>CM053750.1:25329801-25341779 GCA_028658305.1 Pachyuromys duprasi | reverse complement strand
AGCTACATTGACCCCCCCCCCCATAGGTCCTCTTTGGCATGCTCCTGTTCTGTTGCTTGTTTTCTCCTCCACTCAATGTCCATCCCATTTGTTCATTCAAACAAGCATTGATCATACCAACCTGGGTCCTCCTTCTTGTATATTCTCTCTAGGTTCGAGCCCCTATCTTTACCAACGTAGCAGGTGAAAGGGGACAGTTTCTCTGTTGTACCCCACTCAGTAATAGCCTATGTTTTCCTTTCACCTTAACCTCTCAGCTGTCCTGGCGGGTCTCTTATGATGTTGGGCTATTAAAATTCTACTCATTTTAAGGCCTTAAAAAGCTCCTGATAAAAGTAGAAGAAAGTTGTTATTTCAAGGTCAAGATTAACTTATTTGGCTAATTCCACTAAAATGCATCCTCAAATACATTTATTAGGTAGCCTTTCATACTACAATTCTGAGATATTGAATCAGGTTTAGTGTGCGAGCAGCAAACAAATCAGGATTTCTCTCATTCTGTCAATACAGATAGATTCATTTTTGTTTGGGAAAGGTACAGCAAGTGCCATATGTTAGCAATGGCCATATAATTTTGTAAATATTCTCCATTATAGTTAAATGGTGAGTTTCCCCAAACTACAATCATTAGCATTCCCAAAATTAAATTTTTACTTAAATTCCCACTGGACACCTGATTCCCAAAATCCGCCCTCCACTCCCCGCTGTTCATCAGCATGTTAAATTTTCATCTGACATTCTTTTACTAACTATTCACCATTCTGGCCACTCTTAGCAAAGGTCAACTTGTGGCAAAAAGGAAAATTTTCACCATAGCCTTTCATCCCCCCCACTCCCCCACCCCGTAACTATTTGTAGTGTGCAAACCAACAGTGACCTTTCTGGTTTCCCAACCTAGAGACCTCCTTTATGCAGGTTTTTGCCAATGAATCAGTTCTGTTGTGGAAGCTGTTTTCTTATAGGTCGTCCCTTTCACTGACCTTTCAACAGGATTTCTTTTTACGGCTTAATGGGAATATCTGCAGCTGTCTAGCTGTGGGATTTCTCTTCAGGAGGGTAGTCATAATTTAGGCTAGAGTCTGCAATTAGGGAGGCGATTAAAAAGGCTTGTTGACCTTGTAAAGACTGGAATCTGTATTCCCTGCTATCTGTGCTCTCTATAGAATGCAAGGGATCCAGCCTCCATTTATCTGGAGACAGTGCAAAGGGGAACTCCCAGGACCCTCAGCACTGGAAGGACCTGAACCTTGTAAGCTGGTAAATGCGGCCCTTTCCTGCGTCTTCTGGAAATGTCTAAGCCAAACAGCAGCAAGCAAGGCGATGAGGTATCCTGTTTTCTCACTGGAGCAGTGCATGACAATTAGACCTAGACTATCACAAAGCTGTGTGGGTCCATCATTCAGAAGAAGGAAGGGGTGGGGGTGGCAGGAAGAGACACTGGCTTGGATGCATTCCACGAGCCAAGTTGGGGACCACAGGCTCGCTCTTGTCATTTTGTGTGTAGTAATGAAGCCTGATGAGAGGTCTCCTGCTTGCTCATAGCCGGCTGTTGTCCTAAAAATGCAAACCACCGCCTCGGGCCATGGAATCGGAACAAGCTGAGGAAAGAGGCTCTGGCTGCGCCCCCAACTGCTTGTCCTCGCTCAAGCGCTGCAAAAGCTGGGCTTTACCCTTGTACATAAGGACACAGGAAAAAAGGATTAAAAAGCAATGTCCCAGGGGCCGGTGCTTTTAGTCCTGAGGTTTTGTGGAGCAAATATTAAAGAGGGGGAGGAAGGTTACCCACTTTATTCTCAACTTTTCTACCTCCCTCATGCAAAATAAGCCCTTTGAACTTCAAAACTGCAGTTTGCAGTCTTCCCTATGCCCCACCCCCCTCTGTCAGTATTAGGATGTTCATCTGAGCCACCCTTGGCAAGTCTTTTTAAGGAAAGACTCATTTTCCGTGGGTCAGTTATGCCAGGAGGAACAGGGTTTCTTGGCTGCAAACCTTGCCTCACTTTGGAAGCCTCAGGCTAGGAGAAAACGTCCTTTGGCCAGAGCTTCCAACATCTCTAAAGACCGTATAAAAACCAGGCCTCGTCTTCAGTTGGGTATGCTTAAAGGAGTTTTCCTGTTTTATAGTATTTATTTGTTTTAAATTGTTGCCTTTATTGTTCCCAAGCAGATTGCTGGTTCCAAGTCTGAGAGGACTTCCTGGACACCTAAGGAGTTTTGAATCATAATTTATTTCCCTATTCCTTTTGAGGGTCTGTGTTACCCATTGCACACAGTTTAGATTTTTTTCTCCCTTAAGTTAATTTCCTTGGAGGCAAACTCCAGAAGTGGGGGAAAATGCACATTTCCTTGTGTTTTTATGCATCTATTATTTCTGTGAAATTCTTGACAGACAACAAAGAGTTTTTTTTTAACTGTGGACTTTCTGCTGTCAAGGAAACAAGCTGTTCTCTCCAATCAAGGCTCCTGGGATGAGCTTGGAGAAACTTTATTTAAAATTGATGAATATATTCAGCCCCTCACAGAACTCACCTGGAGCCATTTCCCGAAGCATCACGATGGGGCACAGAGCTTCATAAGGCTGTGACTGAATTCCTGATGTGTGCTCCTGGCTTGAAGGAAGGCCTGGGAGAGGACAGGGCACTGTGTCCATTGACCACTGCTGGGAGAAACATCTTTGTAGTAGTGAAACACAATTTTTTTTATCACGCATTTCCAGAGCCATACTGAACACCCCCATATCCAAAGATATACTGAGAAAAAAACCCAAAACAACAAAACAAAATAAAACAAAAATATTTGCTTAGTAAATTGACCATGTCAGGAAAGTCCTGACGGGAAGGCTCTAAGACCCAGGGGAAGCTACTTCTATGCTTGGGTCTGATTCAGAATGAACAGCCTTTGTACTATGTGACTGGGCTAGAGGGCTAAGGGAACACTAAGGAACAGGGAGGAAATTTGCAAGGCCTGTTGGCTCTAATTCTGTCTAACCTCTCGATGTAAAGTTGTCTTTCTCTTCCTATTCGCATAAAATGGGATCTTTCTGGTACAAGTCTTGTGACCTACTTCCAGGGGAGGTAGGTCAGAGACATGTTTGTACGTTTCATGGCTTGCTATGGGGGAGAGGAGTTCCAGTTTTTATAACCTGCCTTTGGAAATGAAGTAAAGACAAAGGAGGGCAGGAGAGTGTTAGAGAAGACACTTTGCTCTCTAGCCTTGCCAAGCTCCATCAGTTCCAAGTATTTTGCACACCAAATGACAGTACTTGGGCTATCATTCTAAATCCCAACTTAACCCTCCTCGTATGTTATGGTTCATAACCCTGCTGCACAGCTATCAAGCAGAGTAGCCTTAGCAGTAGGCTGAGCAGGCAGACAAATGGGGAAGAGTGAGGGTTTGGTACCAGTAGCCAATCTGCTGCCTAGTTAGCGTTTCAGTCTCATGACAGACAGACAGCTTGTAACCTCTCTGTGTGTTTCTCTGTCTGTTTTGTGTACTTTCCCTTATTCATGGATGTAATTGCAAATCCCTTCCCTTAAATGCTCATTTTCCAGAAGAATTCCGAAGGAAGTCTACCCTTTCTCATGACTCAACATTCTTTTTTTACTCTATCCAGGCCCCTTTCTGGTCTCAGCACAACTTGACAAACACGAATTGTGATGGACTGGAAAGAGCTTTTGTGATTTTCAGAGAGCTTTCAACTGTGTTCTCATGATTGAGCCTTCACATTCATCCGAGCTGGCGGCTTCCATCCTTGCTCAGTAGGGAAGCAAAACATTCCAGCAAGCAGAGTGTTTATTCTTCCCTCTTGGTCACTTTACTCCTCCACACTCCCAGACGATTGGCCAGCATCCTGGCAATGCACACAGATGCACAGGCCTCTCCTCTATTTTTGTGAAGCATGAGTACCAGCAGATAAGCTGTGACAAGGACCAAAAATGGCAATTCAAGAAAAAAAAACTGTATTCCTGCAGAAGATTAAAGCAAAGCAGTTTTAGAGAAGCGGGGAAGAATAGAAACACTACATAAAATGATGGTTAAAGACATGGCCTTAGGCATCCTACCCACCTGGGTAGACTCAGCCTCACTCTGTGCTGGTTAAGGACGTAGGGCAAATTACATAGCTTGTCTGAACTGCAGATCCCTCATCCCCCAATGAGATCTGTTTACAGTATTTCTGTGGAAATCAAGTGCGAGGATGTGTAACTCATGGAACCAAGCAGACTGAGGACTGTGTATGCGCAAGATATGAGTGCTAGAGATGGGGCAAACAATAACTGACTCTTGACTCTTCATTCCCCAAATTGCACTATGGGATGTGTGTCCTTTTTGCAAAGAAGAGATTTACCAAGATCCATTATGATTTATTTGACTAACATTTTTACAAAGCACAGTTTTCGCTCCACTGAAGTCTGTGTAAGTGCTTCGATAGAGACTGTTGTCTGTACTCACAGGGGAGAAAATAGCAGCCCTAGGAGGAGGAAGAACTCCTTCCTAGACACACTTCAGTAGCTAGACTGATTTCCTGATTCCTGTTTGAGACTTCCTTCTCTGAGATCATTCTGTCTCTTACATTTGTCTAGCACTTACAGTGTACTTACTAGGCGCTGCTCCAGAAACTTTAAACATGTTAATTCACTTCATCCTTACATCATCTCCTTGAAGTAGATAACTCACCCCCAGAAGGAGGAAAATGAGGCACAGAGAAGGTAAGTAGCTTGATTGTATTTTTCATAGCAGAGCTGGATTCTATCCTTGGTGGGCTATTGAGGGAGTTCATTGGATGGATCACTGATGGCACTCCACCAATGGGTTCATGTGTCTCCTGGTATGTGTTCTGTGTCTGTCTTGTTCCAAATTTAATAAAAATCAGCCTGCTGTGGACAGGCTCCATCCCACAGGCATTTACAGCCTGAGTGCTAGGCTGCTGTGTTCTGATGAGCTTCCATGCTCTTTTTGCTGGGGCGGGGTGGGGGGTGATGTGCTGGAAAGGCTGCAGGATACAGGTGATGGTGTAGATCATGGAGTTTAGAAGAAGCTGATTTGGGATAGAAACCTGCTCCCCTGAACTCTCTAGAGAGTCTTTGAAACTCTTTTGGAACAACACTGGAAAAACAACCACCTAACATGAATACTCCCACCCGCTTCTACCATTGTTAAAAAAACAAGCAATTAGCAAATATAAAATTGTACTTTCAAGGATGTATAAATCAGAATCAATAAAGAGCTGTATTTTTAATCTGGATTAAAATCCTAGTTTGCTTTGTGGGCTAGAGTAGCTTGGGGAAATAATCTCTTTTTTGTAACTAAACAGATGAGCTCTCTAGAGAACAACCTTCTAACACACCTTGGCGTTTTAGCCCACTGAGTTAAGTTCATCTACACATAAGCTCTGTTTTTGAGTGATTGTCACACTGTCCAAGTCTCAGAAGATGACATGA
The DNA here is from genome assembly GCA_028658305.1 of Pachyuromys duprasi. Lineage (NCBI taxonomy): Eukaryota > Metazoa > Chordata > Mammalia > Rodentia > Muridae > Pachyuromys > Pachyuromys duprasi. The sequence continues at coordinate 25,336,341 of CM053750.1, read as the reverse complement.
GCTGGTGGATCTCATGAGCTTAGTACCTTTACCCAAAGAACAAAGACAGAGACATCTTCCGTGCTTTTAGAATTTGCTCGATTTTAGAGTATGTTGTGCTTTCCAGGATAGGGAATAGACTAGCTTTTATGTTCAAATCATGATGAACATCTTTTCATCTAATTTTTTCCACTCTTAGGAACTTGTTCAATCTTAAGTTATATATCCCGTTACAGAGGGAGAAACTAGAATGTTTGGCCAAATGTAGCAGCAACCCTTGCTTTGCTGCTCTCGCTGCTATAAAAAGCAAGTACTGTGAGTAGGGAGCTGAACTCCTCTGGGAAGATTATGGCACCAGTCATCAATTCTCAGCAGAGGGGAAGAGAAGGGACCAAGTTATGTAGTGTTCTCTATGCTTAAGGCAGCCCAAGCCCACAGAATCAGAGCTGTAAGCAAGCATCTTCCTCAATTCATGAACTTGCAGCCTTACTTTTGCACACAGTAGGGGTGCAGTGGCTATTCGAAGGAAAGCGATTTTCAGTTTTCTAGCCTGTGGCCTGTCTTCCTCTGCACCATCTCAGATCCCCATATGGGGTGTTCATCTTCCCACACTTTCCTTCTAATGACAGTCCTTCCAGGAGGTTTTGCCTCTTTCACAAGCCTTCCCTCATGGACATAAGGGCCTCTTAGTCTAGGCTCAAACGATGGCCCACTATAGCAGCCATTTACTACTTTTGTCAACAAATTTTTGGCTCAAATTTATGCTCATTGACTTATGCCTGTGAACAAAATACCATGGCCTACTAAGCATAAAAATATCATATTTTAAGAAGGAGCTTATCTAGATATTTGTGATTCTTTAAAATGCTACTGGCAGTGGTAATAAATTAAAATAGTCATTTTCTTCATCCTGAAGTTAAGCGGGGATATACATTTAATACAAGCTACACTCCAGTTTCTTGACAAAACAGGAAAAACAACTTTTTTTTTTATATTCCTTTCCTTGCAATAATTTTTACCTCAGAACAAAGAAGATGTTGGCTTGGTATTTTCATTTCCAGAAATAGAAATAGGTAGCCAGTGTTAAAGAGAAAAAGATTCTGACTCAGTAGTTTCCCTACACATACTCCCCGGGATCGAAGGTATATCATAGGGCACATACCATCAGAGGGTTCTCAAAATCAACAATGGTGCCGCCAGTGATGGCCAGTGACCCTCAGACCTTCAGAAAACTAAGGAGCATATAATTAGTGTTTCTCAAAAGATTCTGTGAACAATAACCTTTAGTTCAAAAACAATATCCTTTAGTTTAGTTTAGTTAGAAAGATGACGCCAGGCTTTAAACAGTGTTAGCTCTGGGTTGCCCCAGCGGATTAAAAATGAGAATATTCACAGTATAACTTGGCTTTTTTTCTCTCCCCCTGCACGAGCCTTGTTGTACAACAGCCTGAGCTAAACATGCCGTGTCAATCTCATCTTTTACATTTCCCGGGTATTTTCTTCTTAGATCATGCAACAACCCTGCCATTATTTTAAATATTTTTGCCTGTAAATTGCAGAATACTTGATCTGATTTTAATAGGACCCATGTGTGAAACCGTCTACTTTTTTTTTTTAATTCATCGTTCTGATTCTTTCTGCTCTTCAGTACAGCACAGCTTGGTAGCACTAGGTACGTCTTGTTGAAAGTATGTCCATAAATATGTCCCTTGCAGCATGGAACAGCTTGTTAAATTGGCAGTCCTCAGCAGTTTGCCTAGAAAAGTTTGCCTCACTTGTGATAGTCCAAATGTAGGGCAGAACACAGCGTAACTTTTTATCTAATTTTACCAATTGACATATTCTTCAAATTTTTAACTACCTCATGGCTTTTTCTTACAGTGCCACCATTTGATTTTAAAAACAGCTGAATATTCTCACAATGGCCGTGCATGGATGGTGTAATTGCCTGGTTTCTTATTGGATCTCACTTTGGGGAGAATAGAGTGTTGTTAAAACAGGGTTCTGATAAAACTGACATCATTGATTTCTGTTCTTGAGGTGGACTGGTGTTGTTCACCATTGTGTCAAGGGTGGGACTCATCAATTTTAGTCATTCACATTTTATGGGTTTGTTTATTGACTAGGGACACTATCCTTCATGATGTTCTATTATTGATCCTGGTATCTTTATATACTCTGGTTTTCATATCTCTCCATTAGGATCATATCATACCCAAGAAGGACATGTCTAGAAGGACTCTTTTTTTTTCAGTGACTTTATCAGAAATATATTCATTTTTCCATTTTCATCTAAGATATTTTCTTTTTTACTCTTATTTATTTATTTATTATTTATTTATTTATTCACTTTACATATCGACTGCAGCCCCATTTCTCCTTTCCTCCCATGTCTCACACTCCCATCCCTTTCCCCCATCACCACCCCCTTCTTTTCAGAAAAGGGAGCCTCCTCTTCTACCCCCAACCCAAGCCATCTCACCCAGGCACTTCATGTCACATCAGAACCAAATGTGTTCTTTTTCACTGAAGCCAAACAAGGCAGCCCAGCTAGGGGAAAGTGATCCAACAGCAGGTCACAGAGTCCATGTCAGTAACAGCCCCTGCTCCATGTGCTAAGGGACCTACATGAAGATGGGACAGTTCATTAGCTCCATAAGTATAGGGGGCTTAGGTCTAGTCCACCACTTAGGTGGGTGGTTCTTTAATTTTTATTTTTTTAATATTAATTACAGGTTATTTACTTTGTATCCCAGCCATAGTCGCTCCCTCATTTCCTCCCAACCCCACCTTCCCTCCCTCATCTTCTCCCTGTCCCTTTCCAAGTCCACTGCTAGGGGAGGTCCTCCTCCCCTTCCATCTGACCTTACCTCATCAGGTGTCTTCAGGACTGATTGCAATGTCCTCCTCTATGGCCTAGCAAGGCTGTATCTCCCTCAAGGAGGGGAGGGGGGTACGGTAAAGGAGCCCGTCATTGAATTCATGTCATAAATAGTTCTTGTTCCCCTTACTAGGGAAACCCACTTGGATACTGAGCTACCACGGGCTACATCCAAGCAGGGATTCTAAGTTATATCCAACATGGTCCTTGGTTGGAGAAACAGTCTCATAAAGGACCCCTGGGCCCTGATATATTTTGTCCTTGTGGAGCTCCTGTCCTCTCCAGGTCATACTAACTCCCCCTTTTATCATGATTCCCTGCACTCTACCTAAGGCTTGGTTTTGAGTCTCAGCATCTGCTTTGATACGCTGCTAGATAGTCTTTCAGAGGCCCTCTGCAGTAGGCTCCTGTCCTGTTTCTTGTTTTCTCCTACTTCCCATGTCTGTCCCATTTGTCTTCCTAAGTGAGGGTTGATCATCTTAGCCCGGGCCCTCTTTCTTGTTTATCTTCTTTAGGTGCTCATATTTTAGTATATTTATCCTATCTTATAAGACTATATAAGTGAGTATATACCATGTGTGTCTTTCTGCTCCTGGGATACCTCACTCAGGATGATCTTTTCTAGACTAGAAGGACCCTTAATACAAAACTTAATGCCACAGATGTTTGCCCTCACCTCTAAGAGGAAACTCTGTTTTCTCTCTCCTGATGTCTAGAATACCCAGAACTACCATCTCAATCTTAACCTTGGGATACCATAGAAGCCTCCCTGTCATCTTGTCATCATAGTGTTCAAACTTTGCCTCGCATCATTTTAAGGGAAAAGCACACAATGAAACAAAAGGGAGTAACATATAACTGAACATGACCTCTGGGAAGGGGCTTGGCTATGGGGCAGAGCACAACACAGAGACTGTGTTCTTAGTTCCTATCTTGGTGCCCATGCCTTCCAGATGGTTCTATGTGCTTTAGGGTAAGTGGCCTGAAGAAAATGAATTCATTTTCCATGCTTAGTTCCTGTCTACAAATTTTACCACCCAGTAGGTAATTTGCCAGCCTCTAAAGAATCTGTTAGAAAATACTATTTTAAGAGCAATTTGTGAAGAAAGCCTTTACAAATGAAATGCAAAGTGGATAACATCCAAACTTCTACTCCTTTGTTGAACACAATGTACTACTCTAACTCCAGGTGAGTGAGGACCATCACATTGAAATAATTTTAGTTCACTTTAAATTAGATGGGTGAGACATATGGTAACCTCTGGTCTTTAAGGGACATTGTTCCACACTTCTCAGACTGATAGAATTTGGTGCAGTGGGGGTTCAAGTCTCACTTAATTTCAGAATCATCTTCGATGAGATATTACAAGTATGCTTTTGGGATCTACTTTAATTTATGGAAGCAGTCATGAAACTTGGATCATTTTAATCCATATGAAAAGTTGAGATTGCCCTATCAAGTCAATGTGTTCCAAAAGTTTTTGTGGAATTAATACAAATAATACAGAATAATAAAGTGAAATTTTTAAATGAAGGAAAGTACTTTAAAAAATTAAATGTCTTTCAGACTGATTTTTAAGTTAACTATGCTAGAAGTGTGACCAAAGACAGTCTAAATTGTGGAACCATCATTGATAATTGAAAGAGAAATATCTCCTGGCTGGCAACTTAAAGGATATTTTCTTACAAATTTAGAGACATTCTAAAAGAACATTTGAAATAGATCATTTTACCCTTTTTAAAAAAATAAAAATAAAAATGTAATAATTACCAAAAGCTGGAATTGTATGAAAATATTTACAGATGTCTTTGGAAGAAAGCAGCAAGATATGGAACAAATTGGGTTGATTCAAGATAATTATAAAATACAAGTGACCATTACTTATAACAAGTCTCTTGCCAGTTAGGATTTGACTCTGGGAATCAGGCTTAAGTGAAGTTTAGAATAAACAAAGAAAAGAACAGTGCAATGTTTGTGTGATGATAGTCAGGTGAGAAAATATAACACCCTGCACCCCGAAGCGGATTAGTATTACATTGATGTCTCAGAATTCGATTTTCTAAATTTGGACTGCTTTTTACAGTAGAAAATGACGCCCTGATGTGTGAACAGTTTTCATTTCTTTTCCATGCTGGATTGTCAGTGAGATTCTTCTGCAAGGATTGTAAGTGGATCCACCATGAGGACTTGTGGATGCTGCAGATGTTCTGGTACCAAGGACACAACCCTAATGCCATGCCAATCACTGTTGAGGTGTTATCAGGCTGCCCTCAACTTATATGGATTACCTATTATAAATTTGTAGCATTTTTTAGCCCAAAAGTATAATTAAACACATAGAAAGGACCGAAAACTTCAAAAAAGCTGGAGAACCAGTGCAATTTTGAGTGTTCTATAAAATAACTGCATCTAGAAAAATCTTCCACCTTTGTAGGAAAATGACCAGACATCATTTCATATTAATAACTAGCTGAAATTAGTATGTAACTCACAGACCAGCAGAGTCTAGTAGAAATAGACCAAAAGCCACAAAAATAATCTAATTGGATACCTGGGGAAAAAAAGTACAGGTAATAACTTAACGATGTATTTTCTTTTACTCAACATTTCCTTCAAGTCATTTGAACACATAACAAATATAATATTGTTGATGAGACTCCAGCCTTTTAATTTTGATTTTGAGTTAGACACATTTCCTATACTCAGTAGCCATCTGTGGCTAGTGCCTGCCATCTTGGTCAACATAGCCTATTTCTTTCATTCATATGTAGATTTTTCTAAGAAGGAATCTTTTGAAGGTTGAATTTTTCAAAGAAAATTCAATATTGTTATTTTGCTGTGATCTGAGAGCTTACTGCCTGTGCATGTGAGTGAATGGGTAGGGGTGAGTGGGAAGCCTGCACCCTGCTGATGCATATGAAAGCTGCCTTGGGGTTTGCCCAGGCTGTAGAGTCCAGGATTGTCCAAAGTAGCTTTTATTTCTTCACTTGCTGCATTTATCACGTCATCATGTCAAATACTCAAGTTTGTAAGGATCAAGCCCCTTAGCACTTTTGTGTGATTGAGTGGTACTTTAAGATGTCATTATTCACCTTTGCTTGTGGCTGCCTCACCTTAATAGATGCTATGCCTCTTCTGCTGAAGATGCCGGTTCATTGTGTTATTCTTGTTTTGGCTTTCACTATTGTTTGGCCAAGTGAAGACATGTGAAGAAGCAAAGAGACATATCAAGGAATGATATGATAAGTCTGGGTTTCACAGTCAAAAGTTTAGTAATTAACTTGGTTTTTATTTTTATTTTTTAACTTTAGTTTGGAGATTGCCATATTAATTTCTCCGTTTTTAAGAAATTTCAGCTTTCTTATATAGCTTTATGTTATTTATTGATTTTAAATAAAAATTATTAATCTTACTTCTTGACTAAATGTCTGGTTCATTTATATATCATCTGTTTGTATCTATCTATCTAATCTATCATCTATCTAATCTAACATAACCAATTATTCAAATTTATCCATTTTTTCATCTATATTTCTATCCACTTTTCTCCTCCACTCAATGTCCATCCCATTTGTTCATTCAAACAAGCATTGATCATACCAATCTAGGTCCTCCTTCTTGTATATCCTCTCTAGGTGTATAGATTTCAGCTTGAACTTCCTATCCTATAGGTTTATAG
>CM053750.1:25295108-25329301 GCA_028658305.1 Pachyuromys duprasi | reverse complement strand
CTACAGTCAGGTCTCTTTTTAGCTCCATACCCCATTTTTTAATTGGATTACTTGGTTTCTTGCTTTTTAACTTCTTGAGTTCTTTATATATACTGGATATTAGCCCTCTGTCAGAAGTGGGATTGGTAATGATTCTTTCCCAATCTGTTGGCTGTCGATTCGTTCGGATGACAGTGTCCTTTGCTTTACAAAAGCTTTTTCAGCTTCATGAGGTCCCACTTATTGATTGTTGATCTTAGAGTCTGTGCTGTTGGTGTTCTATTCAGGAAGAAGTCTCCTGTGCCAATGAGTTCCATTTCTTGATCTCTCGTTACTGTTTCAATTTTGGGCTTCACAGCATGCTCAGGAGTAAATCACAGTTTATAATGAGGCATTGTCAACTGAAATATCTAAATTAGTATGGGTTAAGTATGATAGGAATTCTGGTGATGAATATTTCAGAAGTGATGCAGATGCCAATCTTTAGAAATCGTTCTTCCTTGAAAGAAGACATAATTGTGGACCAGGGGATAAAACACAAGATCTAGGACCAGCCAATTAGCAACCAGCAAGGCTGGGTATAAGCCCAGCTAGTTGTCTTAGAGCATGTGAATGCAGGAATTTAGGGCAAGTCTGGGGCTTTGTTCTGATTAAATGTGATGGTTTGGGGGTATCTCTTAGAGTCAAAGACCTTGTGATGGTTCAGAATCATCTCAGCCAGTTCTAACATTTATGAATACAAAGATTTGGTCAAATTAGATATCATTGATTGTGGAGCAAGGTCTAGTAACACATATCCTTTGTTGGCAGAGTTATCTTAGACTCTTCACGTGGCTGATCCTGGTTGCCTCAACAAAATGAAAAACCTGACTGAGAACTGGATTTATAATAATTGCTGGCTCTCATGTTCCATGGTCTACATTTCTACATTGCTGGGAATAGATTTCAGAGTCTATGATTTCCCAACAGTCAGACACTCACTCAGTTTTGTCCTAGTGAAGAATTTCTTTTTCAGCCATTAAGGACCTGGATTACATTACTATTTGCTAGAATTTGGGGGACCTTTTTAGAGATAGTAGGCAATTAAAAGTCTCCTGAAAGTGAGAGGTAAACCTGAAGCCTGATGGTTACTGCCATAGTAAATGGAGGGGAGTATAGCAGCAACCATAACACATCGTCCTTATCAAAGTAAACTTTGGTAATGGTCTTTACATTTCCAGCAATGAGTTGAGCAAAGACAAAGATTGAGTGACTTCACATTGCTCTTTGGTCAAGCTTCAGTATATATAGTCAGCTCAAATACCCACAGATTCAATTGGAAAATTTTTTGGGGGGGAGGGACTATGTTAATATTGATCGTGTATAGAGATTTTCCTTGTGATTATTTCCTGAGCAATATAATATAACTATTTCTCTAGCAATTCTTAGTATTAAATATCAGAAGTAATCTAGAAAGGAATTATAGTATACATAAGGATTTATATAGGCATTATGCAAATATTATTAACAAATGCTAATGTAGAGGAGGCCTAAGGATCTTCAGAGTTTGACAAGGGTCCTGGAACCAACTCCTGGACCACTTTATTATGGTTGCAATCATATAGGTTGTTTTAGGGTTCTGTAGACCATGCCAAGTTGACAAATATATCATTTTAAATAATGGCATTATTGTGGCCATGACCTCAGAAAACTTACTCCAAGTATTTTTTTCCTTAATGAATGACTAAATGAGTATAAAAGAGAGGGATATTTACTTTTATGCCACATAAATGTTGTAAATTACAGCTGCTGTTCTGCAATATGAGGAACAGTGTTTATGAGAAAGTAAGAGACCCGAGTCTAAAGTCAATAAATGAGAGCCTATCTATACCCAGAAAAATACATATGGCAAAAAATTGCACATGTATTATTTTCGATATTTAATCATAATTAGGTTCATTTAAATAACTTCAGAAGTGATCTTACACAGTTGAAAACACTACTCTTTGGGTTTTGAGATCATCCTTAATCCTTCCTAATTTGTTACCAATCTTGAGATCTGTCTCCACACACTCAGTACGCTGACTGACAGCTCATTCATGGAGGTGGCTGCAAACCATCCTCTTTTCCTGCTTGGGTTCTTGAAGCTGAGGAAAATCCACCTACTCCTACATTCTGGCTCTGTTATTCTCACTCTCCAGGCTGTGGCAAGGTTTGTGATCCTCAGAGCTCAGGCCCTGGTCCTGACTTTCAAAATCATGTGCCAGTTGATTCCTAGTGAAGTATTCCGGGGGAAAGTTCACTGTCAGGGGTGTATGGGGCTAAAGAGAGTATGAATCTAAATATCCACAGGGATAACAGATGATGTAGCAAGTAGAAGCACTGTGTAGATGGGAAGAAAGAGCCCAATACACAAGCCAGAGATGAGAGGCATTTGCCAACCTGATTAAAAATTAAGGACCTAAAATACTAGATTGTACCAAATGTATGAACATCAAAGGAAGGCTGTCAAATTATCTCTGCCTAAATCTCTGCTCACATTGGCTGGAGTTGGGATTAAATATGCCAAGGGTGTGGCTTGTTGTTCCAGAAACAAAAACCCCTCTTTCCTCTCTGCTTCTGTGCACCAGGAAAGCATCCATACTGGGAGGACAGCTTCCCTGGTCCCCACAGTCTTGCAGCTGACATGTGGTTTCTTCAACAGTGCACCATAGGAACAGAGCAAAGAGTCATCTCAGGGCTTCCTGGACACTGCGTTGACTGCAACACAGCCTGGGCTCCATGCTAGGCCAGAGGGTACTTGAAAGTTGAGTCTAAGGACTTTGCTTCTTTTTCTTATGTCCCAGCAAGTTAGGAGATAAGAGTGACTCTGCTTGTAGTGCTGGGGAAGTGCTGCCCAGACTCTTCCCTCTCAGCGGATAAACAGAAATGAAAACAAGTATGTGACAAATTGTTTCTGGTAGTTTTATTGCTTTCTTACTGGTATTAATAAAAATGATTTAGGGGAAAGAAATGCTTTAAAATTAATAGTGTTTATTCTTTGAAATTTTCATACATTTATGCAATGTATTTTGATCGTATCCAGGGGATGCTTTTCTTCTTTAGAATTTCTTTATTATTTATTACAATGTATTCACTTTGTATCCCTGCCGTAGCCCCCTCCCTCATCTCCTCCTAGTCCTACCCACCCTCCCTCTTCTCCCCCTACGCCTCTCTCCAGTCCACTGATAGAGGAGGACCTCCTCTCCTTCTATGCAATCCTAGCTTGTCAGGTCTCATCAGGACTGGTTGCACTGTCTTCCTCTGTGGCCTGGCATAGCTGCACCCCCCAGGTAGAGGTGATCAAAGAGCCAGCAGAGTCCATGTCACACAGCCCCTGCTCCCCTTGCTAGGGAACCCTCTTGGGAACTGAGCTACCTGTGGTCTACATCTGAGCAGGAAGTCTAGGCCCTCTCCCATCCATGGTCTTTGGTTGGAGTATCGGTCTCTGAAGGACACCCAGGGCACAGTTTTGGCTCTGCTGGTCTCCTTGGGAACTCTTTTCTTAAACAACAACCACAAAAAACATTTCATGGAAATGCATGTAGAGAGTATTCTGATCTATGTGTATTAAAAAAATCACAGAATGTGGTGAGAGGCCTGCATTTCAGCTAGGTGCTCAGTGATCCAAGAAGCAAGCCATTGGCTTAATGGGCTCCTTCCTAAGACTTCCTCTCATTACCACCCTGTTTGGTCCCCTTGCTATCACCAATGTTTGGTGTGATATTCTAAGGCAATCATGCTTTCTAATGAGTCACCTTACCTGAGACTTTAAAGGAAGGAAGTTCATATTTTGCTTGTGTGTGAGTGTGTGTGTATGTGTGTACAGTTTTTCCATTTTAAACATTTGACACTGATACCAAATAAGTAATATCTGTTTTATTTTATTTTACTGTTTTATTCACTTTACATCCTTGTTGTAACCCCATCCCTCCTCCCCTCCCAGTCTCACCCTCCCTCTAGCTGCCTCCCCCTACCCTTTTCCTCAGAAAAGGGGAACTTCTCCCATCCATCCCAGCTCATCAAGGTGCATCAGGACTGAGCTTGTCCTCTTCCCCTGTAGCCTGGCAAGGCAGTTCCACCAGGGGGAAGTGATCAAAAAGCTACTGCATCTGTGTCCTATGCAGTTCCCACTTACCTTAATAGAGGACCCACAGGAAGCCGAAGCCGCCCATCTACTACACCTTTGTAGGGGCCTAGGTCTAGTTCTTACATGGTATTTGGTTGACGCTTCAGTCTCAGCAAGCCCCTCTGGGTCCTGTTCAGTTACTTCTTTTGGTCTTCTTATAGATCTCCTATCACCTCCAGACTGTTTTTTCTTTCTTCTCACTTTTCCACAAGACTCCTTATGCATTGCCCAATGTTTTGCTCTAAGTCTCAGCATCTGTTTTGAGGTGTTGTTGGATATAGCTTCTCAGAGGACAACTCTGACAGGCTCCTGTCTACAAGCTTATGGGAGTATTGTTCATAGTGTCAGGGGTTGGCACTCTCTGATAGGGTGAGTCTTTGGTTGTGCCAGGCATTGGTTGGGTATTCCCTCAATCTCTGCCCTATCTTTATCCCTGCACATCTCATTGGCAGGGAAAATTTGCAGTCAAAGCTTTTGTGGGTGGGTTGGAGTACCCCTCTCTCTGCTAGGAGAATAGTCTAGTTAGAGGATGTTCTCTTCAGTCTCTATGGCCTCTGCTACTAACAGTCTCTGCTGGAATCTACCTCATATCCTCCCAAGAGCCTACCCTGACTCAGGTCTCCAGTACTTTGCAAAGACATCCTCACCCTCAGTTTCTCTTTTCTCTACAGGCTTCTGTCCTCTCCCCAGGTCTGATCTCCACCCTCTTAACTCTTCTGTGCCCCATCTCCTACATTCTTCCCTCTCTTCACCAACTACCTTTGTCTATTCTATCTCCTTTTCAGAGTGAGATTTATGCACCCTCCCTTGGATCCTCTATGTTACTTATCTCCTTTTGGTCTGTGTCTCATATAATGCTTATCCTATACTATCTGGTTAAAATCCACTTATAAGTGAGAATATACCATGTGTGTTTTTCAGGGTCTGGGTTACCTCCATCAGGATGATCTTTTCTAGTTTCATCCATTTGCTTGACAATTTCATGATTTCTTTGTTTTTAATAGCTGAATAGTATTCCATTGTGTAAATGTGCTACAGTTTCTTTATCTATTCTTCAGATGAGAGACATCTAGGGTGTTCCCAGATTCTGGCTATTAGAAATAAAGCTGATATGATGACAAAGGAAGTGGAGTGTTTCTTTAAGTGCTTCTCGACCATTCAGGATTCCTCTGTTGAGAAGTCTCTGTTTATTTCTGTGTCCCATTTTTAATTGGGATATTAGTGTTTGATTTCTTGAGTTCATTATATATTTTGTATATTAGCCCTTTATCAGATGTAGGATTGGTGAGGATCTTTTCTCAGTCTGTAGACTGTCATTTCATTCTGTTGACAGTGTCCTTTGCCTTACAGTTTCAAGAAGTTCCATCTATTAATTGTAGATTTTAGAGCCTGAGTTGTTGGTGTTCTGTTCAGGAAGTTGTTTCCTGTGCCAATGAGTTCAAGTCTTGAAGTAATATCTGTTTTAAGCATTGCTGGTTTAAAACTAAATGAGGAGCAAAAGTCAGGATCTGTTTCTTTATAATTAAACTGGTTAGAAAAAAGAAGTACATAGAAGTAGATTGTCCTCTGTCAGGATACACTTCCTGCCACAGGACCACCACCAGAGGTTGATTGATTCTTTTTCCCTGTATTTTCATTTTCCTGTCCTATCACAGAAGGTCATCCACGAAAGACTAATTTTTGGAAAGAGATGACACAAGTTTGATTTTGGATAGCTGTCTTTTTTTCCCCTCCTTTAATTTAAATTTCAGTATTTATTGCTTACTGCTTTTAAATTTGACACTCAGAAGATATAAACTATATTCTTGAGAGGATTAAGAGATTATTCACTGACTAGCTTAACCACATTAATCATAGCTTTGAACAAGATATCTAATGCCATTCACAGGATGAGATGTGTGATTCTTCCTTGATAGTTGAGTTTAACTTTAGGACATACAGATCTATACATGTGCACACATAAGCACTCATGCACACACAGACATACACATATGTGTACATATGATCACAGGCACAAGTTGATGGTTTTATACATTTTATCATCATTTAAAGCAATAACTATATCAATTAGTTTCTATTGTCTGTTTTACCTAAGGACGGAAAGAAAGAGATTCCATACTTTGTCTAAGGCTATGTAGACTAATTGTAGGTTATCTAAATTTACTTTTGGAGATGCCCATTTTTGGCAAGCCATTTAAAAACAATTTTTAAAAGAACATCTAAGGAGGTAATTGTTTCCAATTCACATTCCTATGATGTGGACTTTAAATTTTAAATATTTCTAATTAAAATTATAGTACAAAAAGAAATATCCAGAAAAGAGATGATTGTTATTTCAATTATTGCTCCTTCATTCCTATTAGGAGCTTAAATCCTAGTCTACATTTATTTAATAAGCTCCTTTCCTCCCACAGAAACAGGAGGCAGCAAAGACCCTTTGTACTGCAGTGGTATTAAATGGGGATTGGGAACAACTGGCCCATTGTATGAACTCTTATTTTAAAGCAGTCCAAGTTAAGCAGATTTTGTTGGATTTACTTTTATTTGGGTCTTATGTTATTTGAGAGATAAACATTGTAATATTGGAAATATTCTCAAAGATAGGAAGGAGCAAAATTAAAGTATGAGCCCTATTTGTCCACACCATTAATCAGAAACATTGTAGCCAACCACTCCTGAGGCCCCGAGGAGCAGAATTTAGATCCATCGCCATATTGGCTGCATGGTTCAGCATTCCACAGATTTTTATGGCTTGCTTTCCAGCTGGAATCAAACTTGTTTCTGGCATTACACATTTATTATGCAATCTTTACTAATCTGTTTATAATGCTCATTAATGTTTGTCTGGTGTTAATTTTTTAAAATTAAATCTATCTCTGTGAATGTGTGTGTCTGTGTTTATGTGTGTATGTGTGTGCATGTGTGTGTGTGAGAGAGAGACAGAGAGGTATATGGGTACATGCTTACATGTCTGATGCTGGACATCCTTGGGTATTGATTCATCCTCACTGTCCATCTTGAGTCAGGGTCTCCTGTTGTTTGTACCAAGCCAGTTTGCCCATTCTCATGCCTCTGCTTTTCATCTGTCCATAGGAATGCTAGGATTATAGATGTGTGTTACCACATTTGTCCTTACATGGTTCAGGTGATCTGAATTCAGGCCCTCACACTTGCATGGTCAGAGCTTTTGCACAGTTAATATTACATAGGTATATTATATATGCATGTATATATATGTTATATTATATTATTATAGTATATATATGTATGTAATGTTAAGATGGCTACTCTTAGTGCTGTCAATGTTTAAGCTGGTTAGGGCTCTATCGTTTTCTAGTCCTTTTGCAAACCCATAAACTTCAAAGGTATTCTAATTTTCATTTTAGCTATAAGAAAAAAGGCAGAAAGAATTGTGCTTTATTCAAAGTTAGTGGTAGGGTTAGGACCAATAAACAAGGACACTATGATGCCACTCCCTTTTTATTCTTTCTGAAGTGATTTATAGTAATTGTGGGCGTGTAAGAAACAGCTATACTCATTCTACAGTAGGAATGGCATGTGTGGTGAGAATATGTGTGTGTGTGTGTGTGCGCGCGTATATATGAAAGAGAGAGTGAGAGAGAGAGATGGAGAGACAGAGAGAGAATGAAAAATAAGAGAGGTGGAGAGTTTTATATGTCCTTATCAGTGAAATAAAATAAGTAAGAGTTCTTTCCTAGTGAAAACTGAAAACTAAAACCAGCAAATAGAATGACGTCTGGTTAGTAAAAGATGAAATTATGGGCTCCTCTGCACAGTCTTCTGGCTGCTCTGAATTCTGGCTGGCTTCTATGGTGCTTTTAATTTTTGAGACATATTTCCTGTATTATCTAATCCTGAAAGTTGGTGTTTGTTGCAGGGTACTTGTGATGGCCCCATTTTTCAGGTGAGAAAACCAATACATAAAGAATTAAAAAGCACAGGCTTCATCAGTCGAACCCAGGATCTCTGTGTTCCATCACCATGCCTATCATACTCTATGTGTTTAACATCATGGGTCCTTTACAAAGTATGATTTCCATATTGGAATCTAATACACCATTCTGTCATGTTCTATGTGCACTTTCAGCATTATCTTTGAACAAAAACAGTGAATATATTCTGGTTTAATTCAATTTTTAGCATGCTTCAAGAACATAAGAAATGTTTCCCATTTACTGAAGTTAATCTTCTCGTAGGAGACTGGAGTTGTTTTGCTTGTTGGCAGACAGAATATGAGGCCAAGACAAAGCAGCTGGGCTACCCAAGCCCAAGTTCAAGGGAAATGCTGCAATTCAACTCCAGCCAACCTCCATGCCTCTGACCTGTCTCTGCACCTTGACATATAGATTGTAGGCACAGAGAGTCCTGGCTTTACTGAAATGGAAAAAAATCAGAGACGTGCTCAGAGTTGGAGACTTCAAAATTATCTTGCAGTCCTTTTGAGAATGTGAACTGTATTGGGTGACTTGGTTTTCAATATACATGTCTTTAACTTTGTTCTAAGAGAGCAAGTCAGGTTAGTGTTGCACAGGCCAGGATAATCTGTTTAACCATGGAGATCTAGTTTCCAACTTATTTGTATCTGTGCTAGGGAGAAAACAATATGCATAGGGAGAGTGTTGAAACTTAAAAATATCTGTGTACTCAGGAAAAATCCAGGTATCAAAAGACATTTTGATAGGCATTGTGTTTATGCCTTTAAAGAGCATCTTAAGACCACGTGCATATAACTATGATTTAGTAACATCTCCTTTGCACAGTGGATTCATGTTCTTAGTTGTATCTGTCCCTAATGCTGCTTTTACTTCATATACAAACTTAGTATTTCAGTATTAGATATCAAGTCCATGCCATCAGATAAGTGGTCTATCACTGAACTATATCTCTAGCTATTGGCATTGAAGTTCTGGCTCAACTTAAACTTCCATCTAGCCCAGGCTAGCCTGAAACTCAAGGTTGTTTTGCTTCCTCTACCTGAATAGTAGAATTATATTTACCACTATACCCAGCTTATACACACACATATTAAAGTTTAATTCTTACTGACAGAATAGCTAGATGCGAACATGGTGATCTATGCCTGTAATCCCAGCACTTGAGAGATGGAGGCTGGAAGATCAGGAGTTCAATGCCAATCTTAGTTACATACTTTTCAGAACCCCATTTCTCCAAAAAGGCTACACAAGACTGCCTCGTACAACCACAAACATCCTAATAATTAATACACTATAACATTTATAATGATATACTACACAGTAGCCTATTACCAAGTAAAATAAGTGGTACTTGTACACGATACGGTAACAACATGAAGGGGAATCAGATAACCAAAACAGTGACTAAACAACAAATGGGCTGGTAGCTTGTCCAGTGTAGATATGATAGACAAAGGGATAACTCATGTCCTGGAGTGGATGAAAAGGAAAGGTGTGAGTGTCAACCATATCACTCGGGAGAGTGCACATTTGAGTTATTTCTAGAATTTTCCACCTAAGTTTTCAGACCTTGGTTGAAACGGAAGAAAGAAAAGCTTCAATTAAATAAAAACTGGACAAGCATTGTCTATTCATACTCACAGCTTCACACAGTGTTATCATCACACACACATAGTGCCCCTTTGAGAAGGAGAAGGAGGAAGAGGAGAAAGACATGAGCCCAAAGGCAGGCATTTATGATGGGACTGACCACATTGGATTTTTTCCTTTACCAACATTTAGTATTGACTTTCACTCTGTATGAATAATTAACTAGGGTGGGAAAGATGGCTCCGTGGTTAAGAGCATTGTCTGCTCTTCCAAAAGTCCTGAGTTCAATTCCTGATAACCACAGGGTGGCTCACAACCACCTACAATGTGATCTGGTGCCCTCTTCTGGTATGCAGGCATACATGCAGCTAGAACACTCATATACATAAAATAAATAACTTTTTAAAAACTCTTTTTAAAAAAGGAATAATTGATTTATTTCACAGAAACAGAACACAAGGCCTCTTATCATGAAGTAAATGAGCTGGTAATCTTTATTTTCTTTTTTAGTTGAATTTGCTGAAAATAGTATTAACTTTGATTTTAATACTCACTGACAAGATCTCTAGCATAAGCAAAAGATGTGAAACAACTTTTGACCTCCGTGTAACTCCTGGGCATATATCCAAAAGATGCTCAACCATACAACAAGGACATTGCTCAACTATGTTCATATCAGCTTTATTCATAATAGCTAGAACCTGGAAACAATCTAGATGTTCCTCAATGGAGGAATGGATACAGAAATTGTGGTACATTTACACAATGGAATACTACGCAACTATAAAAAACAAAGGAAATCATGAAATTTGTAGGAAATGGATGGAACTAGAAAAGATCATCTTGAGTGAGGTATCCCAGAAGCAGAGACATGAAAGGTATATACTCACTTATAAGTGGATATTAGCCATATCATATAGGATAAACATACTAAAATCTACAGACCTATATAAGCTAAATGGCAAGGAAGACCCTAGAGAATATGCTTAATACTCATTCAGAAGGGAAAACAGGATAGACACTGGAAGCGGTAAAAGAAAAGAAACAGGACTAGATAGAACCTTCCACAGATGTCCTCTGAAGGACTCTACCCAGAAGGTGATTGAAGCAGATGCAGAGACTCACAGCCAAACTTCGGGCAGAGCACAGGGAGTCTTAATGGAAGAATGATAATATAAAAGGACCCAGAGGGAACAGGAGCACACAAGGAGACAAACAAAGCCAATAAATAAATAAATAAATAAATAAATAAATAAATAAATAAATAAATAAATAAATAAATGAATGAATGAATGAATGAATGAATGAATGAATGAATGAATGAATAAATAAATAAATAAATAGAAAAGCAGCGCCCAGGGTGGACTGCAGAGACTGATGCATCAACCAAAGAGAGAACCTAGAGGCCCTGCTCAGATGTAGCCCATAGACAGCTCAGTCTCCAAGTGGGTTTCCTAGTCAGAGGAGAAGAGACAGTCTCTAACAGGAACTTGGTTGCCTGCTCTTTGATCACTTCTCCCTGGTGAGCTGACCTAGCCAGCCCACAGAGGAAGAAGATCCAGGAAATCCTGATGGGACCTGATAGGCTAGAGTCAGACAGTAGGGGAAGAGGACTTCCCCTATCATTGGACTAGGGCAGAGGGATAGGGAGGAAGAAGGAAGGAGGGTGGGATCAGGGGAAGATGAGGGAGGGGGTTACAACTGGGATACAAAATGAATAAATTGTAAATAATAATAGTAATAATATACTTAAAAAGACTGTGGTAAAGGTGTAGAAGCAATTGTCAACAAAAGGCTCTTGGAAACATATTAACTAGCGTTATGATTTTTTTTTAATTATTTGTGTTTCCTGGGGGAGGGACCACTTGAAAATGTTTGATCTGATACTTCAAAATACTTGATAGAGAAGGTGTTTTCATAGTCTCTTTTTTTCACTTTAAAAGATTTATTCTATTCTATTTTATTATATATGCCTTGTAAGTGTCCATATAATATTTATTGTACGAACTCTCAACCTGTGGGTTATGATCACCACAAGGTTCACCCATCTGCTATCCTGCATATCAGATATTTACATTACAAACATAAGAATAGTAAAATTACATTTCTGAAGTAGCAATGAAATAATTTTATGGTTAGGGAGGTCATCACATGTGTGCATATGTGTATGTGGGCATGAGCATATACACATGAGTGTCAGACTCACCGGAGCTAGAATTATGCGTAGTTGTGAGCCATCTGATACGGGTTCTGGAAAACATACTCTGGTCCTATGCAAGAGCAGTAAATACTCTTCACTGTAGCACAATCTCTTTAGCTAGAAATTTTGTAACAGCCTAAAATTTTTATTTTTATATTTATATTAAGATCACTTCTTTATTTTAAAGTTCCATTTTAATAGTCTCATATTTAGTCGATTATTCAATATTTGAAAGAGTGTTGTCTAAGTTTGTCCTGTATCTTTTGTTAATTTGTAATTTGTCAACTTTCATAGTGGCTGTGATTAGGCTGTTAATTCAAATATGATGCTTTATATTTGTGGATTATAAGTAAATCCACAAATAGAAAAAACAGAGGTGATTTGGAATTGGTTGCTTTCTGGAGAAAGGTGGGTAAAAAGGAAGGACACTTGTTTATGTGCAGACCGGTGTGTGTGCATGCATGTGTGGCTGTTTACTATTATTTCTCAAAGGTGTTTTTTTCAGAATTTTTTTTTTTTTCTGTGTGCTGTCTTCTACAGAGGCCGGTACACTGAAAGACTCTTTCCTCGGAGGCAAAGTGTGTTGCTGTGGCCTGGGTGTCTCACAAACAGAGAACCCCATGCAATTGCAACCTAAGCCAGCAGTGATTGGGTGACTGTCCCCAGAATCACTCAGATTTAGTTTCTGAGCAAAGCTATTGAATTCAGGTAATAGCAGCCATTGGGTTATATGGCAGTTATTCTTAATGAATGATGCAAATAGGCAAGACTTCAAGGTCATGGGTCACTGGACACCATTCCCTGGTTTCTGTGGACAGCTGTTCATATGGGGAGGGGAGGAGGTATTCCTCACACAGCCAAGGCATGTATGAAAAGGAGGGAGAGAAAGAGAGGAAGAGACTCAGTGCAGACAGAGGAGGGGAAGCGCTTCTGCTTATGAGTCAGCTGTAGACCAAGACACATCCTATACCCTTATCTTCATGGAGGGGTGGTATGTAAAAGAAAGAGATTTTAAAGTATATATAAGTTAAAACTTACCAAAATTATGTCTTAAAAATAAAAAAGACTGAGGACCCCTTTTAAACTTCTCCATGTGCACCATGAGGTAGCGTTGAGTTTTGAACATACTGCAGTGTCTGTCCAGATTCTTTGAGATGGGTTCCTGAGCCTCTCACAGTAAGTGGCAGTGATGCTTAAAGAGAGAATCCAGGATGGGTTTCAGTGGACCCCTGCCTATTCCTAGCCCTCCACCTAGTGCTGCTTTCCAATACTGACCCTAGGAATTTCCCACTCCTAGGATTGCTGTTACCTGACTCTAAACCCCTCAGGTCCCTGATGCTTTGAAACAAATGTAGGTAATCTTCCTCCTGAGATTATTGCAGAAAAACTGCCCAAAATTGAAAAACGTAATATGAACAACAACAAAAACAAAAAGCAAGCAAACAAACAAAAGAACCTCTTTAATTTGAAGTGCATAGCACAATGCAAAGGAAGTGATATCCTCAAAAAGCTGGAGGCTGGAGGCTTCTGAGGCTTCATTTCCAAGTAGTGGACCCTGCCGATTTCTCAAAACAAAACAAAACAAAAAACAAAAACCCAACACATTAATGATGCATTCACAAACAAACTTCTTTGTATCTAGTGCTGACAGGCAGGCAGGCTGTGGGGGTGGGGTGAGGCCTGCAAGAAGGGGAGCAAGGCCGGGGGACCGCTCTGCGGCACCAGCTTGGGTTCCCAGGCCGGGTGATGGAATTATTGTTTATTTTTTTAATTTTCCAAGGTGGGTCGATGACAGCTGAAGAAGACTGTATTTGCGGAGGAGCAGCATGAGGGTAGAGAGGAGCGGAGCTCCTGAGGGAAACCTAATAGTTCCTCTCCTTCCTGCACGGAGATAAAGACTTATAATCAGCATCTATGTTCACCATCTGGCTCTGCGCATGTGGTCCGTATGGAGCAGAAAGCCGCACAATCTGTAAGTGATCAGGAGCCATGGCGCGCTCTCCAGAGAATCCACGATGCAATCAAGGTGACAGATGGCATGGCCACTGCTGTGGCCTCATGGAGAAGATCAAAATCACCTTCAATAAACTCTGACTGAAATGGGCATGAGCATCTCGGAAAAAGTCAGTTTGTCAGTCAAACTGCGACAGCGCGCTGCACTGGGGAACCACAGCGGCCAGCTCTCTGTTTTCAATCGTTTCCGTCTGACTGGGTCTGAACTATGATCCTTCTCAAATTGTCCTTTCTGTTTAGCTGAAGCAGGCCAGCAAATTGCCAGATTCATTGCTTTATTGAAGAAAATTGAAAACATGATGTCCTCAATTCCGAGGACGCGGAGCTGGCAGGTGCCCGGGACACCCAAACGCAGAGAGTGGACCTGGTGTGTCTGCAGTCCGAGTTTGCACAACTTTAGGCAGATTTCTGTTAACACAAATACAAAATGCAAATGTGTGCCTGGCAGTGATTTTGTAAAGGGTATTAAGCAACAGTAAGTACTGGTAGAATAGATAAATGTTTACAAAGAAAAGAAAGAAGGGAGGGAGGCAGGGAAGAAACTGAGTCGTGTTATCACTGCGTTTTTACAGGGGGCTTCTTTCTTGATAGAAAGAGTACATTTTATTTTGTGTGTGCTCTTGTGGGTTTGGGCCCAGGGTTGATGAAATACAGACGTAGTATTTTGTTCTGAACAAATCACAGGCAATTTGCAGGGGTAGCAAGGTTAGACAAATTTCCGTTTCTCCCACCCGCAAGGCCAAAAAAATTTTAGAAACTCCAAACGCTTATTAAACAGAAGGAAATAAGTAACAGCTACCTGCAGGGGGACTCAGATCCACTCCCACCTTTTGAGAGGCAAGAACAGTGATTTCAGGTCAGGAAGGGCGGGTCCTGATGAGAGCAAGCGCCCCTCTTTTTCCCTCCTGTTCCCTTGGCACAGTTCCACTGTTGTTCTTCCTCCCAAGAACCAGGAACCAGAAACTGAAAGCTGAACTCAAATTTTCCAATCTTCTTTCCCTAAAGTTCCCAGTTATGCTTCTGGTCCTGGAGGTCTTTTTTTTTTTTTTTCTTAATTTATTTTTTATTTTTTTATAAGCTGGTTGAGGAAACTCACCTTTTCTTACTTTCCGTACATCCCCCTTTTGAAAATTTGTTATCTTCTAGTTACTATTTCCTCCTTGCTTCATTTAATATGGACACCCTACCACTGCTCAGTCTTGATCCGCATCTTGTAAACTGCTTGACTGTTGACAAATACAGCACTGGGCCCTGGATTCTCTTCTAACTCTCCACTATTCTTATAGGCA
Organism: Pachyuromys duprasi; assembly: GCA_028658305.1. Classification (NCBI taxonomy): domain Eukaryota; kingdom Metazoa; phylum Chordata; class Mammalia; order Rodentia; family Muridae; genus Pachyuromys; species Pachyuromys duprasi. The sequence continues at coordinate 25,314,127 of CM053750.1, read as the reverse complement.
CAATTGAACGCTAAGATTCTGGTGCATTGTTACAGAACTGTAGCCAAACGGGACTCATCTCTAATTTGTGTATGTGAATTTTAAGAAAACATGGGAATGGTCTTCTGTTTGGGGAAACAGGAATGTCTAGCGCTTTGGAGAGGACTATCTTTTTATAGGGTATACAAGTGGAGCTAACTTATTGCATACCAATGTGAAGCATGGTCTGTTAACAGCAGAAAACCCTTTGTATTTTCTTATTTTTTAGGAGGTAATACTGATTGCTGATTACCTACTTTGTACGGGCTTTGCAGAGTTGAGAAGGTTCAGAGGGAGAAAATATAGGTTTGAAAGTCACTTACAGGGCACAATGCACTCCCTGACCTTTTCCCCTTGATCTGGTTCCCCAGCAGTGGGTGGTGTTCTTGCATGACAACAGGGCAGGCAGCCTGCTGCTTTCACACAGAAGATGCTGTGAGCTTTCTTTTCCTTGGCCTTTGGCTTCTTGGAATAGAAAATTCTGTAACAGATATTTATTTAGAGACATGTTCCTCAGTGCTGCCACCAGGACGGGTGGTAGGATGGGTCATCTCTCAGCAGCAGCTTGGGTGATTCAGGCTTCAACTGAGGAGGGAGAAATCTCTGCTCCTAATGGTGGCAGTTCCAAGTCTTTCCTTAAGAAATGGCTTGTTGGACCATGAAGGCATGGAGACATACTTCCAATGTAAGGTTTAGTAACTAGAGCTTCGCCTGACTCAAGACAGTTATGTTCTAGTCATCTCTAGCATGGAAAGTCACCTAACCTGTGCCAGTTACACATCCCGACATCATTACTGTCCTTTACCCCTAGTTTTTGTATTAAAAATTTGTTTAGAGAAATTTCCTTGAGACAGTTTAAAAACTCATGTTTGTGAGCAGAGATTTTCATAAAATGCTGTGCGTACATTCGCCATCCATCCATCCATTATCTCTTATATCTAGCTTCCATAAAGGAGAGCAACAGGGAAAGGGGCGTGAGGTGGTATGGACTGTCAACACTATTTGCTCCTGGAAACCACAAAGCAGCAGCTACCATACAGGGTACTTCTATATCACATAGAAGGGACATGGGCATTTTTGTTGCTTTTTGGTTGCTTTAACAAAATATCTTTCAACCCATAACATTTTATTGCATGGATTATAGGCTGGTGGTGATGCAGAACATCACAGTAGCATGATTTGAAGTAGAGGCTACTACTTACTGCATGGCAGACAGGAGTAGTACCACCAATGTTCCCAGTAACCTATTTTGTCTAAGAAAGTCTTATTGTTAGGTTCCAGGAAGATAATTCATATCTAAACTGTGACAATATGCATCCAAAAGAGTAGCCATTAAAATAAAATTAAAGTGTAAGTAGACATTGGTATTAATAAATTAATAGCTCATATGTCACAAATTTTATTTTCTTAAAAGAGTCTCTTTTTCTTCCATATAATAATAAAGGAGACTTAAATAAGGATGGGTAAGAGTGAGGTACCTTAGAAATACAGCATTATTTCTATTTGATCATTTCACTTATTTTCAGACTATTAGACTGCAAAATACCTGTGTGAATGCCATGTACACAGAATCTCGCTGTATCATGAAAGCACTATGGATTCAGAGAATGTTTAAGGGGTAAAATATTAAAGAAGAAGAATACAGTTTGTCCTTGAATAAAATGAAGACTCCAAAGAATAAATTTATATCTATACATGTTTTCTTTTTACTCTGTCTATAATATCAAAAATATACCCCTTTTCTGCTGTTTCTTATTAAAAGAAATGTGAATGGAACAGAAAACTAGTTTTAGCTAATGCCAGAGACCCAGAGAAAGTTCTCCAAGTTGTGGGATGGGCACTGTGGGGAGGACTGTGTGTTTATGAGTCACCTCTTTTGTCAGTTGAGATGATGTCATAGAGATAGAAAGAATAAGGCCTTGATAAACACACACACACTTGGATTAGAATCCTCATTTCAGCTCATTCTTATTGATTTGGGATAGGACTTAATCTGGCAGAAGCTATTTCTTTACAGAGAGATAGCATTAACTGATTTTGTTTAGCTGTTTCCTCTGAACAGAAACAATCTCTTCTAGAAGAAGAGAGGAAGTGAGTGAGACCCAGAAAGCTCAGAAAATTACAAGGAATTTTAGGAGCAGCAAATAATTGCTGGGGGAGGAGGGGATCTCTAGTAGAGCTGCCTGCAAGTTGTGCAAGGAGCTCTAGAAATGGATATAGCCTTCATGAGTTCTCACTAGGGATACATGAGATTTCTGGTCATGCACCTGCCTTTGGGTCACCTGTGCTTCTACAAGTAATTCCTCATCACTGCTTTTATAAGTTGTCCCATTAAGCTGGTTGGCTCACTGAGCTAGATTAGGGTGGAATCATTTCTTTAGCTTGATGTTGGTGGCTTATCAGGGGTTAAACAGATATCTGTATACATTTTCCCAAAGGGGGAAAAATCACACAAGTAGGAATTGAATAGTGACAAATACAACCAAAAATCAGCCAGAGAGGAACAGTTACAAGAGCCCTATGATGGTCAATATAACCAGACGTGGTCGTCTGAGGGTATAGTTTCCTTGGGGAGACTACGACAGTAGTTATTTTCCTGAATGTTGTGTAGTGTATGCTTCCTTGATAAATGTCTTCTATCTGAGCATGGGATGAATCCCAAGATGGCTAATATATTAGAGAATATATAGCAGTCCCTGAAAATAAGACATGTGGAAGAGATTGTATGCAGGGTATCACAACTGTTGTCTTTTCAGTAGATAATAATACATACAATTGAGTCTCAGCTACATCACTAGAAACAACTTGTCCACATAAAGGAGGAATTCCAATGGGAAAAGACATGTGGATATTACCATTGTATTGATCTCTGATTTGATAGGAAAGGTCAAAAAGGAGAAGAGTGCCATGAAGCTATTGGCTTACTCAACGGGAGGTGGGGCATAAAGGAAAGAGTAGAGCTTATATCTGCAAAAAATAGCTCTTCCTGAGATCCAAAATCTTGAAACCCATGGGAAGAATCAAACATGAGAAGAGAGAGAATGAAGCAGAGTGATCAAATCTATTCCTCAGATCTAACCTTTAAAACAAATGAAGAGAGAGTTGACAATTCAACATTCAGACAGGGGCCTTAATAATGTTCCAGAGTGTGCTAATCAGGAGATACTTTGCATCTAAACTGCTTGTATTTGGTAAGAATTTTAAATAAGAAATCCCCTTACAGTCTGGCTTGAGAAGCTGGAGGACGTGGGAGCAGATGGGATGATCTGCAGTAAAAGCAGAGAAACTAAATGATATAACTATCCTATCCCTCCACAAGTTGTTCAATGTGAAGCAATATGAGGAAAGCAGACCCTGATATACTGGCTTACCCAGCTATAGCTATAGGCCATGGAACTATCCCTCTCTGGCTGATCTTTGGTTATATATGTCCCTATTAAATTCTCAGTTGTTTGATTTTTTTCTTCTTCTTCTTGCGAAAATGTGTATAGACATCTGTTTACCCCCAGAGAAGCTAGCAACAGCAAACCAAAGAAATGATTTACATAAGTCTGGCTTAGTAAGCCAATCAGTGTAGGAACTCTTGGTTATTGCTAGCTAGGGCCCTCATGAACATCAAGGACTAGAAGACTAGAGGAAGAGAGAACTGGGCACGCAGGCCGTGTGTTTGAGACCAGTTAGCTGGCTCAGATATGACTCTGCTCACAATGAGGGTTTAAAAGTTAATTCATCAAGAACCTCAAGAGTCATATTGGATTGTATGATTCCGCTGACTCCCATGGTGGCATGTGATATATACAAGGTAGGTGAGGCTCTGGTAGATATGAAGGACTTTCATTCACATGAAAATAGGGTTCATAAATGGCTAATTTCAGGAGAGTGTGAGAAAAAGAGAGACAGTCAACGGGTCTTGTCAGGGTATTTGAAAACAAATGTGACAAAATTTGTGTGAAGTTGTTTCTTGAAAAAATAATTAATAAGAAGATAAACTCCAGGTTTGTAAGCTTCAGAAAATGTAACTGTTCACCAAAGGGGTGAAATAAGTGGAAGACAAGGGGTGCAGAGAAAGAAAATGAACTGGTCAGGGGAGCAGGCTTTTACCCCTCCAGCATTTGCTGTGCATACTTTGCCTTACGTGAAAGTTTCCTGGGGGTGGATATTGTTTGCTTTCCCTGGTGCCCTTTTAGCAATGGATGGGAAGGCCGAAGTCATGGAAGCCGCCCAATGCCTGCCAGATTTAAGAAGCCAACTCAAGCAGTGGACATAGCAGCCTGCTCCATTCTACCGTGCCCTTGGATAGGGTGAAACAGAATGAGCCAGACCTATGCAGGCCAGCAGCTTCAGCCGCAGAGCAGTATCCAAGAATCTGGATGTGAGATGATCATGAATGACTGAGGGCGGTCACTTTCAGAGCTTCTGTCATGCAGAACTGTGGCAACTTTCCTTTTCTTCTGTTTTTCTTTCTCTTTTGAATGACTACCAAAGCCTGGGAATGCATTGGGTTTTTCTTTATCTCTGACATAAAGGTCCATTTTCTTTTACCATGTGGCTTTTTGCAGACAACATGTCTTTCTCTTTTCTGCTTCCTCATGGCATTTATAAAAAAAGAAAATAATCAGATATTTGTATCACCGACTCTAGGTCTCAGGAAGTATAGCAAAAGAGAGGGCTATAAGGAACTTAAGAGTCAGAGAAGGGTTGGACTGGTGTATAGCTGTTTTATCTGGACGGAAACATTCTTTCCTAGAGGAATGTGGGATGCTTGTAAATTTTAGGAAGCCCATAAAACTTAACAAATCCCAGATCACAGGATTCTGAAGTTACAGATGAGCTATTTTATTGCTGGGGCAACAAGGTTCTTTAGTGTTTGCAAGTCAGGAGGGGAGCTTAGCATTCATTTCCATGATTGTTGTCCACACTGAAGTAGGCTTTTCAGTGTTGCAGGTGTCTAAATGTCACCTATATGCCTATAAGTAAAATTAATGCCTTCATCTATTTTCAAAGCTGGAATTGTTTCTTCAGTCTGTTGTTGGTTTCCTATGTGTATTTCATACAAAATGTTCACAAGATCCGAGGAAGGGCAAGAGAGCAGCTACTTTCTAAGCACATCGTGTGATTCTGAGGAGATCGCATTGGCAAATCATTTAATACAATGTTTGGCACATGCATGGCTAATATAAGTATAGACTATTATTTCCTTCAAGCAAGTGGTAAGAATAAGTCCCTTGGAACTACAGTGTTACCTGACTCAAGGATTGGTTGACTTTGATTGAGAAGCAGTTTTCTGACATCCAGTCTTAGCCTGCCACCATCACATGTGCAGGAGCCTGGACACTGAAGAGTTCCCAGCAACACATAATATGTTATGTTACAGGCACAGTCATTGGCTTGGACAAATTTTGAACTGGTATAGAGTCAAGGCACCTCAAGACTTCTCAGTTCTTTGTTTGATTCAGTCTTTTAAAAATCATCTACCATGACTGAATGACCCATTTTTTTTTTTCTTTCAAGGCTGCTAAAACATCAGAAACAGGGACCAAGATGGCAGTGACCAGTGCACACCATTTCTGAAAGGCAGAAGACCAAAACTCCAAAACTAGTGAGTGAATGGGCAGCAGAAGCCAGAGCATCGACTTTGAGGCTTGCCAGGGTACAGGGGACAACCTGTGAGCTGGGGCAGATCCAGGGCCCCTGTGGATGTTTCCGTGGGCCCGAGAGTAGAGTGACAAACTATCAACCCCCTGCACTTATGACTGCACCTTCCCTGGCTCTGATAGCAGTGGCAGCAGCTGCAGGGAATACCTAACCCCAGGTGTGGGGCCTCCTTATTCTAAGGGTGAAACAGGGGACCCAAATTTAGAGTAGAAAACTGTGGACTTTCTGAGCTTACTGCATATGCCTCCAACTAAGTTCCTGGGCCCTCTGCACTTTCCACTCAAGCCTGCCAGTGAGAGAATGCTTACAGAACCCCAGATTGGGTTCTGGGGTATAAAAGCCTCTATACATCAGATCCCTCCCACCCACAACCCCGCTGTGGCAAAATAGGGATCCCTGGGACAGAGTTCTCAACATTGAAACCCCTGTTCTGTGAATCTACCAGTGGAGTCCAGGCAAACAATTCTGGAGCCCAGATGGCACAGCCCAGGCAGATCTTGGAGCACAATACCGAGACAGGCCTGTGAGACACTGACCCATAAAGGGCACCTGCGCATGTACCACAACCTGCACTTGCCCTTCTCCCTTACACTTCACCCTTCCATGCAATCACACCATCACGCACACTCCTGCTCGTGTGCACTTGTGCCTGTGACCTTCCTCCCTTAGCTGCATCTGAATCACCAACCCTGACTCTGAAACCAGTGGACCTCGCTCATCTTCCTGAAGAATACTCCAGACTCCAAAACTAACAGACCCAGTCTGCAGCACAAGCTCCAGGAAGAAACACAGAGGCTGGAGGCCTGTGTAAGAACACATCCAACAAAAATTGGGACATCGTGGCTTTACCAGCAAACCCGAAAATCAATGGATATTTTAATCCATAGGAAACACAGGAAAAGGATTTTAAAGTTATACTTACCAAGTTATTAGAGGGACATAAAGAAGAAACAAACAAAACTCTCAAAGAAATACAGGCAAATATAGCCACAAAAATAGAAGCATATAAAGAGAAAATGAATAAAAAAATAAATGCCATCACAGAAAAATAGGAATTCACATTCAAACAGGTGAAGGAAATAGTGTAAGATGTGAAAACAGAATTAGAATCAATAAAGAAAACATAAGCAGAGAAAAAACACTGGAGCTGGAGAACTTAGAGAAAGGATCAGGAACCACAAAGGTAAGCATAAGCATCAACAACAGAACACAAGAGATGGAAGAGAGAATTTCAGGTGCTAAAGATAGAACTGCAGAATTGTACACATGCAATTGATACATCTCTCAAAGAGAAATTAAAATCATAAACCCCCTCTCTCCCAAAACATCCAAGAAATCAAGGATAAAATATAAGAATAATAGGAATAGATGAAAAAGAAGATTCCAGGCTCCAAGGTCCAGAAAATATTTTTAAGAAAATCATAGAAGAAAGTTTTCCCAACTTAAAGAAAGAGATGTCATTAAACATACAAGAGTCCTACAGAACACCAAATAGACTAGACCAGAAAAGAAACTCCTCATGTCACATAATAGCCAAAATACTAAATCTACAAAACAAAGAAAAAATATTAAAAGCAGCAAGGGAAAAAGGCCAAATAACTTGTAAAGGTAGGCCTAGCAAAATCACACCAGAGTTCTCAACAGAAACCATGAAAGCCAGAAGGGCCTGGACAAATGTCATGCAGACTCTAAGAGAACACAGATGTCAAACCAGACTAATATACTCAGCAAAACTTTCAATCAACATAGATGGAGAAAACAAAATATTCCATGACAAAACTAAACCTAAACTATAACTACACAACAACCCAGCCCAACAGAAAATACTAGAAGGAAAACTCCAATCTAACAAAATCAACTATAGTCAAGGAAACACAGGATATAGATAACCTCACAACAAAAAAAAAATCAAAAGAAAACAAGCACACAAATATATTATCACCACCAACTCCACAATAAAAAGAACTAACAGTCATTGGTCACTATTATCTATCAACATCAATGGAAACAACTCTCCAATAAAAAGACACAGACTAACAGAATGGTTGTAGAAATAGGATCCAACATTCTGCTGCATCCAAGAAACAAACCTTTGCGACAATGACAGACACTACCTCAGAGTAAAGGACTGGAAAAAAGTTTTTCAACCAGACACAGAAAACAAGCTGGAGAAGCTCTCCTAATAGCTAATAAAATGGACTTTCAACTAAAATTGATTTAAAAAGATGAGAAGGGACACTTCATTCTCATCAAAGAAAAAAATCAACCAGGAGGACATCACAATTTTGAACATCTATGCCCCAAATACAAGAGCAGCTGCATTAGCAAATGAAACATTATTGAAGCTCAAATCACACATAGATCCCAATACCTTAATAGTGGTAGACTTTAACACTCCACTCTCAGCAAGGACCAGATCATATTGACAAAGCTAAATAGGGAAATAATGACACCTACAGAGGTCCTAAATCAAATGGACCTAATACATGTTTACAGAACCTTTTACCCAAACTCAAAAGAGTATATCTTCTCAGCATCCCATGGAACCTTCTCCAAATTTGACCAGATAGTTGAACACAAAGCAAGCCTCAACATACACAAGAAGATTGAAATAATTCCTTGTATCCTATCAGACCACAATGGCCTAAAAGTAGACCTCAACAACAACAGAAATAACAAAAAACCCTCACATGCATGGAAACTAAACTCTCTACTCAATGCCAGGTGGATCAGAAAATAAATAAGAAAAGAAATTAGAGACTTCCTCAAATTCAATGAAAATGAAGGCACAACTTACCCAAATTTATGGGACACAATGAAAGCAGTGCTGAGAGGAAAGTTCATAGTACTAGGTGTCTTCAGAAAGAAGCTTGAGACATCCCATGAAAGCAACTAAATGGCACACCTGCAAGCCCTAAGAAAAAAAAGAACCAGGCACACCCAAGAGGAGTAGATGATTCAGGGCTGAAATCAATAAATTAGAAACAAATTAAACAATACAAAGAATTAGTGAAACCAAGAGCTGGTTCTTTGAGAAAATCTTCAAGATACACAAACCCTTAGCCAAACTAACTAAAAGGCAGAAAGAAACTATCCAAATCAGAAAAAAAGGAGCATAGCAACAGACACTGAGGAATTTCAAAGAATCATTAAATCTCATTTCAAAAGCCTATTTGCCACAAAATTTGAAACTTTTAATGAAATAGACAGTTTTCTTGATAGATTCCACTTACCAAAGCTAAACCAAGATCAGGCAAATAGATTTAACACTCCTATATCCCCCAAGGAAATACAAACAGTCATCAAAAGTCTCCTTGCTAAAAAAGCCCAGGCCCAGGCAGTTTCAGTTCAGAATTCTACCAAGACCTTCAAAGAAAAGCCAATGACAATACTCTTCAAATTAGAATCAGAAGGAACATTACCAAACTCATCCTATGAAGCCAGAGTCAGCTTGATACCTAAACATCACAAAGACGCCACAAAAAAGAGAACTCTAGACCTAGCTCTTATGAACATAGATGCAAAAATAGTTAATAAAATATTTGTAAATCAAATCCAAGAACACATAAAAGATATCATCTACCATGATCAAATAGGCTTCATCCCAGGCATGCAGGGATGTTTCAATATATGGAAATCCAGGAATGCAATCCACCACAAAAACAAACAGAAAAAAAACCCACATAAGCATCTCTATAGATGCCGAAAAAGCATTTGACAAAATCCAACACCCATTCATGTTTAAAGCTTTGGAGAGATCAGGGATACAGGGCACATACCTAAACACAGTAAAGGTAATATATAGCAAGCCTATAGTCAACAACAAACAAAACGGAGAGAAACTTAAATCAATCCCACTGAAATCAGGAACAAGGCAAGGCTGCTCACTCTCTCCATATCTCTTCAACATAGTACTTGAAGTCCTAGCTAGAGCAATAAGACAACTAAAGGAGATCAAGGGAATACAAATTGGAAAGGAAGAAGTCAAAGTATCACTATTCACAGATGATATATATTAATGACCCCAAAAATTCAACCTGAGAACTCCTTCAGCTGATAAACACCATCAGCAAAGTGGCTGGATACAAAATCAACTCAAAAAAAAAAAAAATCAGTAGCCCTCATGTATATAAAAAACAAAGGGGTTGAGAAAGAAATCAGGGAAACAACACCTTTTACAATAGTCGCAAATAATATAAAGTACCTTGGTGTGACTCTCACCCAGCAAGTGAAAGACCTGTATAAATAATACTTCAAGTCTCTGAAGAAAGAAATAGAAGAAGATATCAGAAGATGGAAAGATCTCCCGTGCTCATGAATCAGTAGGATTAACATAGTGAAAATGGCCATCCTACCAAAAGCAATCTACAGAGTCAATGCAATCCCCATCAAAACACCAACACAATTATTCATAGAACTTGAAAGAATAATTCTCAATTTCATATGGAAAAACAAAAAAATCCAGAATTGCTAAAACAATCCTGTACAATAACAGATCTTCTGGAGGTATTCCCATCCCTGATCTCAAGCTGTACTATAGAACCATAGTAATAAAAACTCCCTGGTATTGTCATAGAAATAGAAGGCCCAGAAATAAACCTATAAACACCTGATTTTTGACAAAGAGGCCAAAACTACACAATGGAAAACAGATACTCTCTTCAACAAATGATGCTTCTAACTAGATGTCTACATGTAGAAAAATGCAAATAGATCCACATTTATCACCCTGCACAAAAGTAAAGACCTCAACATAAAGCCAGACACACTAAACCTGTTAGAAGAAAAAGTGGGCAATAGCCTTGAATTCATTGGCACATTGAATTCTTTGGCACTTCCTGAACAGAATACCAATAGCACAAACTCTAAGATCAACAATCAATAAATGGGACCTCATGAAACTGAAAAGCTTCTGTAAAGCAAAGGACAATGTCATCAGAACAAACAACAGCCTACACATTGGGGAAAGGTTATCACAAGCCCTATATCTGACAGAGGGCTAATATCCAGAATATATAAAGAACTTATGTTAAAAATCCAAGTAATCCAATTAAAAATGGGGTGCAGAGCTAAACAGAGAATTCTTAACAGAGGAATATCGAGTGACAGAGAAACACTTGAAGAAATGCTCATTGTTCTTAGTCATCAGGGAGATGCAAATCAAAACAACCCTGAGATTTCACCTTACACCTGTCAAAATGGCTAAGATCAAAAACTCAAGTGACAACACATGCTGGAGAGGATGTGGAGAAAGGGAAACCCTCTTCCATTGCTGGTGGGAATATAAACTTATACAACCGCTTTGGAAATCAATCTGGCACTTTCTCAGACAATTAGGAATAGCGCTACCTCAAGACCCAGCTATACCACTCCTAGGCATATATCCAAAAGATGCTCAAGTATACATGGACATTTGCTCAACCATGTTCATAGCAGTTTTATTCATAATAGCCAGAACTTGGAAACAACCCAGATGTCCCTCATTTGAGGAACGGATACAGAAATTGTGGGATATTTAAACAATGGAATACTATTTAGGTGTTAAAATCATGAAATTTGCAGGCAAATGGTGGGAACTAGAAAAGATCATCTTGAGTGTGGATACCCAGAAAGAGAAAGAAACACATGGTATGTACTCACTCATAAGTGGTTAGTAGAGATATAATATAGGGAACACATAATAAAATCCATACTACTAAAGAAGCTAAACAACAAGGAAGACTCTAGGGAAGATGCTCAATCTTCATTCAGAAGCACACATGCAATAGACATCGGAAGAGGGGAAGCCAGGAAACAGGACAGGAGCCTACCACAGATGGTCACTTGAAAGACTCTATTTATCAAGGTATCGAAGAGGAGGATGAGACTCATAGCCAAACTTTGGGCAGAATGCATGGAATTTTATGAAAGAAGATGGAGATAAAAGATCTGGAGGGCACAGAAGCTTCCTGCAGAGACCACCTGAGCCAAAAAAAAAAAAAATACTGAGGCCTGGGGGCATTGAAGAGAATGGTAAAACCCTGGCTCAGATGTAGCCCATAGACTCATTCTCCAAGTGAGTTCCCTAGTAAAGGGAGCAGGAGCTTTCTCTGGCATGAACTCACTGGCAGGTTCTCTGATAACCTAAACCTGGGGGTTTTAGCTTTGCCAGGCCACAGAGGAAGACAATGTAACCAGTCCTAATGAGATGTGAATAGGCTAGGGTCAAATAGAAGGGGAGGAGGATCTCCCCTATCAGTGGACTAGGGGAGGGGCAAAGGGGAAAAAGAGGGAGTGAGGGTGGGATTTCGAGGAGATGATGGAGGAGGCCACAGCTGGGATACAAATTGAATAAATTGTAATAAATGATAATAATAATAATAAAAGAAAAATAATCAGAGATAGAAGTGAGCACTGAATCTAAACACTGTGGTTTTCTTTCATACATATTTTCTTGGTTTCTATCCAACCCTATTTTAAATATCTCCAGGGATGGGCTTTCATCACTTTTTTTGGAAGATTTTTCTTATACAATAATTTTTACTGTGAGAAATTAAGAGTGAAACCTTCTTTTCTTTCTTTATTCTTTCTTTCAACACTTCAAGTTATTCTGTGCTAAACCTGATTAAATAATTCTTCCTCCCTATTCAGCATTTCTCCTGTCAGATTTTTACAGTCAATTGTTAATTTCCCTTCACTCATTACTTATCAACTCCAGATATCCTTTTTATCTTTAATCCTTTCTCCTAACTCGCTTCTCCATCACCCTAAGCATTATTCCTACCTCTGAATTAATTCATCTGCTTTGGGAAGGTAACTTCAGTGTCTTATATTCATTGCTCCTTTGAAAGTAAAACACATTAGCCTATTTATTAGTTTTAGATTTCACTGAAATGTTATATAACAAAGAACAAATTGAGCAGGGCACAGGGGTCTTTTACGAGACGGTTTCTCCAACCAAGGACCATGTACGGATTTGGCCTAGAACCCCTGCTCAGATGTGGCCCATAGTAGCTCGGTGTTCAACTAAAGAACCTAGTAAGGGGAACAGGGAATGTTTCTGTCAAGAACTCGATGGCTGGCTCTTTGACCTTCCCCCATACACACCAGGGAGTAACAGCCTGGCTAGATCCAGGGGAGGACATTGCAGCCAGCCCTGAGGAGACTAGATGAATTGAGGTCGGATGGAAGGGGAGGAGATCCTCCCTTGTCTGTGGACTTGGAGGGGGCAGGGAGGAGATGAGGGAGGGATGGGGAGAGTGGGAGGGAATGAGGGAGTGGGTTACGCCTGGAATGCAAAGTACCTAATCTGTGATTAATATAAAAATAAATAAATTACATTTAAAAAATTAAAAAAAAAAGAATCTTGAAAATAAAGGAAAAATAACCTACTATTTTAATATAGTGGCATCATAAGGAATTTAATGCTTATTTTTTTCTTCTGTCCTCATGTACTTGGCTATTTTTAAGTTTGCTCTTATTTGAAAAGTGGTTATTTGATAAGTAAGTGACACTGGTTTTATCCAGAGAGGGTTTTTATTTGTTGGTTTCAGGTTAAGGGGAAACCAGCAGTCAGGATCATGATAATCCAATTATAGGGATTGCAGAGAGTAGGAATCAGAGAGGGGGCCAAGAGATGGGTGGCTCATTTACATAGGGTGGAGCTTTTGGGTTTCTACAAAACAGATGGAGAATCCCCAGGTTTCTATCCCTCTGGCTCATGGGGCTCTCTTAATCTTATCTTTTATTCCTCTCACTGTGTCAGTGAATGCCCCATGAAAACATGTCCTTGAGTGGTAATGCTGCAGTTTTCCCATACCAGTCTTAACCTGGATGTTAGCCTAGTGGTTTGCCAGCACTTTTAAAACTGTAAGATACCTTCAAGAATTTTCATTAATTTTTTCCATTTGTTTTCATAGTCATCAGTGGAAGAAATTAGTTCAAATTACCTTGTCCCTGAATGAGGAAAGAAGAAAATTTCTCATTTAGGTTTAAAAATTCAGTCACTTTCCTTTTTTAAATTTATTTTTTATTTTTATGTGAATTAGTGTGAAGGTGTGAGATCCCTTCGAATCAGCATTACAGACAGTTGTGAGCTGCCATGTGGGTGCTGGGAATTGAACCCGGGTCCTTTGGAAGAGAAGACAGTGCTCTTAACTTCTGAGCCATCTCTTTAGCCCTCTTAGTCATTTTCTATACAACCATTTGCTGAGAATTCTGTCCTTTGACACTGGTTTTTGGTAACTTCTTTATCTTAATGTAACATATGACATCACACATTTTGTTATTGTTACAAGTATTTTATAATTTTTGCATCAATGTTCATAAGAAAAATTGGTCTGAAATTCTTTCTTTCTTGGGTCTTTGTGTGGTTTTAGGTATCAAGGTGATGGTGGCTTCATAGAATGAGTTTGGTAATGTTCCTTTTGTTTTTATTTTGTGGAATAGTTTGAAGAGTATTAATATTAGCTCTTTGAAAGTCTGGTAGAATTCTGTGCTGTAACCATCTGGCCCTGGGCTTTTTGAATGGGAGATTTTTGATGACTGCTTCTATTATTTTTTGTGGATATAGAACTATTTAGTTTGTTTATCTGATCTTGATTCAACTTTGGTAAGTTGAATCCATCTAGAAAAATTGTCCTTTTCATTTAGATTTTTAAATTTTATGGCTTATAGACTTTTGAAGTAAGACCTAATCAATCCTTGGATTTTCCCAGTGTCTGTTGTTATGTCCCCCTTTTCATGCTGGTTTTGTTGATTTGGATAGTTTCTCTCTGCCTTTTTGTTAGTTTGACAAAGGGTTTATCTATTTTGTTGGTTTTCCTAAAGAAGCAGTTCTTGGTTTTGTTGATTGTTTGAATTGTTTTCTTTGTTTCTAATGTATTGATTTCAGCCCTGAGTTTGATTTTTTTCCAGCATCTATTCCTCTTAGGTGTATCTGCTTCTTTCCCCCTCCCCTCCCAGGGCTTTCAAGTGTGCCCATAAGTTGCTTATAGGAAATGTCTCCAATCTCTTTATGAAGACACTTATTTTTATGAACTGTCCTCTTAGCACTGCTTTCATTGTGTACCCTAAATTTGGGTAGGTTGTACCTTCATTTTCATTGAATTTTAGGAAGTCCTAATTTCTTTTATTTCTTTCCTGACCCAGTTGTCGTTGAGTAGAGAATTGTTCAGTTTTCATATGTGTGTAGGCTTTTTGTTGTTTCTGTTGTTTTTGTGGTCTAGCCTTATTCCCTGGTGGTCTGATAGGATACAAGGTATTACTTCAATCTTCTTGTATGTTTTGAGGGTTGCTTTATGACTTTTCATATGGTTAATTTTGGAGATGGTTCCATGAGGTACTGAGAAGAAGGTACATTCTTCTTTTGTTGGGGTGAAAAGCTCTGTAGATGTCTGTTAGGTCCATTTGATTCATGATGTGTATGAGTGCCATTATTTCTTGATTTAGCTTCTATTTTGTTGACCTGTCCTTTGGTGAGAGTGAGGTGTTGAAGTCTCCCACTATTAATGTATGGGGAATGATGTGTGGTTTAAGCTTTATTATTGTTTCTTTTGCAAATGTGGGTACCCTTTTATTTGGGGTATAGATGTTCAGAATTGAGATGTCATCTGGGTGGAATTTTTCTTTTATGAATATCAAGTGCCCTTCCTCATCTCTTCAATTAATTTTGGTTGAAATTATAACTTATTAGATATTTGAATGGCTGCTACAGCTTGCTTCTTGGGTCTGTTTGCTTGGAAAACCTTCTTATAAGTCTTTACTGTTATGTAATACCTATCTGTGTAGCTGAGATGTGTTTCTTATATGCAGCAGAAAGTTGGGTCCTGTTTATGCATCCATTCTGTTAGTCTGTGTCTTTTTTTGGAAAGTTGAATCTACTGATGTTGAGAGAGATTAATGACTTATTTAGTTTTATTTTGATATTGGTTATGGTAGTGTGTTTGTGTGCTTAATCTACTTTTAATTTTGCTGTAGAGAAGTTATTTATTTCCTGAGTTTTCCTGGATGTAGTTATCCTCCTTGGGTTGGAATTTTCCTTCTATTATCTTCTGTAGGGCTAGATTTGTGGATGAGTAGCGTTTACATTTGTATTTTTTTTCATGAAATATCTTATTTCTTCATCTGTGGTGGCTGAAAAATTTTGCCAGGTTTAATAGTCTGAACTGGCATTTATTTGTGTTCTCTTAGGGTTTGCAAGACATCTTCTCAGCCCCTTCTGGCTTTTTATGGTCTCTGCTCAAAAGTCAGGTGTGATTCTGATAGGCTTGCCAGTTTTCATTACTAGACCTTTTCCCTTTGCAGCTTTAAATATTTTTTCTTTGTTTTGTACATTTAGTGTTTTGCTTATCATGTGGCAGGAAGATTTTCTTTTCTGGTCTATTCTATCTGGTGTTCTATAGGTTTCATATATGCTTATAGGCATCTTTCTTAAAATTGGGGAAATTTTCTTCTATGACTTTGTTGAAAATATTTTCTGGTTAAAAGGACCTGTCTTCATGCCATCAAATACATTAGTAGAAAACTTTACCTCTCACTGCAGTCCAGAGAGAATTTGTTTAGGCAGCACAAGTGTTCTCCATTTGAGAGGCACAAGTATTGGCCATATTTATGATCCCATTGCTGTAGAACATCGGGTCCTTCAGAATAAAATATCACTTAAAGTTATCTTTGAAAACAAATTGATTCATATTCTACAATTTAAAAGAAACTCTCTTTAAAAATACACTAGTTATAAGACATATTTCAGATTGTATAGTAAATCACAACTATCTTAACTAAATAAAACTTAAGTTTCTTTAGTTACTAGAATCTCTCAGTCAGTGAAAAACAAAATCACTGTCAAATGGTATTTGTGACAACTTACTTTTTTGTATTTGTCTTTCTGTCTTTAATAATTAAGACATGTAAAAAATACTCTTAAGTTTTGGCAGAATGCACTTCAGCTATACAATTCAATAAACTGCCAAAGATGTAGCTATGATCTTAGAATCCCTGTGTGGTTGTACATATGAACTAAATCAGTGAAATAACTAGTAGGTCTTGAAGTAGGCTTGCACATCTACTTTAACTGCATGCAATAATCTTTATTGCTATTGGAAATTAACTAATGTTTTATACTAGTTAAGTAACTTTGAATTATCATTACCACCTCTTTTATGTCCATTCACGTAACAGAATCAGCATCTCATAATTCTTAATGAAGAGTCTATATTTGTTTTATGTAAAAATATTATACCTAGGACAGAAATTTTAGACACTCCAGTACCTCAGGCTGACTTAATATTGTATGTTGGTGGCTCTCATGATTAAAAGAAGAGTCATATTCAGCTTGATTTTGATATAGCACCTTTTTTTTTCTTATAAAATTTAGTTCAATTTTTCAATTGCTCATCTTAGTGGCCTTCCTCAAGGAACTTGAAATAACTAGAATTAAAGAATCAATACAAACCCCACAATTGCTAAAATGTGATCATACTTCCTCCCTAACACATTCCAAATCACAGTTCCTGTTAGATAGGGCAAGTTGAACTCTTCTCAGTTTTTCTACCCTTTGAATTATACAAGCCTTTGCTCTTTTCTTACAAAACTCTGCTCTCCCTTCCAATACATTATAAAAATAAAATGAATTTGACTTTGACAAATCTAAAAAACAATTACAGCTATTAGAAATTCTAAATAGAAGTTTTTCAGAGTGTCTCCAAAAGAGATGATGTAGGGTTTACTGCAGAGGAAAACCTGGGGGTAACATACTGAGTAGGAAACTTCTGCCCAAGATCCAAGGAACAAGCTGCTTCTACCTCTG
The DNA here is from genome assembly GCA_028658305.1 of Pachyuromys duprasi. Classification (NCBI taxonomy): domain Eukaryota; kingdom Metazoa; phylum Chordata; class Mammalia; order Rodentia; family Muridae; genus Pachyuromys; species Pachyuromys duprasi. Next base: position 25,296,669 of record CM053750.1, on the reverse strand, counting down.
CATGTTCTTGTTTATTATGGTATAGATTATACTTTAAAAAAGGGTTTATTGCCAGGCCACAGAGGGAGCATAGGGAGAAAAGAGGAACAGAGGGTGGGACTGGGAGGAAACCAGACAAGATACAAATTGAATAAATTGTAATTAATAATAATAATATATTTTTAATGAGTTTAAAGTCAATGCACTTGCAACTCAGTCTCCCATGTTCCCTTTACTAATAAAATGATTTGAGTAAGTTCATGGTTTGGGTAAACTTTTTCTCTACTGCAAGTGGCAATTAGGCCAGAGGTTGGCAACAGTTCCTATAAAGGTAAGATGGTAAATTATTGAGACTCTGAACCATGCACATGGTTCACAATTCATCATGAGTTTTTTTCTTTGACAGCTTCCATAGCCATCTTTTAAAAAATTTAAAGATCATTTTTATTTCATGTGTTGGTCATAGTCGGTAGCCCAGACTTAAGACATTCCCAGGAAGAGGTTGCATACCATTCTTTTTTATTTTAATTTTATTTTTATTCATTACAGTTCATTTACTTTGTATCCCAGCTGTAGCCCCCTCCCTCATTCTCTCCCAATCCCACCCTCCCTCCTTTTCTTTCTCCTATGCCGCTCTCCCAGTCCAATGATAGAGGAGGTCCTCCTTCCCTTCCATCTGACCCTAGTCTATCAGGCCTCATCAGGACTGGCTTCATTGTCTTCCTCTGTGAACTGGTAAGCCTGCTCCCCTCTCAGGTGAAGGTGATCAAACAGTCAGCCCATGAGTTCATGCCAGACATGGTCCCTGTTACTACCACCTGGGAACCCCCCTTGGACACTGAGCTGCCATGGGCTGCCTCTGTGCAGGATAGGAGCCTATCATGGAGAGCCCCTGAGGGACTCTACCCAGCAGGGTATTGAAACATATCCTGGGGTTCATGGCCAAACTTTGGGCAGAGTGCAGAAAGTCTTGTGAAAGAAGGGGGAGATAGGGGAACCTGGAGGGAACAGGAGCTCCACAGGGAGAGCAACAGAACCGAAGAATCTGAGCACAGAGGTCTTTTCTGGGACTGATGCTCCAAACAAGGACCATGCATGGAGGTGGCTTAGAGCCCCTCATACTATTCTTAACAGACTGTATCTATCCTAGTCTAAAGGGAACTTCCTGTTTTCCTTTTCTTTCCTCTTAAATGATAATTATCCCATCTATATGAAGTATATATTATTATATATTGTTCATCATTAATATTTGTGTTGACAAATAATGGTTTTTAAATTTATTGTTTCAATAATACTAAATGATTGAAAATTTATTATTAATTCATTGTTATATGTTATCATACCAATGTGGAGATCAAACCTTTGTTCCTTCATATTGTCTGACATAGTAAATAGTATGACTCTGAAGTTCTAACAGTATAGTTTAAATTCACTAACTAAAGTCTTCTTTATCCATCAGATGGTGGTGGTACACACCTTTAATTACAGCACTAGGAAGACAGGTGCAGGGAGATATGTGTGAGTTTGAGGCCAGCCTGCTCTACAGAGTGAGTTCCAGGACAGTCAGGGCTATACAAAGAAA
>CM053750.1:25251572-25294608 GCA_028658305.1 Pachyuromys duprasi | reverse complement strand
CAATCACAAACGCTGGTGTTTTAGGTCCCAGAATTCAGTCTCTTGGTCGCTGTGCCGACACTGCTGTCCTACTCCTCAGTCACAGTGTCCTCCTGGCGCCGCCATCTTCAGGAATCTCTCATCAGATATTTCAATCTGAAAAGTATATCTGACCTTTTGTTTTGATAATTTCTACTAAAATTGAATCTTTAATGTAAGTGTTCATTGTAAAATTCCACTAAAATTGAGTAGTAAACTTTCTAAACACACAATGCAATTATATTTTAATTATTTATTTTTTAAAAATGTATTACAATTTATTCACTTTGTACCCTAGCTGTAGCCTCTGACTTCATCCCCTCCCAATCCCACTCTCTCCCTCTCTCTTCTCCTCCCATACCCTGTCCCCAGTCCACTGATAGGGTAGGTCCTCCTCCCCTTCCATCTGACCCTAGCCTATCAGGTCTTATCAGGACTGGCTGCAATGGTCCTCCTCTGTGGCCTGGTAAGGTTGCTTCCCCCTCAGGAGGTGATCAAAGAGTTAGCCACTGAGTTCATGTCAGAGACAGCCCCTGTTCCCATTACTAGGGAACCTACTTGGAGACTGAGCTGCCATGGGCTACATCTGTGCAGGGGTTCGAGGTTATCTCCATGCATGGTCCTTGGTTGGAGTATCAGTCACAATTAATTTTCTTAATAGAAAGATGAGCATTTAATGGAAAAACATTCTTAAAAATCATATCTACATCTTCTCACAGAAATTCATACACTGTAGTATATTATAATTATTGATACTTTTATTAGGTTAACTTTTCAAATTTAAGATTCAAGGCAATGTTAATGTATCTGTTGTCATGTTTGCTTTTAGGTCTAATTTATTTTCTTGTTTTTGGATTTGGTAAAAATTAATGCCAAATACAAAACTGTTTCTTGTAGATTCCTTGTCTTTCCATAGAGACCAAAAAAGGAAGCAACTGATTAGATGATTTGTCCTTGACCTTCCTGGAAAGCCTTACTCTATTTGCTTGTTATTCATAGATGTTTTAAATTCTTGATTTGGGGTAGAATTTTAGCTCAGGTGACACTTTTATATTTCTTGCCCTATAGTTAAAAACACTTTTTTTCTACATATTTTATCAGTATTAAATCCTATGTCTTCTTTTTCCCCTCCTTTTAAAAATTACCTATTGATTTACTTTACATCCTGATTATATCTCCCCCTTGTATTCTTCTAGTACCCATTCATACCTACCTTCCCACCTTTCTCCCCTCTCCTTCTCCTTAGAGAAAGTGGAGGTCTCCCATGGGTATCAAGGTGCTCTGGCATATTAAGTTGCTGCAGGACAAGATGCATCCTTTCCCACTGAGGCCAAACAAGACAGCCCAGTTCGGGAAACAGGATCAAAAGGAGGCATTAGAATCAGAGAGAGCCACTGCTCTAGTTGTTTGGGGATCCACATGAAGACAGAGCTGTGTATTTGCCACAAACATGCAAAGGGGCCTAGAACCAGTCCATGCATATACTTTGGTTGGTGGTTCGGTCTCTGTGAGACCCCTTTGTTAGTGGACTCTGTATGTCTTCCTGTGGAGTCCTTGGTCCCTCTAGCTCCCTCAGTCATTCCCAGAACTCTTCCATATGACATGCTGATCTCTGTCTAATTTTTGACTATGGATTTCTGCATCTGTTTTCATCAGCTGCTGGGTGAGGTCTCCCAGAGGCGTTATCCTAGGCTCCTGTTTGCAAGCATAGCAGAGTAACATTAATAGTGTCAGGGATTGATTCTCTCCAATGGGATGGGTATCAAGTAGGGCCAGTCTTTGGTTGGCCATTTCCTCAATTTTTGCTCCATCTTTGTCCTTGGACATCTTGTAGGCAGAAAAAATTTTGGGTCGAAGATTTTGTACCCTTATCCTTCCAATGGAAGTCCTGCCTGGCTACAGGAGGTAGCCACTCAGGCTCCATATCACCCTTCTGTTGCTAGAAGTCTCAGGTAAGGTGACCCCCATAGACCCCCTGGAGCCTCCCTTATCCTAGGTCTCTGGGATGGCCCGGAAATGACCCCCTAACTACATTTCCCATTTTCTCACCCCTACTCTCCCTACTCCTAATACTAATCCCTGTTCACCTCCCCCTCCTCCCTCCTACCCAGTTCCCTGCCTTCACTATCTTATTTTTTGACAACATAAAATTTAAAATTGAAAGAATGAGCCTCTTTCTACTGTTATTACACCCCCTAAGATAGGAGAGTTATATGTTGGACTGATATGCTGTAATTTCTTCTTCTCTTTTTGCCAATGTGAGAACATTGCTTAATCAAGCGAATAAAGATTCTTTAAAGTTGTGAAGTATGTCCTGAAAGAGATTAAAGTTTCTCATGATTACATGTACTTGATGACACCTGCCTAAGAAATTATACACACATGTATGCATACACACACACACACACACACACACAGAGAGAGAGAGAGAGAGAGAGAGAGAGAGACCTTTACCATATGATTGGACCAGAACTGTTTTATATTTGTTTGCTGCCATGGCTGTCAAGTATTTTAAATGATGCCTGGAAGACAGATTTTGAACATAGAGATGACAGATTTGAAATAATTTCCCTAGATTATAGAACTGTACAATTCTAGCACCCTGTAAGTGCCCAGGCCACAGCACATCCCAAGACATTTACCTGGGACTGATATAGTTGAAGCTTGTCAGAACTTTACTAAAATTTCATAATATAATGCTGCTTACCATCACTATTGCTTCCAGTTTTCTTTTAAAATAATTTGTTTCATTTTGATTTTGTGTCTGTGTGAGAGCGCGAGAGAGAGATAAAGAGAGAGAGAGAGAGACAGAGACAGAGACAGAGAGAGACAGAGAGACTAGTTTTGCCTGTATATGGCTATAGAGGTCAGAGGACAACCTGTGAGAGTTGATTCTCTCCTTTTATCATGTGGATTCTGAGGACTGAATTCAGGTTTTCAGGTTTGGGATAAAGTGCCATCTTGCCCATCTGTGTTCATTTGAAAATTTAAAAGATAAAATTATTTTAAAATCACACAATATATTTAGGGACATGGGTATTTGTGAAAAAAAAAACATTTTGAGATGAATACAAATTTGTATGTAGTTCTGGGGATCCAAGATGGCGGCACTGGGAGGGCACTGTGTCTGAGGAGCAGGACAGCAGTGTCAGCGCAGCGACCAAGAGACAGAGTTCTGGGACCTAAAACACCAGCGATTATGATTCCCAGGTTCTTCAAGAGGGCTGTGCCTAGAAAAAATAGTGTAAGAACAACAGCAGCAGCTCACTAAATTCAGAGCAAGAAACCCAGCAGCAGGACAGCTATTTCCAAAACTTCTACAGGTGAAAGGAGAGGCCTCTCACTAACAAGGACCACAGTTACCACTGAGGTCTATATGCCTGAGGTGAGCTGTGGCAATTGCTGAGAAACACTGGCCATTCAGTGACCATAACCAGAAAGCTGAGGAGGCCCCCTTCAGGAAAAGTCATCTTCCTGACAAGGGGATTCTCCCAACCAAAGGATTCCACAAAGCACCAGAAACTAGCAGCCAATGACAAAGATAGCCCAATGGGTAGAGGCCAGCCTACAAGCTCAACCAACAAAAGGAAGAGCAATATGGCATCTCCAGAGCTCAGTTATCCAGGGGCAAGCAGCCCTGGACACCCCAGTATAACTGAAATTCAAGAAGATAATCTTACATCTATGTTATGAAGAGGATAATAGAGGAAACAAATAAAATGCATAAAGAATTAGTGGAAGATAAAGTCAAACAGATTATGTCTATCCGTAAAGAAATGGAGGAAGATAAAGAAAAAAGAGATTATGGCCATGAGTAAAGAAGTACCAGATGATAAAGACAAACAGATTATGGCCATCCATAAAGAAAGATGGGAAGATGCAGCCAAACAATTTGTGGCCTTTAGAGAGGAAATAATTAAATCAGTGAAAAAAAAAGAAACAGAGAAGTGTTCAAACAAACAGCCACTGGTCATTAATCGCCCTCAACATCAATGGACTCAACTCTCCAATGAAAAGATCCAGACTAAGAGAATGGATATGTAAATAAGCTCCAACAATCCGTTGCATACAAGAAACACACCTAAGTCACAAAGATAGTCATTACCTGAGAGTAAAGGGCTGGAAGACAGTTTTCCAAGCAAATGGACACAAGAAACAAGCAGGAGTAGCCATTCTAATATTTAATAAAATAGATTTTCAACCAAAATTAATCAAAAGGGAAGGGGAAAGTCATTTCATACTCAACAAATAAAAATTTCACCAAGAAGACATCACAATTCTGAACATCTAAGCCCCAAATACAAGAGCACTCACATATGTAAAAGAAACATTAATAAAACTGAAACCACACATAGATACCCACATATTAATAATGAGAGACTTCAATGCCCCACTCTCAACAAAGGACAGGTCAACAAAACAGAAATTAAGCAAAGAAACAATGACTCTGACAGAGGTCATGAATCAAATGGACCTAATAGACATCTACAGAACCTTTCACCCAAACACAAAAGAATTTATCTTCTTCTTAGCACCTCATGGAACCTTCTCCAAAATAGGCCACATAGTTGGTCACAAAGCAAGCCTAAATAGGTACAAGAAGATTGCAATAATCCTTTGTATCCTATCTGACCACCATGGACTAAAGTTGGACGTTAACAACAACAGAAATAGCAAAAAGCCCACACACACATGGAAACTGAACAACTTGCTACTCAATGACAGCTGGGTCAAGTGAGAAATAAAGAAATAAATCAAAGACTTCCAAGAATTAAATGAAAATGAAAGCACAACATACCCAAACTTATGGAACATAATGAAAGTAGTGCTAAGGGGAAAATTCATAGCACTAATTGCCTTGAAGAAGAATTCTGAAACATCTTATATAAAGCAACTTAAAGGCTCACCTGAAAGCCTTGGAAAAGAAAAAGAAGCAGACATACCAAAGAGGAGTAGATGGCGAGAGATAATCAAGCTCAGGGCTGAAATCAATAAATTAGAAACAAATAAAATGATTCAAAGAATCCATGAAACCGCGAGCTGGTTCTTTGAGAAAATCAACAAAATAGACAAACCCATACCCAAACCAACTAAAAGGCAGAGAGACACCATCCAAACCAACAAAATCAGAAAAGAGAAGGGGAAGATAACAACAGACACTGAGGAAATCCAAACAATCATTAGGTCTTACTTCAAAATCCTATATGCCACAAAACTTGAAAGTTTAAATGAATTGGACAATTTTCTTTATCACTTCCACTTGCCAAAACTGAATCAAGAACAGGTAAATAAATGAAATAGTCCTATATCACCTAAGGAATTAGAAGCTGTCATCAAAAGTTTCCCATCCAATAAAAGCCAGGGCCAGATGGTTTGAACAGAATTCTACCAGACATTCAAAAAAGAGCTAACACCAATACTCTTCAAAGTATTCCACAAAATAGAAACAGAAAGAATATTACCAAACTCATTCTATGAAGCCACAATCACATGGATACCTAAGCCTCACAAAGACCCAAGAAAGAAAGAGATTTTTGGGCCAGTCTCTGTTATGAACATTGATGTGAAAATACTGAATAAAATACTCGCAAACCAAATCCAAGAACACATCAAAGATATCATACATTATGGCCAAATAGGCTTTATCCCAGGTATGCAGAGTTATACGGAAATCCATCAACGTGATCCACCATATAAACAAACTGAAAGAAAAAAACTGCATGATAATCACCTTAGATGCTGAAAAAGCAGTTTATAACCTCTAACATTCAATTTTGTTTAGAGTTCTGGAGAGATCAGGGATACAAGCACTTAGGTAAATATAGTAGAGGGAATATACAGCAAGCCTATAGCCAATATCAAACTCAATGGAAAAAAATTTAAATCAATCCCACTGAAATCAGGGACAAGGCAAGGCAGCCCAATCTCTCCATACCTCTTAAACATAGTACTTAAAGTCCTTGTTAGAGCAATAAGATAATTAAAGGAGATCAAGGGGATTCAGTTAGAGAGGGAAGAAGTCAAAGTATCCCTATTTGCAGATGATATGATAGTGTACCTGAGTGACCCCAAAAATTCTACCAGGGAACTACTACAGCTGATTAACACCTTCAGCCAAGTGGCTGGATACAAAATTAACTCAAAAAAATCAGTAGCCCTCCTGTACACAAAAGACAAAAGGACTGAGAGAGAAAGTGGTGAGACAACACCCTTCACAACAGCCACAAAGGTCATAAAGTACCTTGGTGTGAACCTAACCACGCAAGTCAAAGACTTGTATGAAAAAAATTTCCAGTCTCTAAAGAAAGAAATAGAAGAAGATATCAGAAGATGGAAAGATCTCCCATGCTCATGCCTTGGCAGGATTAATATAGTAAAAATGGCCATCTTACGAAAAGCAATCTACAAATTCAATGCAATTCCCATCAAATTACCGAAACAATTCTTTACAGACCTTGAAAGAAAAATTATCAACTTCATATGGAGAAACAAAAAACCCAGAAACTCCAAAACAATCCTCTACAACAACAGATCATCTGGAGGTATCTCCATCCCTGATCTCAAGCTATGCTATAGAGCAACAATACTAAAAACTGCATGGTAAAGGCCTAGAAACAGAATGGTGGATCAATGGAACTGAATAGAAGACTCTGAAGTAAATCCACACACTTATGTACACCTGATTTTTGACAAAGATGCCAAAACAATTCAACGGAAAAAAAGACAGCATCTTCAAGAAATGGTGCTGGTCCAACTGGATATCTGTATGCAAAATAAGCTCAAATATATAACATGGATATTTGCTCAAACATTTTCATAGCAGTTTTATTTGTAATAGCCAGAATCTGAATACAACTCAGGTGTCCATCAACTGAGAAATGGATACAGAAAGTACAGTACATTTACACAATGGAATACTACTCAGCAATTACAAAAAAAGGAAATCATGAAATTTGCAGGCAAATGGTGGAACCTATTAAAGATCATCTTGAGTGAGGTATCCCAGAAGCAGAAAGACACACAGGGTATATACTCACTCTTAAGTAGATAGTAGACATTTAATATAGGATAAGCATACTAAAATCTGTACTCAATGGAGAGAAACTTAAATCAATCCTACTGAAATTGGGGACAAGGCAAGGCTGCCCACCCTCTCCATATCTCTGCAACATAGTACTTGAAGTCGTAGCTATAGCAATAACACAACTAAAGGAGATCAAGAGGATACATTTTGTAAAGGAAGACATCAAAGTTTCACTATTCGCAGATGATATGATAGTGTACCTGAGTGACCCCAAAAATTCAACCAGAGAACTCTTTCAGCTGATAAACACCTTCAGCAAGGTGGCTGGATACAAAATTGCCCAAGACAAAATGGCCGAGAAAAAATTAGGAAAACAACACCCTTCACAATAACCACTAATAACATAAAGTACCTTGGTGTTATTCTAACCAAGGAGGTGAAAGACCTGTTTGAAAAAAACTTCAAATCTCTGAAGAAATTGAAGAAGGTATCAGAAGATGGAAAGATCTCCCGTGCTCATGGATTCGTAGGATTAATATAATGAAAATGGCCATTCTGCCAAAAGCAATCTACAGATTCAATGCAATTCCCATCAAAATACTTACACAATTCTTTACAGACCTTGAAAGAAAAATTCTCAACTTCATATGGAGAAACAAACCCAGAACTTCCAAAATCAATCCTGTATAACATCAGATCATCCGGAGGTATCTCCATCTCTGACCCCAAGCTGTACTACAGAGAAATAGTAATAAAAACTGCATGGTATTGGCATAGAAACAGAATAGTATATCAATGGAACTGAATAGAAGACCCAGAAATAAAGCCACACACCTATGAAAACTTGATTTTTGACAAAGAAGCCAAAACCATACAATGGAAAAAAGATAGCATCTTCAACAAATGGTGTTGGTCCAACTGGATGTCTATATGCAGAAAAATGAAAATAGATCCATATTTATCACCCTGCACAAACCTAAGTCCAAGTGGATCAAAGACCTCAACATAAAACCAGACACACTAAACCAGTTAGAAGAAAAAGTAAGGAAGACTGTAGATCTCATTGGTACAGGAGACTACTTCCTGAACATCACCCCAACAGCATAGGCTCTAAGAGCAACAATAAATAAATGGGACCTTATGAAACTGAAAAGCTTCTATAAGCAAAAGACACTGTCATCAAAACAAAACGACAGCCTACAGACTGGGAAAGGATCTTCAGCAACCTTACAGCTGAGAGAGGGCTAATATCCAGTATATATAAAGAACTAAAGAAGTTAAAAAGCAACAAATCAAGTAATCCATTTAAAAAATGGGGTACAGAGCTAAACAGAGAACTCTCTGTAGAGGATTGTAGAATGGCAGCAAAACACTTAAAGAAATGCTCAATATCCTTAGCCATCAGAAAGATGCAAATGAAAACGACCCTGAGATTTCACCTTACACCCACCAGAATGGCTAAGAGCAGAAACTCAAGTGACAAAACATGCTGGAGACGTTGTGGAGAAAGGGGAACTCTCCTCCATTGCTGGTGGGAATGCAAACTGGTACAACCACTCTGGAAATCAATTAGGTGCTTTCTTAGACAATTAGGAATAGTGATTGATTCCTCAAGTTCCAGCTGTACCACTCTTAGGCATATATCCAAAAGATGCTCAAGTACACAAGAAGGACATTTTCTCAACTATGTTCGTAGCTGCTTTATTTGTAATAGCCAGAACCTGGAAACAACCCAGATGTCCCTCAGTTGAGGAATGGATACAGAAATTATGGTACTTTTACACAATGGAATACTACTCAGCAATTAAGAAGGAGGAAATCATGAAATTCGCAGGCAAATAGTGGGACCTGGAAATGATCATCCTAAGTGAGGTATCCCAAAAGCAGAAAAAAACATATGGTATATACTCACTTATATAGACCTATAGGATAGGAAGGTTATGCTGAAATCTATACACCTAGAGAAGAAAAACAAGGAGGAGGAGCCAGGTTGGTATGATCAATGCTCGTTTAGATGGATAAATGGGATGGACATTGAATGTAGGAGAAAACAAGCAACAGGACAGGAGCATACCAAAGATGAAAGAATCAATATTAAGACTCACAAACAAGCCTTCGGCTGAGGGCTGGATATAATAATAAAAATAGGGTAAGTTAGTAAGACTTGGGGAGAACAAGAGCTCCACAAAGACCAAACTGAGCAAGGCACAGGGTTCTTATACGAGACAGTTTCTCCAACCAAGGACCATGTATGGATATGGCCTAGAACCCCCACTCATATGTGGCCCATGGTAGCTCGGTGTCCAAAAAGACCCTAGTAAGGGGAACAGGGACTGTCTCAGTCATGAACTCGATGACTGTCTCTTTGACCCTTCCCCATACACGCCAGGGAGTAACAGCCTGGCTAGATCCCAGGGGAGGACATTGCGGCCAGCCCTAAGGAGACAAGATGATCTGGGGTCGGATGGAAGGGGAGGAGGTCCTCCCTTGTTGGTGGACTTGGAGGGGGGGGTAGGAGATGAGGGAGGAATGGGGAGAGTGGGAGGGAATGAGGGAAGGGGCTACGCCTGGGATGCAAAGTACCTACCCTGTGATTGATATAAAAATAAATAAATTCCATTAAAAAAAGACTCACAACCAAGCTTTCGGCAGAGGGCTGGGAAAAATAATGAAAATAGCATTCAGTAAACCACATTTTCTTATTTCGTCCCTTTTCGTGGGGATATAATAACAGTGTGCTATGGTTTTACTCTGCTTGCATTTGCTCAATGCAAATGTTGTTTCATTTGCAGAGGCTGAGGTGCGTTTTTGTTCTGAAGACTTTTTTGACAGTTTCTTCTGCTTAACTGCTTCTGCATCTTAACAAAAAATCAGTATTAACAATAGTGGGATGGCTAGTGATCTGTTCAGTGTTATATCTTGAATGAGATGTCCTCCATAATTTCAGCCATTTTAATATTTGGTCCCCAGTTGGTGGTGCTGTTTGAGCAGCTTAGAGGTTGTGGTCTTAATTGGAGAAAGATGTCAATGTGGGTGGGATTGAGAGCCTAAAGATGGATACCACTGCTAGTTTGCGTTCTCTATTTAATGCTTCAGTTTGAGATGTGAGCTTTCCGTTCTGGCTTTCCACCTCAGATGCTATGTCTGCTGCCTGTGGTCATGCCGTTTCCAACATTATAGACCCTAATATTGAAACTTATATTCAAATAAACTCTTTCCTTCATAAGTTGTCTTGGTCATGATATTTTATTAAAGCATTTGAAAAGTAATTTTAGTAAGCAAATTAATGCACTTGCCTGGTATTTGATTCCTGGAGCCCATGTAACATTAGAGCACTGTCTTTATAATATTGTCCTTTGACCTTTACAACTGCTCTGTGGAGTGATCCATGATACACGCATAATACGAGTAATAATAACGATTTGTACAGTTATATGGATTTATTAAGGCTATTCTTTATTGTTCTTTACCTGTAGCTTTTCTAGCATCAATACAACACAGTTTTAATTAGTGTAGATATACAGTGGCTTAAAATCAGATAGGCAGATTCTCCCTTCTCCATTCTTCCTAAAATGATCTTTACTATTCTGGCTCTTTTGTCTTCCCACAAACACTTTAGGATAACTACAGATAGACATATTAATAGAACCTACCAAGAGTGGTCTTGGTAGCTATAAATGTTTAGAGGAGGAGAAATGATACATTTACTACTTTAGTTCTATAAAGTTTTCTCTTGTTAGTTTTATTATTGTAGCTTTTAGCATCAAGGTTCTACAAATGTTTGATCTGTACCTAGATATCTCAGCTTTATAAGCAATAAGATAGTATAAATTTTAACCTTAGAATAGGCATGTTCATTACTAGTTTATAAAAATACTTTTTACATGTTTATATTTTACATGTGACCATTTTATTCACTTATTCTAGTTCTTCCACTAGACTTCATGGAATTTGCTATGAATACAATTATGTTATCTGCAAATAAGACTACTTTTATGGATTATTTTTCTCAGTTTTTTTCTTGTCAATGTATTTAGCACGCGTAGTATGATTTTGGAGAAAAAAGCAGGTAAGAATAAATACTTGGCTTCTTCCTTATCTTAAAATAAAACATTTAGTCTTCCAGTGTTACATCTAATGCCTGCTGTGTGTATCCTGTCTCTATTTCTATCTTTTAGTTTTTGAAATCAATGTTTTGTGTCTGTCAAATCACTTCTATGCATCAGTTAGTTCAATTGTGAATTTTTTGCCCTGTTAAAATTATAGGTTTTATTGATCATTTTTCAAATATTGAAATAGTTGGGAAATATAGGGTCTCACTCTATTTTGTAATGGCATGTGATTCTTTTGACATATTACTGGATTGTTTTTTTTAGGAGGTTGATGTTTAAGTTCATGTGCAGTGTTGGTCTTAGATTTTTGTTTTATCTCTAATCTCATTACCTTTTCTTTTTCTTATAGTCTTTTGGCAGTTTTTTTAATGTTGGGACATTTGGTCTAGTGGCATGCATCAATACATTGTCATATTTTTGTCTCCTGCTACATATGTTCCCCAACCCATGTTCCAAGAGTTCTTGCATATCATTAACTATCTACTTAAAGAACTTTCTTATATTTATGGTTGTAAGCCTAGCCTTTAACAGCTAAGCCATCTCTCCAGCCTTTAAAGGACTTTCTTAACCCTTCTTTTAAAATTAGTTCTTTTGGTCTTACATTCTTTTCACCTGATGATGTGATTTCCCCTTTCTTCCTTAAGGCTGTTCCCTGTGTATAGGTTTGAGGGTGATGATTCTTTTCTCTCAGGATGGCTGTCTCATTTCTTCTGGTTGCATTGGTCTCTGGGAGATACTTGCTTTTATTTGAATTGCTTTGCACTATAAATTGGTGTGACTTTATCTTTCTGCTCTCAGGAATGTTTTCTTCTTAGTCTTCAGATGTTTGCTATATGTTAGTTTAGATTTCTTGGTTCATTATTTTTGAGGTTTAATAGGATTCTTGAACGTACAAGCTTGTTTTAGTAGATTTGGGATAATTCTATCAGTTATTATTATTATTTTTGCCTTCCTCATTATCCCCTTTTTACAAGACTTTCAAAATAGGATGTTACAACTTTTATAGTCTGATGAGCCTCTGTATCCTTTCCCCACTTATTAATCTTTCTTTCTACTGTATTTTTTCTTTCTTGAGTTCAGTAATTTTTTTGTGCTCCTCCCCCCGCCCCCCTTTGTTCCCTCTGTCCTGCTATTGTGTTTAACTACTGAGGTTAAGAGCAAAAAGACTGTTGTTGCTTTTTTTGTTTTGGTGCTTTTGTTGTTGTTTTGTTGCTGGTGGTAGATTTTGTTGTTTCCCGTGTTCTGTCTGTGGTGTTTTCAATGAGAAATGTCTTCAATAGTCTTGGGCTTTGAACACTTGATCCCCAGTTGGAGATGCTGCTTGAGGAGTTTTAGATGGTATAGCCTTGCTGTAGAAAGTGTTCTTGTTTTAGGGAGGAGCGTTGCAAATCTCTCTCTCTCTCTTTCCAGTTTGCGCTTTGCTTTGTGTGTATGATTGAGATGTGGTCACTCAACTTCTTGCTTTGGCTGTCATGACTGCCACGTGTGGCTGTGCTTCCTGCCACTGTGGACAATCCTTCTGAAAACTGTAAGTCAGAATAAACTCTTCCATAATTTGTTTTTGGTCATAGTGTTTTATCACAACAACAGAAAAGCAGTAAATGTACTGTTGTAGGTTCAGAAATTTCCATGCTGTTTAGTCTATGTGATTTCTTTACTTAGACTAGCTCTTCACTAGTATTTTCTATTTTGCTTTCTAGCTTGTTTTAAAAACATTTTAATTTCTCAATGAAATATCTATCATGATTGTCTTCAAATCTATCATCTTTATCATCTACCGATTATTTTAAAAATAAATTTGAGTTCTGCCTTCTTAGTGATTTCTTAATGAATTGTGGGCATTTTGGTTTATGTCCTGCAGCTCTGGCTATGACTTAAATCCCCGACTTCATATTACTTTCTTTACCATGACTCTGACAGGGTAGATTTAGCATTGCCTCATGAGTGCTACAAGATTGCTGCAAATCTTCCTTGTTGGGGGCTGGTCTGAAGCTTATAATTTGATGCTGGTTCCTGGCCCTTAAGATCTGGTTACTGCCAAGATACACCTATCCATGTGTGTAAACCTGCCTAAGACATTATACCTGAATGGTTGTTTAAATGGCCTATACCTGGGCAGGGCAGAATAGGGTAGGCATGTTGAGGTTCCTAGGATTTTAAGAACAAGAGAATCACAGAAAGGACCCAGACAGGAAGAGAGGAAGAAGGAAGACATCACGATGGGTTAGTGTGGAAAATAAACCATGTGGGCCAGGAGGAAGGGCTTCAATAATGCAATGAAAAGGCCCCAGATGAAAAATACAGGCAAATATCTTGGGATTATGGATGGAAGTTAGCCCAGACAGGCATGATTAAGGTAGATGATAATGGATGGGGGCTGGCGAGCACAGGTAGAAATATCTGCTCCACCCAAGCTAAGGCAATCAAAAATTAACAGGTGTCTGTGTGTTATTATTTGTGATAGCAGGTTAGATAATACTATCACAATAGTTATAGGTAACAAACAATATTTAGCCCAAAACATTTTTTTATTTACTATAACAAATGGTGCAAAACTAATTCCACACCCTTTAAATTATACTTTATCATAGTGTGGTGGGGAAAAAATAAGCTCCCAGCTAGACAACCCAAACTTAAAACCTAAAAACTCTTGGGTCAAATACTGCCTCTTTAAGAGTCTTAAACGTCCTCAAGCAAAAGACAGACTACTGTGGGCAGACCCAGGAGATAAATGGACTTAACATAACAACAACAGAAACTGGCTGCTGCTACCTCTACCAGGGAGCATTGCTCCCTGCTGCTGCTGGCTGGCTCAGCTCTCACAGAGCAATAACAGCAGACCAGGCTGGAGAGGTGAAATTGGAAGACAAACGGAGATAGGCTTAGAACTGCATCTAAAAAATAAAAATAAAAATAAAAAAGAAAGAAAGAAAAAAACAAAACAACGCCATAGCAGAGGGTATTTGGATTCCTTTTGGCTTTATTTTGGTTTTCATAGTCATGGATCAGATGGTTACAATTTTCTTTTCATGGTGATGGCTCTTCTCCATGCCTTCTCCAAGAACGTTCAAGGAAAAAGTGGGGAGAAAGCCAAGGCATGGAATACTAAGTTATAGACAATAGAAAGGGTACTCTGTCTGATAGAAAGTAGATTAATAGCAGCTAAAGTTCAAAGTTCTCTGGCTGCAAGATACTTGTCAGCTTTTTCTGGAAAGAGTCCACTTCAACAACTAAATTCCAAAAACTGATTACAACCTGAATTGGTACGACTGCTGTTAAGCCACTTGCAAAGGCAGTCTAGGGTTCAAAATGACAAACTTTTCTTTTAGGTTAATTATTACATAAGTTTCTCTTACTAATAAATGATCTAGAGGTTGAATTCACATCAATTTTAGGTTTATGTAAGGAGAGATGATGTTATACTGCTCTAAAATGGCTAGCCAATCTTCTCAGAAAGTGGTACTTCACAGGTGAACTGGTGCCAAAGGGCATTTTGGTTTAAGAGATATGTTCTGTTGGTCAATGTAAGGACCTTAAATTAGGCTGAGAGACAAACATGCAAACTGCATGCCTCCCACATCAAAAAGCTTTAAATACTGACTAAATTAAGGTGTCACACTGCTCTGGTAGCCAGCTTATCCTTTTGAACATGAGACAAATGTTGGTCACTCCTGCAGCAAAAAAGACAGGGGACTTATAGGTGACAAAATACACACCAGCCTAGTTAAGACCTAAAATTTAGATTACAATTCATATGTTTAAAAGTTGGAACCATCCATCCCATACTTAAAAAGGGGCAGGGCAAAGATAGCCATAACAAATATAAAATCCCAGGTACAAGATACCTAGGGTATGCTTAAACTCTAAAGGTAAAAGGGAATTCATATAAAGTTTGGCTATAAAGGCATAACTGCCAATTCCATATAGAAAAGGAGATAAGACAAAAACAGCTGTAACAAATATAAAAAACTTAGGCCTAGACCCCTAAACAGATACAAGTTGCTTAGAGTACACTTAAACATCAGAAATAAAAAGGAATTTAAATAATGTTGATTTTTTAAAGATAATGCCTTTTCTATTGCTCCAGGCAACCTCCTTGCGTCTTTAAACAGGAGGCCTTCTCTTGGGAGACAGGCAGTGGCTTGGCCTAATAAAACAGATGCCCAATAGCACAGAGAGGATATTTTGATCTATACAACCTTGTTTTGATTTCACCATGATAATGATTGTATGTTTAATAATAATGGAAATTTATTTTGCTGATTCTGCTACCTGGGAATAGCTCTGAAACTGACTGAACCACGGATGTCTATACATGGCCAATAATTCTTGTTGACTACAAAATCTCCATGACTTGTACATGTCATCTTTTCATATGTCATGAATGAAGTCGTTCTTCTGCTCATTCAAAGAGCAGAGAGCCATCGTTAATTGATCTGTACATCTTGCATATCTTAGACATTTACAATTTTAGAACAGTATAATGTTTGTGAGAAGTTATATATTTTCCGAACAAAAGAACTGGACACCAGTGATGCTGGATCAAACCTTACAGAATTCATCTTTTCAGCACGATGAGATGACACATCTGTTTCAGCATCCTGCATGTTCCAGCCTTCTGCTTGTTCTAGCCTCAACTGCTTCAGTTGCTGCTCCTTATCAAAGCCTGCTTCCAAAAGAGCTTTAGAGAAAGCTATAAATCTAAATTGGTCACGTATTTCAGGCTGACCCAAACAGGACTTCTATTAAGTCTGGAATTTCTCAACATTCAAAGACTGGACCACAGTTTTAATGCTAGTTTAATTTTCTTTTTTTTCCCAATTTACTTTGGGACCCCAAACAGCTAAAATAAACTAAGAGAACAACATTTCATTTACCTCAAGGGGCCTGGGTAGGCTTTTGATTGTTTTCTTGGGCTATGAATGTTTATTGTCATTGGGAAAAGGTTGTAAGTTATTAATTAATTGTCTTATTCAGAGAGAAAATGAGGTTAGAGTCATGGGTTTCTCTCTCTTCTTTTCTCTTTCTTAGATAGGGAGAATAGAGTTGAAAAGAAAGAAAGGGAAATATAGAGATACAGAAATAAGAAGACAAAAGGTAGATTATTAAACCTATTCAACTTATGGCTTTATTTGTTATTCTCAAGTGAGGGTTATTTTTAACTCATCGGTATATAATTTTGTATACTGATGCAAAAATAAGTTTAATTTTGGTACATTGGTACAGAATTCAAATTTAAGGTTATCTTTATTTATACATACACACATAAATCCATGTATTTTTACTCCGGTATTGTACCCACATAACTCATTTACAGATACAAGGTTACTTCTAATGATTTTAAAGATGCTATTGGAAACTGTTTAGGAATTGTTAGTCAAGCAACTCATGTTATATCAGACACTAGTCTAATTTATCACAGAAATATACATCCTAGGTTTAACAAATAAATATGATTCTATAGATAGATAGATTATATGTAAGTAAATAGAAGTCTTCAAAAAACCTCAGAGACCTACAGAATATGGCATTAAAATGCTTTCATTATTCTAAGGATTTTTTTTGACAATGAGATATCTCTTTGTCATCTCTTTGCAGCACCCAGCCTACCTTAAAGAAGATGATGAACATCGAAGAACCTCTATATGGATATGGCTTCAAATATACCAAAACAGCCATATAGTCAAAAAATCCCTCACTTTATGACAGACAGTATTCTGCCTAAAATCGGCAAGCTTAAACGCAGGTCAAGTTGACTGCCAAACTCTGCCAAGACAAGGTAAGCAAATCCTAAATAGTTCCTGCTTCACATATATATCTGTCAAAGTAATGGGCCAGAAGGATGAAGATGATGCTCCAATGTTATAGAGAAGTTTGGGTGGTGGTTGAGGTAGCAAACTTTCTCTGTCAATTACTTTTTTGGAGGCTGTTATCATGGACCTTCTTATTTACTTAAGTAATTAATTTTATTTCTTCTCAAGTCTCTGATGGCGTTGAAGACCAAATAGTCACAGTTTTACAATTAGCTTAGTTGCTTAGAAATTAAAAAGATGTTTTAGGTCTGAATAAATTATTTTTAGGTTAATAGACACAAAGTATAAAAATTACTTAGGTGCAAAACCTTAGACCCTCATAAATAGGATATTTTCTTCAAGGTTGCTAAATACATTTAGACTAGACATTATATATATATGCATATATGTATATATATATGCATACATATATACACATATACATATTCTTACCTATTGGTTTTTATAATTATTTCATAATTGTTCTTACTGCATAAAAATGGCCTTTTTTATTTAGATAGAAAAGGGGAATTGATGCTTGTAATTTGATGCTGGTTTCTGACCCTCAAGATCTGGTTACTGCCGTGATACAACTATCCTTGTTGTGTAAACCTCCTAAGATATTATACCTAAATAGTTGATTAATTGGCCTATACCTAGGCAGGGCAGAATGGGGTAGATGTAGTTAAGGTTCCTGCGATTTTGAGAATAAGAGAATCATGGGAAGGAGATGGACTGGAAGAGAAAAGGAAGGACAATACCATAATCGGTTAATGTGGAGAAGAAACCACTTGGGCTGGGTGGAAGGACTCCAATAATGGCATGAAAAGGCCCAGAATACAAGCAAGTATCTTGGGCTTATGGATAAAAGGTAGCTCAGATAGGAATAATTAAGGCTGATGGCATTGGGTGGGGGCTGGGACATGGAAGGTGAGGTTATTGAGACAGAGTACGTAGAAATATCTGCTCAGCCCAAGGCCATAAGACAATTACAAAATTTAACAAGTGTCTATGGCTTATTATTTATAATAGTGAGCTAGATAATAACACCACAATAATTATAGGGCTTAATAATAATAAACATATAGGCCAACATTCAGAATTATTTACTACAACCCTACCTGGCTACAGATATGTTTTCCACTCAGCCTGCTGACTTTCCTTCTTGTCAGGTGGAGGTAAACATTCTGAACCACAGCAAGCATACTCTGATACTTTCCTGGAAGGCAGAGTTGAAGTGTCCCCTCATTGTTCCCCCAGGCCCTGCATTGATGAGGAAGAGCAATACAAATTGCTGCTTGGGAGCAAGACTCAGGCTTGCTCAGCTCCATTGGTCGTGCTGGGAAAAGCTGTGCTGCTAGATAATGGGCTTAATAGCTCTGCCTTATGAGTCGTACCTGAGCAAGAGTGTTTGGATGCTTTTTAGTTGCTAGGTATAGACAGTGCTTACCTGTTTAATTCTCATT
This sequence comes from Pachyuromys duprasi, assembly GCA_028658305.1. Taxonomy (NCBI): domain Eukaryota; kingdom Metazoa; phylum Chordata; class Mammalia; order Rodentia; family Muridae; genus Pachyuromys; species Pachyuromys duprasi. The sequence continues at coordinate 25,276,196 of CM053750.1, read as the reverse complement.
TGAATGGACATGGTGTTCCTGTCAAGAGTTTATGTATGCAACCACATCACTTTTCCAACAACCTCAGGAACTTTTTGCAATTTACCACAAAGTTTCAGCAATCCACCTAAGGCACAAGGCACAGTTAAGCAAGGGAATAATAAACAAAACCTGTACACAACTATACCAGTGACGTTTCTCTTAGGACCCAGTCAAGAGTACTCAGAAAAGGGAGGAAATGGTCAACCTGTATGGCTAAAAAGCTTTTGTTTCCCATCAGGGACACACCTTAGATGTGGAAAAAATGAAAAATGACACAGTGGTGTTGCTAATAAAATAGATACACAACATGCAATAAGTACAGTTTCCTTCAAGGCTCATGTCTATGACCCCTTAACTCTTACCTGAATGATAGTGGTTATTTACTTTGCATTGCCTTACAACCTAAATTGTTGAGAGTATTTCAATATTGAATGAAGAAAATTCACCTACTCTCTTTGTAAGTAATGTTTAGCCAAGTGTGCTGAGCACCATCATTTGAAGACAACCTGTTAAGTGCATGGACAAACACACACACACACACACACACACAAATACACACACATACCATAGGCACACATGAACACGCATGGTTGTTTAGAAACAGGACATTCACAAAGATTTGATAACATGAGGAGAATACAGCACTTAAGAACAAAAGAACATTTCACAAGATGCTCTGAAGGATTAACTGATGAAAAACAAAAGTGAAATATTGAGTGAAAACCTCGGATAAAGTACTGAGAGATTACACTGATACTATCTAATAGTCCATCTATAATGAAATGCAGCCAAAGTTTCCAGATAGAGAGAGAAAGAGATGCATTAGAATAAAGACATACAGTGTATAATGCTGAAAACAAATAAAAATACAACAACCTTCAAACCATTTATACCAAAGGGGAAACTTCTGAAATGGGATGCATCTGTAGTCCTGTAGGCTAACAGGGCTGACCACATGCTAAACAAAATTCCAGTATTTACATATGACCAATCATTCTTCATAGATTTGTACAAAGAAGAATGCATATACCAATTCACAATGCCTACAGAAAAGAAAAATGGCATGAAGAGAGAAGTTATTTTGTATTACTGGTAAGATATTAATTAAGAATTATGGCTTTGCTAGGTTACCTTCTGCAAACATAGTAGAGTATCATTAATAGGGATTGGCTCTCTTTCATGGAGTGGGTCTCAGACTGGATCAGACATTGGTTGGACATTCCCTTAATATCTGTTCTAATTTTATTCCTGCACATCTTGTGGGCAGAGTAAATGTTGGGTCAAAGTGTTTGTAGGTGGTTTGATGTTCCTCTCCTCTAGTTCTGTCTGGCTAGAAGGTGGCCTCTTCAGTCTCCATGAACCGCACTACAAGGAGTCTTAGTTAGATTCACCCCTATATCCTTCCAGGAGTCTAGGTCTCCAGCTTGTCTCAGCGAGACTCCTGCCCTCAGTTTCTCTTTTCTCTCCAAGCCCCCTGAATTCCCATCCATGTGGACCGAAACAGACGCTGAGACTCAGCCAAACATTAAGCATAGCACAGGGAACCTTGTGGAAAAGTGAGAGGAAGAATAGAAGGGGAAAGAGGGGAAAGATCCATAAGAAGACCAACAGAGTTAACTAACCTGGGCACAGAAGGTCATACAGAGACTGAAGGACCAATCAAGGACCAATAATGGACTGGAGGTAGTCCCCCCCTACACATATGTAGCCGATAGGCAGCTTAGTCTTTACATGGGTCTCCTAATAAGGGCTGAGTCAATCTCTGAACTGGGCTCTGTTGACTGCTTTTCAGTCACTTCCCGCTGGCAGGGCTGAATTGCCTGGCTTCAGTGAAAGAGGATGCACTCAGTCCTGATGCAACTTGATTTGTCAGGGTGGGAGCATTCTTTTTCGAGGATTAGGGGAGGAAGGAGGGGAGGGAAGAAAGGTGGGACTAGGGAAGATAGGAGGGAGGTGCCTGCTATCAGGATGTAAAGTGAGTAAATAAAAAAAAAAAAGAACTATGACTTATGTGTAATGACTTTTGAGGACATTTGTCAGTATTCTGAAGCTCAGGAAATAAACTACCAGTCTTATTCTAGGATATACTCATTCAACCAGAATCACATTTGGGGATGTAAATGGCAGGATAGACATGACTGATAGCACTGATGACATTTCAATATTAATTAGGCCCAAATGTCATAAATACGGTTTGGAAGTAGAGTTTATCTATGTTATCATAATCCATAAGTAGATACTGAAGAAAGAAACATACTGTAAAGGGTAATTTGGCTCCAGTACTTCTCTATTTTTGTATGGATGACCTGTCTATTGGCAAGAGTGAGCCACTACCAGTTTGTGAAAGATAATATGTGATTTTAGCCAGAGTAGTGGCTCTTTTTTAGACCTAGGTGACCCTGTGTTGATTCATTGTTATTGAGAATTGCAATGTCTTCATGGCGGATTTTTCCTTTAAACCATATCTTCTGATTAATTTTGGTTTTAAGTCTATTTTGTAGGATATTGAACTGGCTACACCAGCTTGCTTCTTAAGTCCGTTTGCTTGCAATATATTTTTCCAGCCTTTTACACTGAACTATAATTGAGAAATCTTTGTAGAGTGCTGTCATTTTATTGTTGTTGTTGTTAGTCATGGTGGTGTGTGTGTCTATGTGTCTTTGTGTGTGTGTTCCATCTTTTGATTTGCTGGGATTATTTATTATTATATGTGTTTTCTTTGGTATTTTTAACCACTCAATTTTGGAGCTCTGTTTTTTTTTGTTTTTTTTTTTTCTTTTTCTCCCTCCTTGTGTAGCCCTGGATTTGTAGACAGATATTACTTAAATTTTATTTTATTATGGAATGTCTTATATTCTCCATCTATCGTGACTGAAAATTTTGTTTGGTATGGGATTACGTCTGACACTTATGCTTTCTTAAAATATTTAGAACATCTCCAGGCCCTTCTGGCCTTAAGAGTCTCCATTGAGAAGTTGGGTGTTATTTTAAAATGTTATATTCTTATATATGCTTTCATATGTTATGTGGTCTTTTTCTCTTGTAGCTTTACATATTCTTTCTTTGTTCTATACATGTAGTGTTTTGATTGTTATATACCAAGGGGACTTTCTTTTCTGGTCCAGTCTACTTAGTTCTATGTATGCTTTTTGTATCTTGATAAAAATCTTTTTCTTTAGGCTATGAAAATTTTCTTCTATGACTTTAAAAAAATTTTTTGTTATGGTTTCTTTGTTTTGTTGTTTTTTAACATATTCTTTTAAAAAATTTATTTATTTTTTTATTAATTACAGTTTATTCACTTTGTATTCCAACTGTAGCTCCTTCCCTCAAATTTTTCCATGACTCTCACCAAGTCCACTAATAGAGGAGGTCCTCCTTCCCTTTCCTCTGACTCTAGCCTATCAGGTCTCATCAGGCCTGGCTGCATTGTCTTCATCTGTGGCTGCTCCCCCGCCAGGGGGAGGTGATCAAAGGGCCAACCATTGAGTTCATGTCAGATACCGTCCCTGTTCCCATTACTAGGGAACCCACTTGGAGACTGAACTGCCATGAGCTACATCTGTGCATGAGTTCTAGGTTATCTCCATGCATGGTCCTCAGTTGGGTTTTTTGTTTATTTGTTTGTTTTTTGAGACAGGGTTTCTCTTTGTGGCCTTGACTATCCTGGAACTTACTCTGTAGGCTAGGCTGGCCTTGAACTCACAAAGATCCACCTGCTTCCCAAGTGCTGGAATTAAAGGTGTGCAGTACTACCACCCAACTTTCTTCTATGATTTTGTTGAAAACATTTTCTGTGGCTTGGACCTGATTTCTTGTCTTTCTTATTATTCTTAGATTTAGCTTTTTCATATTATTGTAGATTTCCTGGATGTTTAGTACCAGTATATTTTAGATTTAACATTTTATTTTACTGAGGTAAATAGAACAAATAAATAATAAGTAAATAGAATAGGTAAATGAATAGAATATTCATTTATTCTATTATGTCTTCAATGCCTGAGATTGTCTCTTTCGTCTCTTGTATTCTTTTGGTGAGGCTTGCCTCTGAGGTTCCTGTTTGAATTACTACATTTTTTTATTTCCAGATTTCCCACAGTTTGGATTTTATTTATTAGTTCTATTTCCACTTTCAAATATTTACCCATTTTATTCATTTCCTTTCACTGTTTCTTTGTGACTTCTTACTTTATTTAAGGGATATATTCATTTTCTGTTTAAAGACCTCTGTCATATTCAGAAAGACTATTTTAAGGTGTTTGTCTTGTGCTATAGCTATGTCACAGTTTTCAGGGCTGTAGAAGAGTTGATTAAAGCTGGACATGAACAACAGAAACAACTGAAAGTTTAAAAATTCGTGGGAAATGAACAACTCTCCTCTAAATAAAAATGTGTCGAGACAGAACCATGGAAAGAAATTAAACACTTCAGAAATTGAACGAAAATGAAGATACAACATACCCATACCTATTGGATGCAATAAAAGTGATACTAAGAGGATAAGAGGAAACTTTATAGCATTAAGTACTGATATATATATATATATATATATATATATTTATATAGGGTTTTTTTGTAAAGGAGAGATACTAATATTCTAACAACACACTGGAAAGTTCTAGAATAAAAAATAAACAAATAAATCACAAGCAAAAGGAGTATACAGCAAGAAATCATCAAACTCAAAGCTGAAATCAATTAGAGAGAAACAAAAAAATCAATGAAAGAAACAGTTGATTCCTTGAGAAAAAAATCACTAAAACTGACAAACTCTTTTGAAATTAACTAAAAGGCAGGGAGAGAAGATACGAATTAACAAGGTATTCTGCACACAATCAAAGGAGAAATGTAAATACTAAAGCCAGCCACAAACTCTTCAATCTACAATGGTGTCCTACCTGCAAGATATGCTAGTGAAATGGTGAAAGCTTCTGGGAAGAGCTAATCAGTACGTGATTTCATTGAAGAGACACTCCTTGAGATGGAACTCATACCTGACACCTGGGTGACCAAGAATCTGAGACTAGACAGTTCATGGTCCTAGGGAAAAGCCAAATGCTACGGTTAAACAAACAAACAAACAAACAAAAAGTAGCAATAAAATTATTCCTAATGATTTTCTGCTGTACACATAGGTCAATGTCTTGCTCTGCCATCATCAGAGAAGTTTCCTCCTATAGCAGATGGGGACAGATGGAGACCTACAGTCAGATATTATTCAGAGAATCATGGACCTTAGAATACTCATCCCTAAATGGGATGTCTCCATCAAATTTTCCTCAGCATTGAGATAAACTGGCAGAGAAGAGGTGGAAGGACTGTAGGAGCCAGAAGAGTTGGAGGAGACCGAGAAAACAAGGGCCTCTAAGTCAATGGGGTTGATGCACATATGAATTCACAGAGACTGAGGCAACATGCACAGGACCTGCACTAGATGTGGTCCTAGAGCAGAAAGGAGAAGTTAGCCCACCACCCATTCCTAACTCAGAAGCAATCTCTAATTGATAACCACTTGCAAATTAAAAGTTAGAATCCAAGGGATTCAAACTGGAGAAACTGTTAATGGTAGACTGGATGCCCAGCAGGAGATGGCCAACAGACAAAAACCTCAAGGGCATCTTTGGAGGTTCTTTAGCTCATAATATTCTGTCTGGTGTTTTCCCCTTTTTAAGAAAAATTCACCTCATTTAAAAATTTAATTTAATTTATATATTATATATATTCTCTTACATATTATATTATAGATAATATACTATATAATATCTATATTATAATATGTATATTCTCAAATATATATACATGCATATTTTTACCTTACATGTTCTTTATATATATATATATATATATATATATATATATATATATATATATATAATAGCTTTCATTTTGGTGTTTTTAATGTGATTCCTAAGTGTATAGGGTAGGTTTCTGCATATATATATATATAATATTTATTTATTTCCTGGGCCCCCTTTCTTCTGTTTGATTATTTTATACAATTCTAGTTTGTTATTTTTTGTTATATTGTATTTATTTTATCATTATACCTTAGAAGCATGTTTGTTTTCTAATGAGAGACAGAAAAGGAATGGATCTAGATGGGAGGATGCGGAAGGAATAGAGGGAGGGAAACTGTAATTAGGATATATTATGTGAGAAAAAATCCATTTTCAATAAAAGAAAAAAAGAATTTGACAATGATCTCTGAGTCTTAAATTTCTGCTCAATATATTTATCAGTAAGTACAAGAAATGGAAAGATAGAAGGCAATTATAGCAGCCTACAAGCAACTTGTGTTATTTTAAAATTGATACTAAAAATTAGTGCAGTTTGGGTTTACATATTTTAAACTAATGGTATGATATTAACAAAGCTTAGTATTTTTCTTAATTATTGAAAAGAAATAGTACAATCAAAACAAAATGAAGCCAAATGATATTCTATAAATAAGACACAGTATTCCTGCTGGCAAGTGGTGCCTATAGATATAAGCAGGTTAAAGTATTTTTGCAGAGGCCAGTGTACTGATATTGTGGGGAAAGTATACAACTCATAAACTACAGACATCCAAGAGACAGTGACGTCAAAACCTAACGTTAAAGGCATGAGGAGGTAGATCTCAGGAGAATGTATTCTACGTTCCCGAGTGCTAAAAGCACTAATATGCCTACAAGACATGAAGAGAAACATCGAGGAGAACAAAGCAAGTCATTTGCAATGCTGGTAAAACTCCAACCAATACTCCAGGCATAATTTTAAAACATTAATGAGGACTATGACCAACATATTAAAATATTTTTACAACTGTTCTCTTCAATAGATATTTTCATGAGGATAAGAGGTAAGGACCTTGGTCATCGCTCAGATAAAGCAAAGCCTAAAATAAACAGTAACAATACAGAAAGAAAAAAATCCCCCAAATAAAGTGAAAACAACGGTTGATTTTTAAAATGAATATTTAAGATCTGCATTAATGATTTCTTACACATTTTTAAAATTTTTTTATTAATTATACTTTATTCACTTTGTATCCCCCCTGTAGTTCCCTCCCTCCTGCCCTCCCAACTCCTCCCTTCCTCCCCCTTCTACACATATGCCCCTCCCCAAGTCCACTGATAGGGGAGGTCTCCTTTTCCTTTCTTCTGATCCTAGGCTATTAGGTCTCATCAGGAGTGGCTGCACTGTCTTCCTCTGTGGCCTGGTAAGGCTGCTCCCCACTCAGGAGGAAGTGATTAAAGAGCAGGCCAATCAGTTCATGTCAGAGACAGTCCCTCTTCCCCTTACTATGGAACCCAGTTGGACACTGCACTGCCATGGGCTACATCTGTGCAGGGGTCCTAGGTTATCTCCATGCATGGTACTTGGTTGGAGTATCAGTCTCAGGAAAGACCCCTGTGCTCAGATTTTTTGTTCTGCTGATCTCCTTGTGGAGTTCCTGTCCTCTCCAGATCTTACTATTTCTCACTTTCTTTCATAAGATTCCCTGTACTCTGCCCAAAGGTTGGCCATAAGTCTCAGCATCTGCTTTGATAGTCTGCAGGGCAGAGCCTTTCAGAGGCTATCAATGGCAGGCTCCTAACTTATTCCCTATTTTCTCCTTATTCTGATGTCCATTCTCTTTGCCTTTCTGGAATTGGGATTGAGCATTTTAGCCAGAGTCCTCCCTCTTGATTAGTTTCTTTAGGTATACAGATTTCAGTAGGTTTATCCTATATTATATGTCTATATGAGTGAGTATATACCATGTGTCTTTCTGCTTCTGGGATATTTCACTCAGAATTTTTCCGAGTTCCCACCATTTACCTGCAAATTTCACCATATCCTTGTTTTTTATTGCTGAATAATATTCCATTGTATTGATGTATCACAATTTCTCAGTTGATGGGCATCTGGGTCGTTCCCAGCTCCTGGCTGTTACAAATAAAGCTGCTACAAACATGGTTGAGTTAATGTCCTTATTGTGTACTTGAGCCTCTTTTGGATATATGTCTAAGAGTGGTATTGCTGGATCTTGAGGGAGCGCTGTTCCTAGTTGTCTGAGGAAACACCAGATTGATTTTTCCAGAGTGGTTGTATAAGTTTACATTCCCACCAGCAGTGGAGGAGGGTTCCCCTTTCTCCACAACCTCTCCAGCATGTGTTGTCACTTGAGTTTTTGATCTTAGCCATTCTGATAGGTGTAAGGTGAAATCTCAGGGTTGTTTTGATTTGCATTTCCCTGATGACTAATGACGCTGAACATTTCTTTAAATATTTCTCTGCCATTCGATATTCCTCTATTGAGAATTCTCTGTTTAGCTCTGTTCCACATTTTTTACGTTGGGTTACTTGATTTGTTGTTATTTAACTTCTTGAGTTCTTTACATATACTGGATATTAGCCCTCTTTCAGATATAGGGTTGGTGAAGTTCTTTTCCCAATCTGTAGGCAGTTGCTTTCTTCTGATGACAGAGTCTTTGCTTTATAGAAGCTTTTCAGTTTCGTGAGGTCCCATTTATTGATTGTTGCTCTTAGAGCCTGTGCTATTGGTGTTCTGTTCAGGAAGTTTTCTCCTGTGCCAATGAGTTCAAGTCTCTTCCCCACTTTTTCTTCTAAGCGGTTTAATGTGTCTGGTTTTATATTGAGGTCTTTGATCCACTTGGACTTTAGTTTTGTGCAGGATGATAAGTATATATCTATGTGCATTTTTCTACATGTAGACATCCAGTTGGACCAGCACCACTTGTTGAAGATGCTGTCTTTTTTCGTTTTATGGTTTTGGCATCTTTGTCAAAAATCTGGTGGCCATAAGTGTATGAATTTATTTCAGGGTCTTCTATTCAATTCCATTGATCCTCCATTCTGTTTCTAGGCCAGTATCACGCAGTTTTTAGTTTTGTTGCTCTATAGTATAGCTTGAGATCAGGGATGGAGATATCTCCAGAAGATCTCTTACTGTAGAGGATTTTTTTTTAAAGCAATTCTGGGTTTCTTGTTGTTCCATATGAACTTGAGCATTTTTCTTTCAAGGTATGTAAAGAATTGTTTCAGTAATTTGATGGGAATTGCATTGAATCTGTAGATTGCTTTTGGTAAGATGGCTATTTTTACTATGTAAATATTCCAAGCCATGAGCATGGGAGATCTTTCTATCTTCTGATATCTTCTTCTAATTCTTTCTTCAGAGATTTGTAGTTTTTTCACACAAGTCTTTGACTTGCTTGGTTAGGTTCACAGAAAGGTACTCTTTGACCTTTGTGGCTATTATGAAGGGTGTTGTTTTCCTAATTTATTTCTCAGCCTTTTGGTCTTTTGTATACAGAAGGGTTACTGATTTTCTTGAGATAATTTTGTATCCAGCTACTTTGCTGAAGGTGTTAATCAGCTGTAGGAGTTCCCTGGTAGAATTTTTTGGATCACTCAGGTATACTATCATATCATCTGCAAATAGTGATACTTTGACTTCTTCCTTTCCAATTTGCATCCCCTTGATCTCCTTTAATTGTCTTATTGCTCTAGCAAGGACTTCAAGTACTATGTTGAAGAGATATGAAGAGAGCGGGCAGCCTTGCCTTGTCCCTGATTTCAGTGGGATTGATTTAAGTTTCTCTCCATTGAGTTTGATATTGGCTATAGGCTTGCTGTATATTTCCTTTACTATGTTCAGGTATGTGCCTTGTATCCCTGATCTCTCCAAGACTTTAAACATGAATGGATGTTGGATTTTGTCAAATGCTTTTTCAGCATCTAAGGAGATGATCATGTGGTTTTCCTCCTTCAATTTGTTTATGTAGTGGATCACATTGATGGATTTGCATATACTGAACCACCCCTGCAAGCCTCAGATGAAGCCTACTTGGTCAGGGTGGATGATTTCTTTGATGTGTTCTTGGATTAGGTTTGCAAGCATTTTATTGAGCATTTTTGCATTGATGTTCATAAGGGAGATTGACTTGAAATTCTCTTTCTTTGTTGGGTCTTTGTGGGTTTTAGGTACCAAGGTGACAGTGGCTTCATAGAATGAGTTTAGTAGTGTTTTTTCTGTTTCTATTTTGTGGAATACTTTGAAGAGTATTGGCGTTAGCTCCTCTTTGAAGGTCTGGTAGAATTCTGCACTGTATCCATCTGGCCCTGGGCTTTTTTTGCATGGGAATATTTTGATGACAGCTTCTATTTCCTTAGGGGATATAGGACTATTTAATTGATTTACCAGGTCGTGAGTCACCTTTGGCAAATGGAATTGGTCAAGAAAATTTAGATTTTCAAATGTTGTGGTATATAGGCTTTTGAAGTAAGACCTAAAGATTGTTTGGATTTCCTCAGTGTCTGTGGTTATGTCCCCCTTTTCATTTCTGATTTTGCTGATTTGGATAGTGTCTCTCTGCCTTTTTGTTAGTTTGGCTAAGGATTTGTCTATCTTGTTGATTTTTCTCAAAGAACCAGCTCTTGCTTTCATTGATTCTTTGAATTGTTTTCTTTGTTTCTAAGTTAATGATTTCAGCACTGAGTTTGATTATTTCCAGCCCTCTACTCCTCTTTGGTGTGTCTGCTTCTTTTTTTTTTTTTCTAGTGCTTTATGATGAGCCATTAAGTTGCTTGAATCAGATATTTCGAATTTCTTCCTGAAGGCATTTAGTGCTATGAACTTTCCTCTTAGTACTGCTTTCATTGTGTCCCACAAGTATGGGTATGTTGTGCCTTCATTTTCATTGAATTCTAGGAAGACTTTAATTCCTTTCTTTATTTCTTCTCTAACCCAGCTGTCATTTAGCTTTAGTCCATGGTGATCAGATAGGACACAAGGGATTATTTCAATCTTCTTGTATCTGTTGAGTCTTCGTTTGTGACCAACTATATGGTCTATTTTGGAGAAGGTTCCATGAGGTGCTGAGAAGAAGGTAAACTCTTTTGTGTTTGGGTGAAAGGTTCTATAGATGTCTTTAAGGCTCATTTGATTCATGACCTCTGTCAGAGTCATTGTTTCTTTGTTTAATTTCTGTTTTGTTGACCTGTCCTTTGTTGAGAGTGGTTTGTTGAAGTTTCCCACTATTAATGTGTTGGGATATATGTATGGTTTAAATTTTATTAAAGTCTGTTTTACAAATGTGGGTGTCCTTGCATTTGGGGCAGTGATGTTCAGGATTATGATATTTTCCTGTTGGATTTTTCCTCTGATGAGTATGAAGTATCCTTCTCTATCTCTTTTTACTAATTTTGGTTGAAAGTCTATTTTATCAGATATTAGGATGGCTACTTCTGCTTGCTTCTTGGGTCTATATCCTTGGAAAAGTGTCTTCCAGTCCTTTACTCTCAGGTAATATCTATTGGACTTAGGTGAGTTTCTTGTATGCAAAAGATTGTTGGTTCTTGTTTACACATACATTCTGTTAGTCTGTGTCTTTTTATTGGAGAATTGAGTCCATTGATGTTGAGAAAGATTAATGACCAGTGAGTGGCTCTTAGATCCTTTGATATTGATGTTGGCTGTGGTAGTGTGTTCGTGTGTTTGGCTACTTTATGTTTTGCTGTAGTGAGGTTATTTATTTCCTGTGTTTTTTGAAAGTAGTTAGTTTTCTTGGATTGTATTTAATCTTCTGTAACCCGGGATTTGTGTGTAGGTATTGTTGAAATTTGTTTTTGTCATTGAATATCTTGTTTTCTCCATCTATGAGGACTGAGAGTTTTGCTGGGTATAGTAGCCTGGGCTGACATCTGTGTTCTCTCAGGGTCTACATGATATCTGTCCAGGCCCTTTTGGTTTTCATAGTTTCTGTTGAGAAGTCAGGTGTGATTCTGATGGGTTTGCCATTATATGTTACTTGGCCTTTTTTTCCTTGCAGCTTTTAGTAATTTTTCTTCATTCTGAATACTTACTGTTTTGATTATTATGTGACGGGAGATTTTCTTTTCTGGTCTAATTTATTAGGTGTTCTCTAGGCCTCTTGTATTCTTCTAGGCCTCTCCTTTAATTTGGGAAAATTTTCTTCTATGATTTTGTTGAAAATATTTTCTGGGCCTTGGAGGAGGCAATCTTCTTTTTCCTCTATTCTTATTATTCTTAGGTTTTGTCTTTTTATGTTCTTTTGGATTTCTTGAATGGTTGGTGTCAGGAAAATTTTGGATTTAATATTTTTTTTTGAAGGATACATCGATTTGTCCCATTGTATCTTCCATACCTGAGATTATTTCTTCCATCTCTTGGAGTCTGTTAGTTATGCTTATCTCTGTAGTTCCTGTTTTCTTTCCTAGGTTCTCCCTCTCCATGATTTCCTCCATTTGTGTTTTCTTTAATTTTTCCAATTCTATCTTCAGATCATGAATCGTTTTGTTGATTTCCTTCACTTGTCTGACTGTATTTTCCTTCAATTCCTTCAGCAGTTTGTTTGAATATTCCTCTGTTTCCTTTATTTCTTTCAGTGATTTAATCATTTCCTCTCTGAAAGCCACAAGCTGTTTGGCTGCATCTTCCTGTATTTCCTAAGGATGGCCATCCATTTTACTATATCTTCCCCTAATTCTTTACACATTTTATTTGCTTCCTCCATTAACCTCTTCATAAGCATAGATGTAAGATCATCTTCTTAAATTTCACTTATATTAGGGTGTCCAGAGCTACTTGCCCCTGGATAACTGGGTTCTGGGGATGCCATATTGCTTTGCCTTTTGTTGGTTGTGCTTTTTCGCTGGCCTCTACCCATCTGTCTGTCTCAGGTATTGTCTGTTAATTTCTGGTTCCTGCTGGGTCCTGGGATGCAGAGAATCCACTTGGCAGGGTTTTGAAGTAGATCTCCTCAGCTTTTTGGGTATGGCCAACTGAATGGTGGTGCTTCTCTGGAACTGTCACAGGCATATGGAACTGTGTGGTAGCTGTCATGTTCAGGAAGGCTCTCCTCTCATCAGGAGAGAGCTTGGTGATGGATTCCTGCTGCTGGATTTCTTGCTATGAATGTAGTGAGCTGCAGCTGTTGCTCTTAAGGTATAATTATTGGGTGCAGCCCTCTTGAAGAACCAGGGAGTCCAACACTTTTCAGTTTAGCTAGGGATAACTGGTCAAACCTTGGAGCAGTATCTGAGGGCTGCTCTAATGGTTCTCTAGCTTTTGCAGGTCTGAGGATGCAGCTGTGTGCCCCAGTGCCTTAGTGGTACTCATTAATGGCAGGTGAGCACAGTGCTCACGCCTACAGTAGAAGGCTAGAGCCTAGAGCCTGTGCAATTCCAGAAAGTTTTCTGGAGCTGGGTGTCCTGAGCATTGGACCTGATGATTCCCCCCTCCCCGCCCCCGCTGTGGGGTTTCCTCCTGACAGGGACACCCAGACTGTGCTTTGGGGGATCGCCATTCTGTCTGGGATGGCAAGTAGAACCCGCAGGCACAGATGCGCCTGGCTCTGCCTTGCTGGTACCTGGGCGCCTGGGTGTCTGCCGAAACTGGGTAATTTTTCCGGATGGTGGTATCAGCTGAGTGCTCTGAGGTCAGACCTGCTGTTCTGCTCCCTGGGTTTGTACCTGACAGAGAAACTCAGTCAATGTGTGCCCTAGGGCCCACAGTTCTATCTGGGGCAGCGAGTCTGGCATGCAGGCAGGACTCCGCTGGCGCTTGCATCCCTGGCTCTGGGCTGGCTGCTGGGCGCCCGCGGAGCCCCGAGTCTTCCAGGGATTGTCTGGGTGACCTAAGGTCGGTCCCAATCATTTCGTGCACCTTGGGGTTTTCTCTCAACTGGAGATCCCAGTCTCTGATATTGTGGGACCTGCAGTTCAGTCTGGGCATGTGGCTCTGGGCTGGAGACAAAGCATCTGGTGGAAAGGGGACTTCTCTGGTTTAGATGGGTGAGTTGAAGCTGATTGAATCCCCCACCATGGGGTATCCTCTCACTGGGGAAACACACTAGCTTTTGTTTTAGGACTGAGAAGTCTGACTGCTGGTCACTGTGCTGATTCTGCTGTGCTGCTGGTCAGAAAGAGCGTCATCCTGGCGCCGCCATCTTGGATCCCCCCCTTCTTACACATTTTATTGATTTTTTTTTTTAATAAGCATGTTGGGGAAGTGATTTGTTAATGGCTCATCAGCAAAATGATCCCCATGTGCCTAAACTCAATTTGCTCTTTAAAGATTTGTTAATTTCATCATTTCATTTATAGACTTGGAATATTAAATGAAGGATATGATAAATAATTTAGTTTAGAGTCACTGTGAAACTCCAAATAATCTGATTGATTTAAGAATGGTGTTTAAAATCTAACCTAAGACATACTAGCATAGAAATGTTTTAAAAGAAGACTGTACCCAGAGTATTCTAAATGACTTGAGTGAAGAACGATTTCCTCTATTCGCAAAAACAGAGCTCCTTTGTTGTGTGCCTTTCTCGTAAGCTGGTCTTTGTCCCAAAAGTTTTCATTAACATTTCAGAAGGAAATGTGGCACTAGTCTGAATTCCAGCTACCTCCGAGGGAGGGCAGTGAAGTTGAAGGATGTCTTATGCTATCAAGTAAGTCTTGCCTGAGTACTAGTGAGTACTTACTTGTCTCAAAGTAAAAAGTTAAAGGGGAGGTGGTGTACAGCTTAGTGTACACTACCCTAGCAAGCCTGAGGTTCTGTTTTCAATCCCTAGTATTGGGAAAAATAAAGAGTAGATATTAATTCCCCCAAATGAATTTTTTAATCATTCATTTTTATCTATTTGTACCTATCAGTTACTTGGCATCTAGTAGTTCACCAGTGTGAATTTGCTAAATTAGATTGAGTTAATCTTGAAACAGTTTCTTTAATGTCAGCCTGAAGAGAATACTTCTGAAATGATATTATTCATAAAGTTACCATTGATAAGGACAATCTTAAAACTAGTTTAAGAATGATAATATAGATAGTTAAATGCCTTAATTTATTCTTTGTTCTTATAACAAAGTATCTGAAACCAAGTTATAAGGAAGTTTATTTATTCTACATGGCAGAGACATCATTTAAGCCAGTGTGCCCAAGATCCTTTTAGTAAAAAAAAACATCACTTGCTAATCCATTATTTTGTAAATGGATTATTCCATTTATAAGAGTGTAGCTGTGTGTTCCAATCACTCCTGGAGACCTCATCTCCAGTTCGCTTTAACACATAGCCTTGAGTTATGCTTTTTTAAAATTTTTTATATTAATTACAGTTTATTTCACTTTGTATCCCAGCTGTCACCCCATCTCTCATTCCCTCCCAATCCCACCCTCCCACCTTCATCTCCTCCTATGCCCCTCTTCCTAGTCTACTGATATAAGAGGTCCTCCTCACCTTCCACCTGACCCTAGCTTATCAGATCTCATCAGGACTGGTTGCATTGTCTTCCTTTGTGGTCTGGTAAGGCTGCTCCCCCAGCAAGGAAAGCAACAGAACCAAGAAATCTGGACCCAGGGGTCTTTTCCGAGACTGATATTCCAACCAAGGATCATGCGTGGAGATAACCCTGCATGGATGTAGCCCATGGCAGCTCAGTTTCCAAGTGGGTTCCCTAGTAAGGGGAACAGGGACTGTCTCTGACGTGAACTCAGTGGGGCTGCTTTTAATTGATGTATTCTAGGGACATTCTCACAACAGCACCACAGTATTCTCTACACTGCTATTCAGAAATTAGAAGAAATGAGAATGGATTTAGACATTTTTGAGGAATAAAAATTTTATGTTAATGTAATACCATAATAATGTATTGCTATTGCTGTTCATATTATCTTGAAGGTGGATATAGCTTAGCACTCTATCAAAAGTTTTTTACCGACTCAAAAAGCTTTAGAAGGATTCACATCTTTTCTTTTGTAATTTCAAAAAATGCTATTATTTTCAAAGCATAGCCATATAGATTTACTAAGCAAGAAATAACTCCTAAGAGTGGGAGGGTCTCTAAGGGAGGAATACCCAGAATGCAACTGTTTTGATCTAATTTATGGACATGTATTTATTTGAATTATAAGCAAAATTTCTAAATGATCATTGTGATTATAAGCTTCAAAATGAATTCAGTTTAAATTTGATTGCATCTTTTTATTTAGGGAAATGTGAATGTAAACATTACTCTATAAAAAACTGGCAGTGGTGTGTTTATAATGAAAATAATTCATTATATTTATTGAAATCATATCTTCTGTAGCAGCAGCATCCTTACAGAGTGGATGGGAGATAGTACTCATTAGATACTTTTCTTCATTTGTGAGCCAGGCAGTAGATTAGTTTTATCCAATTGCCATCTGCCATCCATTTTGTATACAGTATGCCTGAAGAACTCATTCCATAGAAGGATCTAGAAGATAAAGGTAACCATATTGTATTTATATTTGTAAATACTGTATACACTAAATTACAAATATTTATGTGCCATAAAGGTCTGGATAAAGGAAATACAGAGCGGAAACAGACACATCTCTTGTGCTTAACAGTAGGGCTTGAGGATAATGTTTGGCTAGACGTGTGCTTTCTTCATATGTATATTGTATTTGTCAACTATATGAATGTATTACTTTGACTTTATTTCCTATTCCTTTGCTCAGCAATGTTCATTTGGAAAGCAATAGGGAAATGTTTCTACATGCTTTTGTTGACATCGTATGGAGGCACTGATACCGTGACTGGGATTAAGAAAACACATCAAATTTTAAATATTGAAATAATTAAATTTGTATTAAAATTACACAATGATGAGAGCAATAGAGGGCCACACACTGGAAAGAAGAGTTGCATTTTTATTCACACCTGGAGCTACTAGCCCTCAGAGAGAGCTGAAAATGCAGCCATTTTAAGATTTTGAGAGTAGAAATCTAGAGATGAATGTTACCTGATGGGTTGGCCTGGATATTTTGGGAGGCAGATAGATCTATTTTGTGATAGATCTACTGGGACCTGGCAGATTATGCACTGCTGTTCTAGTATGACATAGAGCTGTGTGAACATGCAAGCACATACAAGTGAGTGTGATGTGTACAAGCAACATGTCACCCTAGGAAATGAGCCAGAAACTCCATATTTTGCTGGCATCTACATAGTGTCACCATCTGAGAACCATATGACTACTGACAGATTGACATGTCAGCTCAAGCATGTCAAACTTGATCGAGCTGTGCTGAGGTTTTTTTTTTTTTCCATCACTTTACAGCAGGATTATTGATATAATTTTAATGGCATCCTCTCTAAGAGCCTCAAATCCAAACACTTTGAAACCATCTCAAAACAGATAGATGCATATATTCATTGATTGAAATACTTGTGGTTATGCCTTAACGTCTGTGTTTCTATCCTTTTGGTTTAATTGATCTATTATCTATATGTATGAATTACATTAAATACAATGTAAATAGTAGCAATGTTTGTGTGTGTGTGTGTGTGTGTGTGTGTGCGTGTGTGTGTGGCAAAACTAGCTTCTTGAACTAGTAAATGCTAATCGCTGTGTTCTATCAAGAGCCAAAGACATGTTTTCAGATGCAACTCTAACATTGTCTTTGAAGGCAGGAAGTGTGACCCCAGTCTGCCTTCTCAGCTAAGTAGGGGAGACCTATCTTGGCATGATTTTACTTTATATATGTAGAAAAGGTTGACAAATTCAGTTTTAATTATCTTTAGGCAGGAAGACTATTGTATTGATATCTCTGGGGTAAAATAGTAGAAGGTCAGAATAAAACAGTCCGTATACAGTTCAAAAGGAAATTCTCTCTGATAGAATCTTTACTCTTCTGTTTCTTCATGAGTGGCTTCGAGGACTAGAATATTGCATTTCATTTTCAGAAACCGGCAAGAAAGAACAGAAGAGAATTCATTTATTTTATAATCTACTAAGATTATACTTTTTTTTAGTTCATATTATAAACTAACAATGGGGAAACTTGTGCCTGTTCCTTGTTAACATAATCAATGCAAGATTAGCAAGCTTTGAGAAGAACTGTGGCTCATCTCTTAGTCAATCTCATTTCAGCCAAATGATCACAGACTTGTTTGTCAGATCTCATATAAGAAGAAAGAATTTAGGAAAACAACACCCTTCATAACAGCCACAAATAAAATAAAGTACCTTGGCATGATTATCCAAGCAAGTGAAAGACCTATATGAAAAAAAAAAAAAACCTTTAAGTCTCTGAAGAAAGAAATTGAAGAAGAAACCAGAACCTGTAAAGATCTCCCCATGCTCTTGGATCAGTAAAATCAACATAGTGAAAAATGACCATCCTACCAAAAGTAATCTACAGATTCAATCAAAATACCAACACAATTCTTTACAGACATTGAAAGAATAATTCTCAGTTTCATGTGTAAAAACAAAAAAAGCCAGAATAGCTAAAACAATCCTGTACAATAAAACATCTTCCTCAGGTATCTCCATCCCTGATCTCAAGCTGTACTATAGAGCAACAGTAACAAAAATGGCATGGTACTGGCATAGAAACAGACTGGTGGATCAATGGAATTGAATCAAAGAACCGGAAATAAACCCACACATCTGTGGATACTTGATTTTTGACAAAGAAACAAAAACCATACAATGGGAAAAGGACAGCATCTTCAACAAATGGTGCTGCTCTAACTGGATGCCTACATGTAGAAAAATGTAAAGAGATCCGTATTTATCACCCTGCACAAAATAGAGTCCAACCAGATCAAAGACCTCAACAGAAAATCAGACACACAAAATCTGTTGGGAGAAAAAGTGGAGGAGAGCCTTGAATTCATTGGCACAGGAAACAGTTTCCTGAACAGAACACCAACAGCATAGGCTCTAAGATCAACAATCAATAAATGGGACCTCATACAGAAACTGAAAATCTTCTTTAAAGCAAAGGAAACTGCCAACAGAACAAAACAATAGCCAACAGACTAGGAGAAGGTCTTTACTGACCCTACATCTGACAGAGGGCTAATACCCAGAATATATAAAGAACTCAAGAAGTTAACACCAACAAACCAAGTAATCCGATTTAAAAATGGGGTGCAGAGCTAAACAGAATTCTCATCAGAGGAATTTCAGATGGCCAAAAAACATTTAAAGAAATATTTAACTTCTTTAGTCATCAGGAAAACGCAAATCAAAACGACTCTGAGATTCAGTTTTATACCCTTCAGAATGGCTAAGCAAAAACTCAAGTTACATTACATGCCGGTGAGGACATGGAAAAATGGGAACCGTCATCCATTGGTAGTGGGAATGCAACCTTGTACAACCACTTTGGAATCAGTCTGGTGCTTTCTCAGAAAAATATGGATAGTGCTACCTTAAGATCTTGATATACTATTTCTGGGCATATATTCAAAAGATGCTCCACCGTACAACAAGGACATTTTCTCAACCATGTTTGTAGCAGCTTTATTTGTAGTAGCCAGAATCCGGAAATGACCCAGATGTCCCTCAACTGAGGAATGGATACAGAAATTGTGGTACATTTACACAATGGAATACCATTCAGCAATTGAAAAGGAGGAAATCATGAAATTTGCAGGCAAATGGTGGGACCTGGAAACGATCATCCTGAGTGAGGTATCCCAAAAGCACAAAGACACACATGGTATATACTCACTTATATAGATCTATAAGATAGGATAAAAATACAGAAATATATACACCTAAAGAAGATAAACAAGAAAGAGGACCTGGGGTAAGATGATCAATCCTCACTTAGAAAGACAAATGTGAGGGACATTGGATGTAGGAGAAAACAAGTATCAGGACAAAAGCCTACCACAGAGTGCCTTGGAAAAACTCTACCTAGCAGTGTATGAAAGCAAACATTAAGACACAAAACCAAACTTTGGCAAAGGGGGGGGATCATATGAAAGAAGGGGGAGTTAGTAAGACCTGGAGAGGACAGGAGCTCCGCAAGGACCAAATATACCAGGGCAAAGGGGTCTTTTATGAGACTGTTTCTCCAACCCAGGACCATGTATGGATATAACCTAGAACCCCTGCTTGAATGTAGCAAATGGTTGTTCAGTATCCAAGTGGGTACCCTAGTAAGGGGAACAGGGACAATTTCAGACATGAACTCAATGTCTGGCTCTTTGACCCCACCCCCCCATTCTCTAAGGAGGAGCAGCCTTGCTAGGCAACAGAAGAGGACATTGCAGCCAGTCCTGAAGAGACCTGATAAGCTAGGGTTAGATAGAAGGTCCTTCCCTATCAGTGGACTTGGAAAGTGGCATGGAGGAGATGAGGGAGGGATGGGGGGGGGGGATAGGGAGAGAATGTGAGAGGAAGCTACTGCTGGGATACAAAGTACATAACCTGTGATTAATATAAAATAAAACAAAAAAGGAAAAAAAGAAATAGAGAAAAACATAATTAAACAGGTGAAGGAAGTTAATAAAACTTTTCAAGACATGAAAATGGAAGTAGAAGCAATAAAGAAAAAACAAACTGAGAAATCCTGGACATAAAAAACTTAGGGAAGAAAACAGATAAGTATCCTCAACAGAATAAAAGAGATGGAGGAAAGAATCTCAAGCATAGAAGATATAATCAAAGAAACTGAAACATGTATCACAGACAATGTTAACCTGAAAATTTTCCAGACACAAAATGTCCAAGTAATCAAGGACACTATGAAAAAAGGAAACCTACGAATAATAGGAATAGAAGAAAGGGAACATTTCCAGCTCCAAGGCATGGAAAATATCTTCAACAAAATCATAGAAGAAAATTTCCCCAACATAAAGAGAGTCCTATAAGCATAAAATATGCCTACCAAATACCAAATAGATTTGACCAGAAAATAAAATCTTCCTTTCACGTAATAACTAAAACACCCAATGTACAGAACAAAGAAAATATATGAAAACCTGTAAGGGGAAAATGTCAAGTAATATATAAAGGCAGACATCAGAATCACACCTCTTTTCTCAGCAGAGGCTATAAAATCCAGAAGGGCCCAGACAATTGTCATACAGACCTTAAAAGAGCAAAAATGCCAGCCTAGCCTAGACCCCTAAGCCTAGGAAAACTTTCAATCACCATAGATGAGAAAACCAAATATTCCAAGACAAAATATAAATAACAACTATCCACAAATCCAACCCTACAAAAATACTAGGGAAAAAATACAAACAAACAAACAAACAAACAAACAAACAAAAACACTCCAGCTCAACGAGGTTAACTTCATCCAATATACCAAAGGAAAGAAATAATTCCACACCAGGAAAAAAAAAAGGGGGAAGGGAAGAACACATATACACACTAACACCAACCATCACCAACATCAAAATAACATGAATTTAACATGAATTAACAATCATTGGTCATTAATACCTCTCAACATCAATGGCATAAATAACCAACTTAAAAAAAACAACAACAACAGGCTAACAGAATGTGTTAACGTTAACACAGCAAAACTCAGGATCTGCCATTTTGCTGCATACAAAAAACATACCTCATCAACAAAGAAAAACAGTACCTCAGAGTAAAGTTTTCCAAGCAAATGAACCCAAGGAGCAAGCTAGAGTGGCTATCCTGATGTTTAACAAAACAGACTTTCAGCCAAAATTAATCAAAAGAGATGGAGAACACTTCATACTCATCAAAGGAAAAATCTACCAAGATCACATCTCAATTCTGAACGCATATGCCCCAAATGCAAGGGCAACCACATTTACTAAAACTTAAATCACACATAGAAGCCCACATATTAATTGTAGGGGATTTCAACACCCCTCTCTTACTAATGCACAGATCACTGAAACAGAAACTAAACAGAAACATAATGAAACTAACAGACACTATGAATTAAATGGACCTACAGATATCTACAGAACATTCCATCCAAAAGGCTATATCTTCTTCTCAGCACCTCACAGAAACTTCTCCAAAGTTGACCACAGTGTTGCTCACAAAGCAAACCTCAGGAGATATAAGAAGATTAAGATAACCCTACAGACCACCATTGATTAAAATTGGATTTCAACAACAGAAAGCCTACAAACTCATGAAAACTGAACAAATCTCTTCTCAATAACAGCTGGGTCAGGGAGGGAATGAAGAAACAAAGACTTTCTAGAATTCAATAAAAATGAAGATATCATGTACTTAAACTTATGCGACACAATGAAAATAGTGCTAAGAGGATAGTTGGTAGCACTAAGTATCTCCTTAAAGAAATTGGAGAGATCTCATACTAGCAATTTAGAAATCACACCTTAAAGTTCTAGAATAAAAAGAAGCAAATACACACAAGAGGGATAGATGGCAAGAAAAATAATCAAACTCAGGGCTGACGTCAATAAATTAGACACAAATAGAACAGTACAAAGAATCAGCAAACCAAAAGCTGGTTCAGCAAGAATCAACAAGATTGACAAACCCTTAGCAAAACTAACAAAAAGTCAGAGAGATAGTATCCAAACTTTAAAAATCATAACAAATACTGATAAAATCTAAAGAATACTTAGGTCTTTTTTCAAAAACCTGTACTTCATAATATTCTAAAATCCAAATAAAATGGATGATTTTCTTGATATGTACCACCTACCAACTTTAAATCAAGTTCAGGTAAACAATTTAAATACAACTATAACCGCTAAGGAAATAGTCATTAAAAACCTCCCAACTAAATAAAACCCTGAGCCAGACAGTTTTAGCACAGAATTTTACTAAGCTTTCAAAAAAGAGCTATTACCAATACTCCTCAAACTATTCCACAAAATAGAAACAGAAGGAACTTCACGAAACACATCCTATCAGGCTACAAACATCCAGATACCTAAACCACATAGAGACCTAAAGAAAAAAGAATTTCAGACCAATCTGCTTCATGAACATCGATGCAAAAAATTCAATAAAATGCTTGCAAAATAAATCTAAGACTGCATCGAAAATATCATCCACCATGGTCAAATAAGGGAATTCCAGGGAAGCAAGGGTGGTTCAATGTACAAAAAAATCCACCAATGTAATCCACCATTTAAACAAAGTGAAAGAAACCACATGATCATTTCATTAGATGCTGAAAAAGCATTTGATAAAATCCAACAGCCTTTCAGGTTATAAGTCTTGGAGGTATCAGGTATATTATATATAGGTATAAGTCACATACCTATATATAATAAAGGCTATATACATCGAACAAATAGCCAACATCAAATTAAATGGAGACAAACTTAAAGCAATTCTGCTAAAATCAGGTACAAACAAGGCTGCCATATCTATTCAGTATTATATCTATCTCCATATCTATTCAGTATTATACTTGAAGTCCTATCTAGAGCAATAAGACAACTAATGGAGATCAAAGGAAAACAAATTGGAAAGGAAAAAGTTAAATGATCTCTATTTGCAGATGATATGATAGTATAGATAAGTGATCCCAATAGTTTTAACAGAGAACTCTACAGTTCATAAACACCATCAGAAATATTGCTGGATGCAAAATCAACTCAAAAAAATCTGTAGCCCTCCTCTATATAACTGATAAACAGGCAGAGAAAGAAATTAGAGAAAAAACACCCTTCAAAATAGCCGCAAATAATATAAATATCTAATTGCAACTCTATCAAAGCAAGTGAAAGTCCTGTATGACAAGAATTTCAAGTCCTTAAAGAAAGGAATTGAAAAAGGTGTTATTTTTATTATTTTTAAAAATGATACCAAGAGATCCAAGATGGCTGCCAGGACAGGACACTGCCTCTGAAGAGTAGAACAGCAGAAACAACGCAGTGACCAGGAGACTGAACTCTGGGACCTAAAACGCCAGCATTTGTGATTGCCAGGTGAGCGGAACTCCTACGGTGAGAAAATCAAGTGGGAAAACCCTAGGGACACCCAGTTATTACCCGGAAAAATCCCCGGGTGAGCAGCAGCGCACAGCTCTGATCTGAATGAGCAGCCACGCTGGGCGCCCACACCCGCCATAATAGACTGGATCACACAGTCTCGTGGGCAGTCTGAGGAGGAACTGGGTACCGTTCTCACTGACCTGCACACTGCCAGCACACACTGCACCCGGGTTCTGCTTCAACCCACAGGGGTGCGGCAGGCGCACACTGATAGCCGGAACCACCCCATACTGAGAGGGTCAGGGGACCATTTTGACCAGTCTGCACACTACGGGCACACAACCCACGCTTCCGCCAGCAAAAACCTCAGTCTGTGTGTGAGTCTACGGGCAAGTCTGGGAAGGATCCGAGTTCTGCTTCAACCCGCGGGTTTATGGCAGGCGCACACCATCGCCGGAACCACCCCAGACAGAGAGGGTCCAGGGACCGTCTTGACCAGACTGCACACTGAGGGCGAACACTGCAGGCATCTGCTAGCAAAACCCTCAGTCCGTGTGTGTGTGTCTACTGGCCAGACAGAGAAGGCCTCAGGCACCATTTCAGACAGGCCTGCATACAGCAGATGCACACCAACCCAAACCCACTGTGTGTGCCCCAAATATCATTTCAGACAGTGGTGCACAGCCCCTGGCCCAGAAGGGGGCGCCAAATCTCCATTCCAGGGGAGAGCCCTTAGCAGAAAGCCCAAGGCTGAGCACACAACCCCCAGCTGACATCTCAACCCTGCACACTCAGACTCTAGCACAGAGTGAGGAGTAAAACATCCAGACCAAAGGGGTGACCAGCCTGCAGTGCTCACAGCTTCTAGCACAGAGCACAAACCCGGGCACACAGAGCCCACAATAGAGTT
>CM053750.1:25230389-25251072 GCA_028658305.1 Pachyuromys duprasi | reverse complement strand
TGATTCCACCAGTGATTTGATTTTATCAATCCACAAGACACAAAACATCTATTTGGCAACTTCCTGCTACAAAGAGCACGATTTCCTTTCCCATCTAGTCATTAAAAATAGCTCAATGATCAAAAAGACATTTTACTGTCTTCAAAATAGGAAGGATAATATATATACTTATACTTCAACATTCTCCATCTTTCATCAGCTTCCTTGAAAGAAAGGAGACTTTCCTAAACAATGGGTACAAAACAAGCCCTAATTTAATTAGGTCACTGAGTATGCTCAGCACATGAAATCAAGTATGTGTAAATAAACTGCTGTGGAACTGAAGGGACAGAGCCATGGTCTGCCTTCAGAGGAGAACAAGGGAATTATAATACCCTATAAAAGAAGAACATTTGTGATTCATGTTCCAGGTTGAATGGTGAGATAGCTTCTAAAGACACTTAATGCAAAAGAGAGAGTGGGGCAGTTCAAGAAATCTTGGTGTCCTGCATTGTTCTCCTTAAACTACAGGCTTGGGCAGTTCTGCACACAGACTAATCTGGGCATATGCCAGGGACCACATCGTCCATCTTATATGCAGAGTGTTGATCTTATATTTGTATAGTGATTAGAAGGGACATGTTTCAAGGTATAGTGCATACTTATCAGATAGGACAGTGTGCTACCTATCACACTCAAACTAATAAAGTTGTGTGTTTGTGTTTTAGTACCATTGAGCTGAACCAAGCTTGTTTTCTGATGATTACAACATCATTCCAATGAGTTATAAATCTCACGTAAGGATTTTTACTTTGACTTCAACAAAATGAAATATTTGTGAGTTTTAGGTCTGTTAAGCAATGGAGTAGATTATTGTCCTTAATTAGTAACACAATGTAATTAATGCTACTACATGCTGTGTTCAGAGTGGGAGGCACATGATTAAGATAGACAATCATTAGACAATAGAGACTGGTAACTGGGTACCACATGGTTACTCTTTATATGGGTCACCAGCAGTTCAGATTCTAAGTTGATTCTGAGTTTATACATTCAAAAGCTCCTCAGTTTAAAGTAAATAGATTTTTGCTTAAAGTTTTATATTATAATTAAAATCATTCAATTCATAGTTTAGGATGCTATTCCAATTTAATGGATAAATGAAGCCCCAAACTTAGATCATATCAGTACTTAAAGGCCTTTCACAAATCATATTATCAATCTAATCATTTCTTAGTGGTCCTAGAGTTGAAACAAGGGGTTTAGATTGTCTTATGGTTCATGCTTTATAGATAAACTACTTTTTATTCTAAGGATAAAGCCCACAAACCATGCAGTGGTTAATATTGTCAACTTGATATAAGCTAGAATCATTAAAAAGACAAACCCTGGACATACCTGTGAGGGATTTTTTTTTATATTACACAAATTAAAGTGGGAAGATACACCTTACACATGTGGAACATTTTATGGGCTGGGGCCCCAGAGTGCATAAAGAGGAGAAAAGCTGGCTAGCCTGAGCATTGATATCTTTCTCTCTCTCAGCTTTCCGACCAAGGATGCAAATATGATCAAGTGACTCCTGTTTCTGCCACCATTACTTTCTGGCTGTGATTTACTATATTATCCAACTGGGAGGGAAAATAAACCTATCCTTCTTTAAGTTGCTTTTGTAAGGTGTTTTGTTGCAGAAACAAGATGAGTAACTACTACTGAACAAGGTGAAATTCTGTGGCCTCTTACCCACAATGAAAGAATTCAGAGCATGAAGTATTGGTAACATGAAGTATTGGTTAGGAGGCACTGGTTTATATAATGCAAACGAGAAAGAGCCTGAAACAAGATTCTACCGTAGACGACTTAGTTTATTTTCCTGTATTTCTAATGAGATATGCTGACAAAAGCAACTTAAGAGAAAAGGGTTTATTATAGTCTGCAGTTCAAGGTACAGTGCATCACGCTGGACATGATGGCATGGCGTGACAGCAGACAGGGAGAACATGGTGGTAGAAGCAGGAGACTGTCAATCGCATTCGCATGTGTCTTTTGGATTCGTGTTACCCTAAATACTTACAATAGTGATCAGGAACTCTTTCTACTCTATAGGAGCATAATCTGATGTTGGAGAAGATCTTTAAGCAATTAAATCCTTTGTAGAATACTTCCTTCAAGTAAATAATCTCCACAGACACAGCACTAAAGAATGGTGTTTTAGGTTTCTTTCTATTGCTATGAGCAAAAAGTAACGTGGTGAGGAAATGGTTTATTTCATCTCATACTCTATCCTCCATTGTGACAGGAAGTCGGGACAGGACCTCAAAGTACAAACCTGAAGGAAGAACTGAATCAGAGACCGTGGATG
The DNA here is from genome assembly GCA_028658305.1 of Pachyuromys duprasi. Classification (NCBI taxonomy): domain Eukaryota; kingdom Metazoa; phylum Chordata; class Mammalia; order Rodentia; family Muridae; genus Pachyuromys; species Pachyuromys duprasi. Next base: position 25,248,731 of record CM053750.1, on the reverse strand, counting down.
ATTGTTGCTTACTAGATTCTATCCATGGCTCACTCGTCTTACTATTTTATACAACCCATGACCATCTGTCTGGGGGAGGGGGTCATAACATTCACACAGGGCTGGGTCTTCTTACATTAATCATTAGTTAAGAAACAACTCAGATGTCCCTCAGTTGAGGAATGGATACAGAAATTATGGTACTTTTACAATGGAATACTACTCCGCAATTAAAAATGAGGAAATCATGAAATTCGCAGGCAAATGGTAGGACCTGGAAACGATCATCCTAAGTGAGGTATCCCAAAAGCAGAAAGAAACATATGGTATATACTCACTTATATAGATCTATAGGATAGGAAGGAAGGTCATGCTGAAATCTATACACCTAGGGAAGATATACAAGAAGGAAAACCCAGGTTGGTATGGTCAATGCTCTTTAGATGAACAAATGGGATGGACATTGAATGGAGGAGAAAACAAGCAACAGGACAGGAGCACACCAAAGAGGGTCTCTGAAAGAATCAATATAGCAATGTATCAAAGCAGATATTAAGACTCACAACCAAGCCTTCGGCAGAGGGCAGGAAATAATAATAAAAATAGGGGAAGTCAGTAAGACTTGGGGAGAACAAGAGCTCCACAAAGACCAAACTGAGCAGGGCACAGGGGTCTTCTATGAGACAGTTTCTCCAACCAAGGACCATGTATGGATATGGCCTAGAACCCCCGCTCAGATATGGCCCATGGTAGCTCAGTGTCCAACTGAAGACCCTAGTAAGGGGAACAGGGACTGTTTCAGTCATGAACTCGATGGCTGGCTCTTTGACCCTCCCCCATACACACCAGGGAGTAACAGCCTAGCTAGATCCCAGGAAGGGACATTGCAGCCAGCCCTGAGGAGACAAGATGAACTGGGGTCAGATTGAAGGGGAGGAGGACCTCCCCTGTCAGTGGACTTGGAGGGGGCGGGGAAGAGATGAGGGAGGGATGGGGAGAGTGGGAGGGAATGAGGGAGGGGGCTATGTCTGGGATGCAAAGTACCTAACCTGTGATTGATATAAAAGTAAATAAATTACATTAAAAGAAAAAGAAAATGTCTTCACAAACTTGCATATAGGCCAATGTGTTGGAGGCATTTTCTCAGTTGGGGTTCCTTCATCACAGATGACTCTGCTTTGTGTTAAAATGACAAAAACCTAATCAGCACAGTTGACCCCTTGTCACCTTGACACACAAACATATCACTATTAAACCATGCTATTTCCTTTATTCATCCTTCAGATTTTATGTTAACATTACAGCATAAAACATAGTGAAAATTTTTTAAATGATACAATCTTTGAAAAACCTAATTAACTTTCATAGTTTAATGTCCAAAGTCTTGACTTTGTGTTCCTCTAAAACTCAAGACTAAGTTAAATACTTCTTATTTCAAATGGGAAGAATCACCACAGAATAGCCGTAATCAAATCAGAGCATAACCACAGCATAGCTCTGTAAATAACTCAGTGTGCAATATCAAATTCATGAGGATCACATTCATGATCTTCTGGGCTCCAAAGGGCTGGACATCTCTGCTTACTCCTGTTTTTCTATCTTGACTTGTAGACACAGGGCAACTCCATTCCACACTTGTGCTGGCTGTCTTCGATGGTCATCACATGATCCTGGCTCTAATATGCTGGATCTCTACTGTGAGTAAGGCTCCACTTTCAACATTGGCTCCTTCTGTCCTCTCATGATACCACACCCGAGCCTCTCTCTGTGACATCTTAATTTCCTCAGTTTTCATCTTACCCAAAGTAGTAACCTCAGGAGACTTTTATATGTAACCAACTTTGGCTGGCAGTTTGAAATTCAGCTGTGGTACATTCTTGTGTGTTCACCCTGAGGAAATGTCTTCCTAAAGATTTCACGTCAATGTTAGTGATCTCTGCTTAATCACAGCTGATCTCCCAGTATCCAGTAGAGCAATGATTTCATCATTTCAATTGTGCTGGTCACCTGTTAGTCATGGCTGATTGATTCTTCAGCCTCAGATAACCAGAAACCACAGATTCTTCTTAGTTCAAATAGATTACATGAATGTACCTGATAGAATCTTTAGGGACTCCCAAAAGTCCCTCTTAAACTTCAGAAGCCTCCATCAGCCTTGCTCTCAGAAGTCTTATGTTTCAAGTCTTCACAGACTAGATAATTAATGTTTGAGCACTAATGTTTTTTTCTAGCCCAAGTTCTAAACACTTCCACAATCCTCCCTAAAACAGGACGGTCAGTCTCTTATAGAAACAATCCTTCTCTGGTACAAATTTTTGTCTTAGTTTACTTTCGATTGCTATAACAAAGACTGTGAACAAACATAATGTTGGAAAAGAAAAAGTCTATATCTGCTTACAGGTTATAGTCCATCATGAAGTGAGGTAGGCAGGAACTAAAGCAGAGGCCCTGGAGAAGAGATGCTTACCTAATGGCTTTTTTATGGATCCCTCAGCTTGCTCTCTTACGTAAGCCGAGACTAACTGTTTAGGGGTGACACCAAGAGCAGTGGCTGCACCCTTCTGTGTTTATCTTAATCAAGCAAAATATCCATGGGCTTGATTGAAGTCAGTTTCAATTTAGGTTCTTTTTTTTTTTTCTCTTTATTTTGAGACGACTATAGCTTGTTTATAACTTACAAAAAACTAACAAACACAAATGGTCAGACACAATTCCTTCTGAGAAAATTGACTATGGTGTGTCACTAGAACAAGAGGAATTAGTCACTTCTTCCTGATATCTTCTTTTTGTCCCCCTTAACTCTGCTTATCAACCATTTGTTTTATTTTGTAGATGGGATAGAGTTATGGATTTCTCCAAAAAAATAAATAAGGGCTGAATTTTGCTGATAAGTTTTAAAAGAATAATAACTATATTTTGGATGGAATGAAAGTAGGAACTTGGGGAGACACATAAGGACCTACCCCATGACCCCTGCGGCCCCTCAGTCCCAGGGCATCTGGAAGAGAGATGACCAACGTGCCCAGTGCCACTATGATTAGTGAATATGTGATAGAGAGAAGGGAAAGAGGGATTATGCAGTGGAGAGATGGAAGAAAGTCAAGCCAAGCAAGTTTATGCACTGTAGAGAGAGGTGAGGGAAAGCAGGCTATGAGGAGCCTGAGCAACCTCTTGGGGCCATGGTAATATATTGGATTTGGCTACCAAGTGTCATGTCTGAGTCCATGGCCCTACTGCAGCTGTGGTCTTTGCTAATGTCTTTGTCCAAGTTACCACCAAAGGCCATGCAGATGTCCCTGGTTTGGGCAGCCACCGGAGGCCATGTTGATAGCCAAGCACTATGCTGAGCTGGCCCTGCTTTTAACGTGGACAGCATAAGAGAGCTGGTTCTGGTGGTATGGGTATAGGAGAGCTAGTACCATGGAGTGAGTGCAAGAGATCTGGGCCCACTACTCGCTGGCTTGGCACTGGGGAGAGGAGGCTGTACCTTGCTTGACTGGGCAGCACAGTAGAGCTACCCCTGAAGGTGGGAGCGTGGACAAGCTGGCCCACCCCTTGCTTGCCATATGATGGTGTAGAAGGCCCAGATCCAGGGCTTTGTGTTGGCCCACCCCAACATCCATCCCATCTATGAACTGCTGGAGTACATGAAGGGGCTGGTCCTACAGATCCAAAGCTGCAGGATCTCCATTACACAGTGCAACAATGGGATGTCTGAGAGGCATCCCAGAGAGAATCTAGCATTGATAGTGTAGCAGAAACCATTGAGACCTTAAACCAGACCAATGACTCACTCCACTGAACATTTGCAAGTAAAGGTGTGTGGGGAAAAGGTTATGATACACTGCAACTTCCAAAATGAGATTTGTTGTTGTTTGCTTGCCTGTTTTCTTTTCAGGAGAAGGTTGCAAGGACAAAGGGCCGATAAGAAGGAATGAAGAGATGAATGGTTTGAAATTTACAAAGAGAAATAAAAATTTTTAATTGAAAAAAATAGAAAGTAGGATCTTGGAAATATAAAGTAGTTGGGTATTGGGTTTTGTTTGTTTTTTTTTTAAAACGGCATATATAATTCTTACCAGTATTTTTCTCTGCTCAATTTGAAAGGAAGACTTTCTGATCTGTCCCCCAGTGCTGCTGCTGCAGGTGATGGATCCTTAGGCACCTGGAGAACCACTCTGGTGAAGGTGGAGGCAGGTATGCAATCACTAGTGGGGCTATGGAAAGGGTTCCCACGAGCTTCTTTGTTCTATAGAACTTTCTTTGTTATGTTGATGAAGCTCTCTGTCACTTTTTCCTAGGTAATGACAAAGATTGTAAAGGTGATTTTGATCTTGAACTTATGAGTTAAGAAAATGACAGAAAGAAATGTAATTATAAACCCAGAGCTGAGGGAAGGCTGTGAGGGGAAACATGGGAAATATATGTTGTTCCCTTGTGAATGTTCTCATATAACAAAGGTCCATAAGCTTCAAACCTAAAGTTATATTGGAAAAAAATAACATGGGTCTCACACTGTATCTGAAAGTTATTTCATGATCTCTTTTGTTTTTATTTTACAAAATTTCATATGGATTCATTCTATTCTAATTCTTCCCTTGAGTCTTTCTCCCTACCTTTTTCCCTTTAATACTATTAGACATAATTAGAACAAAGGAGACGTGAAACACTGGGATCTAAATATTAATATTTACAAGTTTGCATACAAAGAGCACAAGGAACATGAAAATCAGACGTCTGGAAGATTTGCCTCTATAACAGGTCAAGAATAATAATAGTAACGGAGTTAAAATAGGTGATTCCATTGAATTAAGTTTCAGCATAGAGACTGGGTTATTGTGTGAAACCTTCTTTTAATTTTTTTAAAAAATATTTATTTTTAATTAATTACAGTTTATTCACTTTGTATCCTAACTGTAGCCTCCTTCCTCATTCCCTCTCAACCCCACCCTTCCATCTTCTTCTTCACTATGCCCCTCTACCAATCCACTGATAAGGGAGGTCCTCCTTGAGGACACTTCCGTCTGATCCTAGTCTATTAGGTCTCATCAGGAGTGGATGCATTGTCTTCCTCAGTGGCCTGGTAAGGCTACACCACCCTAAGGGGGAGGTGATCAAAGAGCCTGTCACTGAGTTCATGTCAGAGACAGTCCCTGTTCCCATTGCTAGGGAACCCACTTGGACACTGAGCTGCCATGGGCTACATCTGTGCAAGGATTCTTGGTAATCTCCATGAATGGTCCTTGGTTGGAGTATCAGTCTCAGAAAAGATCCCTGTGCCCAGATATTTTTTCTCTCCTTGTAGAGCTCCTGTTCTCTCCAGTTCTTTTTTTTTATCTCCCCCTTCTTTTGGGATAAAGTGTAGAACATGGTATTTGGGGCATAAAGTATGGAAGCTGGTATTGAGGCTGGGAAAGATGGTCTGCTCTGAACCCAAACGCAAATTTTTCTTTCTCTTTTTCTAATCCAAATTCGAGACCAAAGATTTTAGACTTAGGGAGGTAAACTATATTGGAAATGTGACTAATAACATTTTTTCAGTATGAAGGTTATAATTAGACTGTCCTATTTAACTAAGAATAATGATGCTTCTGTAGGGCAACCTTCTGTTTTTGTTGAAATCTTGAATCTTTTTATCCCACTGTAAAAGATGTTACAATGTCTTATTTGACATTTCCTTCATCTACTTTGGAAAAAAAAAACAGCATTGTGAAAATGTTTGTCATTTTATTGGAAGGGGAGTATTCTGTATACACTAAGAGGTTTCGTAATGTAGAAGCCCTGAACTGAAACAATTGCCTGTGTACTTCCACACAGGGAGCGGTGGCTGGGAGTGAAGCTGAGTACCATTCTCAGCAGCGTTTGATGCCCAGGACAAGCTCACAAATGTGATGCACAGTAGGAACTCACACATGGCACACATGGAAAGGGACCCAGTTGTGCTGGATTGTCAGTCTAACCCCTCTAGTATGAACAGGCTTTCCATACAAAATCACATAGACGTATTAGGTAAATGTAAAACTCAAAATTTAAGTCAAAATTCTATTTTTCAAGTCTGATTGTATTCATTGACTGTAGCAGAGTTCAGAGATTCTTTTTCTCAAGAAGGCTAGAAAGCTTGAGTATTTGACTCATACCATTTGCAAAACATTAAATACCTTTAAAATATTATTTGAAAATTTCATATACAAATACATTATCTTTATAATAACTTCACAATCACATTTTTTTGTTATTTTATAAACTTTATTTAAAGGACTTGCAAATAACAAAATCACACACATGAAAACTAATCAAACCCAAAGTCCATTCATCTCAGTGAGCAGTTTAACCAGATTCTAAAGCTGTGAAACTTCATATTGGATTTTATGCTTTCACTATCGATTGTATTGTATATATTTTTCCACCATTAAAGCCAAAAAATCCACTCAGCATTAAAACTAGAAAATGCATCAGCTTTATATCCTGTTTCATAACTCCTATTTCCCGTGTGTTCAGTCTTCTTTTATCCCCGTATTTAGCCTTTCTTTTTATCTTCTTTGCAAGTTAGATGCTGTGCTAAATGATTGAATAGTAAGCTTGACTGTTAAGACAAAGTCTCCACAGACCTCCATCTGCTGTATGAAAGAAGAGCGGTGGTAGTTAATGAGGCACCTTGGTCTTCATCTAGCTACTAGAGACTAGCAACTCATACCTGAAAATTAACCGTGATGACCTTATTTTGACACTACATGATCTAGCCTAGAATGGCTTATAACCACAAACTGGCCATTCATCCATGGCACTAATAGAGGGGTTGTATTTAGCTCATGATGCAAGGGGCATAGCTAGCAAGGCCAGTAGAGGTCACACCATGAAACAGAGCCAGAGGTGAAAGAGCACCGCTTACCTGTCAGAGCCAGGCACTCTGTCATTTTAATAGCGCACTAATTCCAGAAAGTTTTAGCACTTATGGCCTTGAAGCTTAATTACTCTCATTTATCTTCCTAATAAATGATGTCAGAGCTTACAAAAGCCAGTGATTTGCTCATGGCAAGTCAGTAAATGAATGTGGGTGCACAGTGATACTAGAACAACCTGTACACTTGATGGCAAACGTGAGCCTGGAGTACCACACTTACCAATCATGCTGTCTACCATGCAGTGACTACGCTTTCAAAATGGCTCTCACCAAAACTGGCTGAGAACACATTCTTTCGGTATATGTAATTTCAGTGTCTAAATGTTAATATCCACAGAGACTAATAAAAATGTGAAATAATTCTGAGATTGAGATATGGGAAAGGCAGACTTGGCTTTAGCCAGGTTGAAATCCCTGAAGTACAATAGAAATGAACATACTACATTGAAGAGAATTTTCACATAACAGATCTTCAACTCCGCTATCAGACTGAGTAGAGGACCTTATTAGGGCTCATGTGGATTACTGACTTCCCAAGGTTGAAGGACAAGTTCAAAGAATAAGAGAGCTTCCCACTGCGTGGAATCAGCTCACGGTGCTCTGTGGAATGAGAAACCTGCTTTGTAAATTAACAAGTCCCTGCTCTTTCTTAAATAACTGGTTATTAGAAAGGGAGCAAAATCTTAGCTGTTTGAAATGAACCCACATCGCAGACCTCTTTTACAGAGATACCTTGCTTTTACTCTTCATCATGTCTTTATTTCCTTTCTCTTGAGAAAACACATAGTTACATATGGTGAGCATTAGTTTGAAGTGGTCTGTTTGTTTTTGCTAATTCCTCTCATTAAATTTCTTGGATGGCTTCCTATCCAGCTTATCCTGGTAAATTTATAGTTTGTTCAAGTGTTTAGTGTGAAGTATTTTTTTTTAGCAGGCCAGTAGCCTTACGAGCTAGAACAAAAGCACAAGAACCAACTAGGAGCCTCAGTGTGTTCTCAGCGAGGTTAGAACGCCAATGAGCAGAGGGTGAAATGTGATAAAGCAGAAAAGAAAGAGTAAACAAGGAAAGGCTGTCCTCAAAACACCACAGAAAATAGTGAGTGGTTGCAGTTCACTGAGCACTGAAAACACAAAGTGCTGGGATATTTTCATGGCGAAGACACTGAACATTCCTATGAAGCTTTGCTCTTTGAAAAGAGCATGCCCTTGGCGTAATAACACATTGTGTACTGTACCCTCACTAAGCAGAAGCTCTCCTACTGCAACCTTAAAGATAGAAAAGGTATCAGATACAGAGAAATAGGAATGTGATGCCATTCGTCCAAGACACAGATGGTAAACGGGAGGGGTAGGATTAATATTGGGGAATAGGTGACACTCAGTATGCAGTTGTTCACTCCAGGGAGTGACCCGTGGAGGAGGAAGACTTTTGCACAGTAACTATTAGAAAGCCGGGGTGCCCTCTTTTCTGAAATTATTTGCTAGCAAGACGAGAGTTCTTTACCAATGTTGCCAATTTAGTTGCTTAGTGTTTTTACGACACCAAGACATAGGTTTGTGCTAAATATCATTATTACAAAGAGGAATCTTTTGATAGATTTCACTCTCAGAGTTCATCCTGGAGGCTTTAAAAATAAAAAAAAAATGTAACTAAAAGATTACCCCTCAGCCCCTAATAATAGCATACTGACCAACCATTATAAACAAAGTAACACACTTGGTGCTTAACATAATTCATTTTATATACATAATAGGTGATGTGGATAAAACAGGACATCAGAGACAAGGTAATAAGACTTAGGTAAGTTAAAACAGCTTGGTCAGACATTCACAGTAAAGGACAGTACTGGATTTATTTATACAGGCATTATACAAATGGATCTATGTAGAGCACACATGCCATTTTGTCAGGAGTTTGAAGCTTTTCCTATACGTATGACTGAACAATTGTTGAAAGAAAATGTGTTTATTTCCAGAGCAGGAAAAAAAAAAGGTGCTGAGTTATGATGAATATGCCTCCAGACACAGAGTGCAAGACATGAGTTTGTAGGAACCCTTCAAATACTAGAGACATTACTATCCTACACAACTTCCCCTCAGAATCCGTGGAGTATGGATTTCAAAATCCTTTACAAATACCAAAATCTGAGAATACTTAAGTCCTTATACAGCATTGTAGCTACATAAAACCCATGGACAGCCTTCTGTATAATTTCAATCATATCTAGACTGCTTAGACACCTGATACAATGTAATTGGTTTGTAAACAGTTGCAATGTTTAGGGAATGATGAGAAAAAAAATCTGCACTTACTCCATGCAGATGGGATTTTGGTTGAATCTATATCAGCCCTAGAATATCTGAATAGTTGGTTTTCTATGATCTCCTAGATAAACAGAACTGCTTTTCATGATAGTTGTCATATGCTCAAAGACTCAATCCAGTATTGCAGGATATTTGATCACTCTGTGAACCTCAAGATTATGTTGTTTACCGGATAAACCTGTTTCTACCTGTGTTGCAGCTCAGCCTTAGCACACACCTTCTGCTTGAGTATTGTAAACAGGATTAAACAAAGCTAGCCCTAGGTCAAGAGGCAATCAGTTGACAGGAAGTCAACAAAGGAATAAACCATAGAGTAAGAGGACATCAGGAGGATGGAAAGAGAAACGCAGGGCAAGTAGAAGAGAACATTCAGTTTGGGGATTCATTTTTATTTTATTTTTTGAGAAGCAGAGAAGGGGAGCTTCTGTTTTGGTTTGTCAGCTAAAGAAGGAGGTTAGCTGTTTACTTTCTCTGCCTCTCTGAGCTACAGGGCTTTCACTCTAGCATCTGGCTCCTGAGCCTTTATTGGTAAAATGGAATGTTTGAGATTTTGTTAAAAACAACAATCCAGTGAACATATTGAAACATGCCATACATTATCTTCCATTCTGGTGGGGATAATTTCAAATAAAATTTATAATACAATATTTGGAAAAGTTTATCAGTTAAATGTGGTATTGGAGTGATACTTCTCTTCATTGGAGTTGTTTTTAATACCAACACAGTCTCTCAGCCTGTTATGTGTCACTATTTCTTCTTGGGTTAGTTATGATACTTCCCTTTTTTTCTTTGTTACTTTTTTTTCTCCTTCATTGATACTTTGCATTTTCATTTTTACTTTACTAAGGTTATCTAACTCATTTGATTCAAATATTTATTTCATTTTTCTAGAAATAAATTTTCTTTCTAGAATTTCAGAAAAAGGTTCCTTCTTTTACTCCTGATTGTAACAATTTGAAATGTCTCTTCTATTCTATTGTTTAATTTAATAAATTAATTTTCAATTTAATTAATGTTTTCAAAAAACAAATATTGGTTTTGTTATTTATTTTAAAATTGCATAGTCAATGGTGGGTCAATGGAATCAAACAGAAGACCCAAGAATTAGACCCACACACATATGGATACTTGATTTTTGACAAAGAAGCGAAAACTGTACAATGGAAAAAAGACAGCATCTTCAAGAAATGGTGCTGGACTAACTGGATGTCTACATGTAGAAAAATGTAAATAGATCCATATTTATCACCCTGCACAAAATTAAAGTCCAAGTGGATTAAGGACCTCAACATAAATCCAGACACACTAACCCTGTTAGGAGAAAAAGTGGGGAAGAGTCTTGAAATCATTGGTACAGGAGACAACTTCTTGAGCAAAATACCAACAGCGCAGGCTCTAAGACCAACAATCGATAAATAGGACCTCATGAAACTAAAGAGCTTCTATAAAGCAAAGAACACTGTCATCAGACCAAAAGGCCACCGTACCGATTGGGAAAGGATCTTCACTAATCCTTTATCTGACAGAGGGCCAATATACAGATTATATAACTTAAAAAGTTAAACACCAACAAACCAAGTAACCCAACTAAAAATTGGGTACAGAGCTAAACAGAGAGTTCTCTATAGAGGAATATCGAATGGCCGAGAAATACTTAGGGAAACATTTAACATCCTTAGTCATGAGGGAAAATGTCCCTGAGATTTCACTTTATACCCATCAGAATGGCTAAGATAAAAAACTCAAGTGACAAAACATGCTGGAGAGGTTGTGGAGAAAGAGAAACCCTCCTCCACTGTTGGTGGGAATGTAAACTTGTACAATCACTCTGGAAATTAATCTGGTGCTTTTTCAGACAATTAGGAATAGTGTTTCCTCAAGGTCCAGCTATACCACTCCTAGGCATATATCCAATCTATGCTCAACCATACAATAAGGACATTCGCTCAACCATGTTAACAGCAGCTTCATTTGTAATAGCGAGACTCTGGAAGGGATACAAGGAAATCATGACATTTGAAGGCAAATTGTGGGAAATAGAAAAGATCATCCTGAGTGAGGTATCCCAGAAGCAGAAAGACACACATGGTATATACTCACTTAGAAATGGATACTAGACATATAAATAGGATAAACATAATAAAATCTGTACACGTAAAGAAGCTAAGCAACAAGGAGGACCCTCGAAATATGATCAATCTTCACTCAGAAATGAGACAGACAACAGAAAAGGGAGAAACAGAGAATAGGTCAGGAGCCTACCACAGAGGGCCTCTGAAAGACTCTACCCAGCAGGGTTTCAAAGCTGATGCTGAGACTCATAGCCAAACTTTGGGCAGAATGCAGGGAATCTTATGAAAGGAGGGGGAGATATAAAGACCTGGAGAAGACAGGAGCTCTACAAGGAGAACAACATAACCAAGATATCTGGGCCCAGGAGTCTTTTCTGATATTGATATTTGAACCAAGGACCATGCATGGAAATAACTGAGAACCTCTGCACAGATGTAGCCCAAAGCAGCTTAGTATCAAAGTGACTTCCCTAGTAATGGGGACAGGGACACTCTTTGACATGAACTCAGTGGCTGGCTCTTTGATCACCTCCCTCTGACAGGGGAGCAGCCTTATCAGGTCACAGAAGAAGACAATGCTGCCATTTCTTATGCTGGCGTCAGATGGAAGGTAAGGAGTTCCTCTCCTACCAGTAGACTTGTGGAGGGGCATGGAAGGAGATGAGGGAGGAAGGGTGAGGTTGGGAGGGAATTAGGGAGGGGTCTACAGGCTGGGATATAAGGTGATAAACTGTAATTTATAAAAAAAAATAAATTAAAAAAAGAAAAAATTGCATAGTCATTTATTTATTTATGTATTTATTTATTTATGCTATAGTCATATGCTTTTATCTCCTTAAGATGCATTTTTCCTATTTTAATAGGTATTTGTAAAGTTGTATTCTTGGTTATTTGTAGCCACTGCTGTCATTTTTTTGGTTTTTGTGGTGGATAGGTAGTAATTAGAGATTTCCTTCAAACTTCAGAAAAATAACAAAAAGTCTCTTTTCAGGCTCTTATGTTTCTTATGGTATGCTTTTGGTTCCTTATGTAGCTGACAGCTTTTCCTTAGCCTTTTATTTTCTTCCTTTACGGAAATAAGGCTTAGTTAAAGTGGAGAACTTTGTACTTCCTCAGACTTTTCTCAAGCATGTATGCAGTCTTGGACATGGTGTGTCCTTTTGAGTTCCAAGAACATTACAAAGCCTTCCAAATCGTGTTCAAAGCATCTTTTTCTCCAACTTTTTCTTCCAATGTCTTTGATTACTCTCTCTGTGTGTGTTGTGTGTTTGAAATATTATTTGCTGCTTCTGGTCACTCCAACTAAAACATTCAACTGTACACCCATTTCAGCTTCCTACCTTGCTCTACCCACTACTCATTGCTGCTGTGGACTGATGTGAGTTCTGTGTTTGTTGAGATATACACAAGCCTCTGAGCCACTCTGGTCAGAACGAATGACAACTATTCACAGCTAACTCAGTCCATTCTGCTCTTTCCAGTACTCAGGCTGTCAATACTAGAAACTTCAAGTCTACCATTAAGCCAAAAGCTTTGAAAATGAATGGGCTTAGAATGATTTAAAGTGTCACAAAACTCATTGTTGTCATGAAAAAATAGGACATTTTCTTGCATTGAATAATTCCTGCATTGTTATAAGCTTTTGATTAGTTTTCAATTCTAAGAAAAAATATTTCTTTATATTTTGACAATATTGTATTGCTTTTCTAAATTAGTAGAGCATTGGAGTTACTGTATCATATAATTTTACTACCAAAGTAATCTCTTTTGGACTCCGTTTTATATTTATATCAATTTAATATTCCTTTTGCCTAAACATGACATGTGAACTACCCAAGTTAAGTCACATCACACAGGACAGTTGGCGGTTGTGAATGGTGTCCTTCTGAGGAACAGTGTACAGTCATAGAAGGGAATACAATTTTGAAGTCAGGGATTTGAAAAGAATATCTAAAATCTTCTCTTAAAGTTTTCACAGAAAAAGTAACTTAAGTAAAAGAGAAAGCAATAGTGTGGAGACGCTGAAAAATGTTCCAGGCAAAAGAAAATAAAATCTAAGTGGTAGGAAAGCTGAATTTCATTTGGAGAAAAGTAACTGCTTAAATGTAATGCTTTGGCATGGTTGGACATGTGACTGAAGAGGAGTGGGCCAACTAGTTTTAGTCAGTGATCCCAGATACTTAAGTTCAAAGGAGGACGGTCACAAGTTCAAGGCAAGTCTCAGGGATTTAACAAGACCTTTACACATCATAGTTTAAAAAGACCCACACACATCTTAGTGGTAGACGAATTGCTTAGCATGTACAGTCCTAAGATTAATTTCTAGCTAGACACACAGAGATGGAATGAAAAAATAAAAGAAGTCATAGATTAAAGTTTTTGAGTACAAGATTTTATTATTTAAAAAAACACACACACAAATATTTCTTTCACTCTGAATTGTTACTTTGTCCCAGGTTAGAACCCAACAGACTATTCAATAAATAGCATTGTATTTTATTTTGGCATTGCTTCTATTGCCATCTTCAATCCAGGCCTTATGCAGTGTTCTGTGTGCTTAAATAACATGGTTGTGAGTGAGTTGGGCACTGAACTTAAAAATAATTCTGGTATGTATTAGGAGATGGCAATTCAGATGCTCACCCATCACTTCACAGAATAACTTTGAATAGGGGCATCCTGAGTCAAGTCAAAACAGACTACCATTTGCAAAAAAACAACTGTGAGAGAGAGAGAAAGAGAGAGAGAGAGAGCGCATTAGAGAAAGTGATAGAGATAATTACTCAGAGCGAAAAAGAACCACAACAATCTGAGGTTTAATTTTTAGAACTGGTGAGGCTTCATAATAGCTATTCACTTCTAATCATCCTCAAATAATGAATGAATAGAACAGTCAATACTATTAGAATAGTTTGTTATTCATCAAGAATAACAAATGAGGGGAATGTGTTATTATTCAAAATTACCTAAAAATAGCAAAAAAGAGGAAGAAAAGAACTGTTGTGTTCCCTGGTCTGGCATCAACTTATGCAGTAGTGTTGATATCACTGAGGAACTGGGGGGGTGTAGCAAGTGGGAGCCAAGTGTGCCAGTATTAAGTGCCTCTGGCTTGTCTCTACACCAAAGCCAACTGAAACAATGAGACTCCTGGACATTCCAGCTCCAAAAAGCAGAAGACTCCCCCCCCCTTTTTTGCATTTCACTAATGCTTTGCCCTCGATGTGTTGCTCCATCTTCTTATTAATTATGAATCCTTTGACAATAAACTCATAAATTGCACACAGCACACAGAGGTAGATATTTCTGGTGCCTTCTGGACACACAAGGCTGTTCATTCATCAGCATCCCTAGTTTTCCATACAATGCGAATGAGACTCAGTCATCTTCATCCTTAACCCTCTTCCCATACTCTACTGGATGAGTTTAGATGAACACTGGGACACAATATCAGAAATGAGAAAAGGGGCAGGGGGAGGTTGAGTAGCTTCCTGTCAGTTCTTCTGCAGGCATTGAATTGCTGTTAGCCTTACCATTTGGCTATTGGTGATGCATTGAACCCTCATCTGAAGCACCAGGAGTGAGCTATGATAACTGCTTCTCCTGAGAATTTATACACTTCACAGTGCAGCTCAAAGCCTGCATCTGCCCACCCCTTATAACTTCAATATATTGGTAATGTCAGATTCCACCAACATTGATGGGAAGTTTTCTATCATGGGCTAGTGTTTCTCTACAGTGCAATCTTACTGTCTGGGCTAACCAGAGTTATATAAATACAAAGAGTATCATATTATACAAACATACTCACACACATAGTAATTCATATTACTATATATACATATGTATGTGTATATGTATAAATAAGTCTCTAAATCCTTTTGTTCTTAATGGACTACACAGTACAAGGTACTTCTGTAATTTGCAGGAAGCAGATCTTCTCTAGCTCTCTCTGGCAGCATCAAAGGCCTGAATAGCATGGATTTATTGAAGTTGGAGTATTGAGAGCTCAAGTTTGTCTCTTACTGTCCTACTTCTGACATGCAATTGCAGTATGCCTGCACTAGCTTGAAAATCTATTGTTTATGAGATTTTTCTTTATTTTTTAAAAGATAGGATCTCACTATGTGAGCCAGACTGGCATTGAATTAGTAACTCTCCTTCCTCTGTCTTCTGTGGACTCATAATAATATGTTTCCAACTCATGCAATCCTGTACACCATATTCCTAGCCCTGCAATAAATTTTTTAAAAGTTGATAAAATTTTACTTTTCTAGATTTGAATTGATAGATAAAATACAGGATGTTGTGTTAATTTAAAAATTTAGTAAGCAATCTGCTTTTAAAAATACGTATTTTCTATATGTTGTACAGCTTTATTTATGGTAAAACTTTATTGCTTATCTAAATTGAAATTTAACTCATTGTATTATTTTTCATCTTACTAAACCTGAAACCATATCATGCAAGCCTCTGCTTATCTGCATAATACTACACCATACATTTATAATTAAGTACGTATTTTAGGTGTGTGTACCTTGCAGTCATGAACTTGTTATTGAACATGTGAGAAGGCTTGTCTCTAAAGCCTGTTCAACTGTTATTAACACGTGACTTACATTGTGAATAAAATACCAATAAATATGTATTATGATAAAATAAATAGCATGAACAAATGGTTCCAAACACAATATCACTTGACTCCCAAAGCTATAACGAAATGGCTGCATGTAAATGAAACGGCCCAGTCATTATCAGCGTAATGATGCTGTGAAGCAGCCCTACTGTCAGGTAACCTTATCTTTTATGCACTTCTCAAAATGCCTAAAATGTCACACTAAAGCACTTCTAAATTAAATAATGCCTTGCTATTTCTGAGGTGGGATGCCCACTGAGTTTAAATCATCCTTAAAGAAATGAAGAAACATCAGCAATTTTTTCCTGCAAAATTAGGTAGTTATCTGATTCCGTGAAAGAAATACATTAACATATTTTAAGTTAATCTGAACAGTTAGTAAATGTTTAGATTCAGCAACCCATATTCCTAAATAAAATGATTGTTTCAAAGATAAGTTCAAACATTAAAAGAAAAAGTCCAGAGCTCTCTGCACTAACATCTAGGAATGTCCAGTGGGGTTAAAAAGAAATAAACAATGTCCATTTCGTTTTGTCTTTCTGAGTGAGGATTGATCATCTTACCCAGGGTCCTCCTTCTTGCTTAGCTTTGTTAGGTGTACAGATTTTTGTAGGTTTATTGTATATTATATGTCTACTATCCATTTATAAGTGAGAATATACCTTGTGTGTCTTTCTGCTTCTGGGATACCTCAGTCAGAATGATCTTTTCTAGATCTCACCCCTGCTCACATGTAGCCCATGGCAGCTCAGTATCCAAGTGAGTTTTCTAGTAATGGGAACAAGGACTATCTGACAGGACATAGATGTTCAAAATTGAGATGTCATCTTAGTGGATTTTTCCATTGATGAGTATGACGTGTCCTTTCCCATATCTTATGATTAATTTTGGTTGAAAGTCTATTTTATTAGATATTAGAATAGATACTACTCCAGCTTGCTTCTTGGGTCCATTTGATTGGAATCCTTTCTCTAGTCCTTTGGTCTGAGATAACGTCTACCTTTGTTGCTGAGATGAGCTTCTTGGTTTTGTATCCATCCTGTTAACCTGTGTCCTTTTACTGGGGAGTTGATGCCATTGATGTTGAGAGGTATTAATGACCAGTAGTTGTTACTTTTTGTTATTTTGATGGTGGTGGTGGTAGTGTATGTGTACGGGTGTGTGTATGTGATTCCCTTCTTTGGTTTTGTTGATGTTATTTATTACCTGTGTTTTCCTGGGTGTAGTTGGCCTCCTTGGTTTGGAGTTTTCCTTTTAGTATTGTTTATAGTGCAAGATTTCTGGATATGTACTGTTTAAATTTGTTTTTGTCACGGAATATCATGATTTCTCCCTCTGTGGTGATTAACAGTCTTAATGGACATAGTCGGGGCTGACATTGGTGGTGCTCTTTTAGCGTTTTTAAGATATCTGCCCAGGCCTTTCTGGCTTTTAGTGTTTCTGATGAGAAGTCAGGTATAACTCTGATAGGTTTGTCTTTATATGTGACTTTATATGTGATTTTCCATCTTCAGAATTGCCTCAGATTGTGTTTTCTTTATTGCTTCTAATTCTTCTTTTAGATCTAGAACACTTTATTCATTTCCTTCTCCTGTCTGCTTGTAATTTCCTTGTATGCCTTTTTCTCTTGTAGCTTTTGATATTCTCTCTTTGTTCTGTACATTTAGTGTTTTTGACTATTATGTTTCAGGATGATTTTCTTTTCTGGTCCAATGTATTTGGTATTCTTTAAACTTCTTGTATGCTTATAGACCTCTCTTTTTTTAGGTTGAGGAAGTTTTCTTCTATGATTTTGTTGAAAATATTTTCTGGACCTTGGGCCTGGGAGTCTTCTTCTATTCCTATTATTTCTCTATTAGACTTTTCATAGAGTTTCAGATTTCTTGGATATTCTGTGATATGAGCTCTTTAGATTTAACATTTACTTTGACTGTTGTATTGCCTTTTCAATCATATCTTCTACCCCTGAGACTCTCTCTTCCATCTCTTGTATTCTGTTGGTGGTACTTGTGTCTGTAGTTCCTGTCCTCTTCCTTAGGTTTGTGTTTTCTTATTGCTTCTAATTCTGTTTTTAGATCTTGAACAGTTTTATTCATTTCCTTCTCCTTTTTGATTGTAGTTTCCTCATATGCTCTTAATTTCTTTAAGGGATTTGATGAATTCTTTCACCTGTTTGATTGTGTTTCCCTGAGTACTTTGAAGGGTATATTTTCCCCCTTTAAGGCCTCTATCATTTTCATAACTTCAGGTTTAAAATGTTTTTTGGGGGCTTCAAATGTGATAGCACCTCCAGGGCTTGCTGTTGTAGGACTGCTGGTTTCTGGTGGTGTCATATGGCCCTGAGTTTTGTTGCTTGTGTTCTTACACTGGCCTCTAGCCATCTGTTTGACTGTGGTGTTAGTTGGCCTGGTGGTCCGTCTACTGGGATCACT
>CM053750.1:25201181-25229889 GCA_028658305.1 Pachyuromys duprasi | reverse complement strand
GGATACAAGGGATTATTTCAATCTTCTTGTATCTGCTGAGGCTTGCTTTGTGACGAACTGTATGGTCTATTTTGGAGAAGGTTCCATGAGGGGCTGAAAATATGGTATACTCTTTTGATCTAGGGTGAAAAGTTCTGTAGACATCTATTAGGTGCATTTGATTTAGGGTGTCTGTGAGTGCCCTTGTTTCCCTGTTTTGCTTCTGACCGAATGATCTGTTGCTTGGTGAGAGTGGAGTGTTGAAGTCTCCCACTATTAGGGTGTTGGTATTAATGTGTGATTTCAACTTTGATAAAGTTTCATTTACAAATGTAGGTTGTCTTGTACTTGGGGCATAGATGTTCAAATTGTGATGTCCTCCTGTTGGAATTTTCCTTTGATGAGAAGGAAGTGCCCCTCCTCATCTTTCTTGATTAGTTTTGGTTGAAAGTCTATTTTATTCGATACTAAGATCCCTACCCCAGCTTGTTTTCTGGGTCCATTTGCTTGAAACACATTTTTCTAGCCCTTTACTCTGAGGTAGTGTTTATCTTTGTTGCATAGGTGTGTTTCTTGGATGCAGCAGGATGTTGGATCCTGTTTCTGCAACCATTCTGTTAGTCTGTGTCTTTGGAGTTGGTGGTCTTACTATGTTTCATTGCTTTTTCCTCCCTTTTTGTGGGGAAGTTATGTGTATCCTATATTTTGTTTGTTGTAGTTGTTTTCATTAGATTGAAATTTTCTTTCTAGTTTCGTCTCTAGGGCTGGGTTGCTGTGCAGATATTGCTTGAATTTTATTTTGTCATGGAATATTTTTTTTCTCCATCTATGTTGATTGAAACCTTTGCTGAGTATAGTAGTCTGGGTTGGCATCTGTGTTCCCTTAAAGACTGCGTGATCTCTGCCTCAGTCATTCTGGCTTTCATAGTTTCTGTTCAGAAGTCTGTTGTGATTCTGATAGGTCTACCACCATATGTTACTTGACCCTTTTTTCTTGCTGCCTTTAATAATTTTTCTTTGTTTTGTAGGTTTAGTGTATTGTATATGATGTGAAGAGAGGTATTTCTTTTCTGGTCTAGTCTATTTGGTGTTCTGTAGGCTTCTTGTATGTTTATGGACATATCTTTCTTTAAGTTGGGAAAATTCTCTTCTATGATTTTCTTAAAAATATTTCCCAGTCCTTGGAGCCTAGAAACTTCTTTTTTATCTATTCCTATTATTTTTACGTTTCTTCTTTTCATTGTGTCCTTGATTTCTTGGATGTTTTGTGTTTGGGACTGTACAATTTTAATTTTTCCTTGAGTAAGGAATCCATTTCAGCAAGTGTATCTTTAGCTCCTGAGATTCTCTCTTCCATCTCTTGTATTCGATTGGTGATGCTTACCTTTGTGGTTTCTGATCTTTTTTCTAAGTTCTCCAGTTCCAGGTTTTTCTCTGTGTTTTCTTTATAGATTCTAATTCTGTTTTCATGCTTAGTACCATTTTCTTCATCTGATTGACTGTGGCTCCTATTTTTTTTTTTTGGTTTCCTCTCTATATATGTTTTTAATTGTTCCTCTACGTGGGCAGTTATATTCTTCTGTATTTCTTTGAGAGCCTTGTTCATTTCCTCTTTTTGTTCCTCTAGTAACTGCATAAGCATAGCTTTAATATTATTTTCCTGTGTCTCTGCTGAATTAAAATCTCCATTTCTTTTGGGTGTTTCTGCTGGTGCCATTGTGTCCTGATTTTTGTTGTGAGTGTTCATGTGTCAACCTTTGGCCATTTGTTTATATATAATCAAGGAGCTATTTGTTCCTTGAAGCTGAACTTCAGACTGGAACTGTCAGTCTCTGGTGTCTGGAGTATTCTTCAAGAAGATCAGGGATTTCCAGTGGTTTGAGAGTGTATGTTGTTGCCTCAGTTGTCCCTGTGGGAGGAAAGGCTGCTGGCGCAGTATTGTTGGGGAGGGGGAGTAAGTGTGTGTGTGTGTGTGTGTGTGTGTGTGTATGTGCATGCGCTCGCGGGCGTGCCTGTGCATGCACATGTGCACTCGGAAGGTGTCTTTAAGGGGAGTGCTAGGGAGTGTATATTCTTGGACTATTGTGTTTGGGAGCAAGTGCAGGAGGGGATGAGGGTTCTGCATGTTTAGGAAGTGCAGACTGCCAGCACCAAGCACCTGTGCAGGTTTCTTTAATTCTCAGTGTTCTTCAATCAGTGGTGGGTTCTGCAGGCTGGTCTCTGAGGTCAGTGGGTGGCGCTGCGGGCAGTACATGTATTCTGTTGTGGGCTCTGTGTCCCTGGCTCTGTGCTCTGTGCTAGAAGCTGTGAGCACCTCAAGCTGGTTGCCACTCTGGTGTGGAGGCTTGGCACCTCACTCTGCCAGAGGCTGAGTGTCCCGGTTTGAGATGGCGGCTAGGAACACTGCTCTGGTCTGGAGGAGCCGTGTTCAGACCTGGGCTTGCTGCTAAGGGCTCCACTCTGGTCTGGGGACTTGGCAACTCCTTCTGTGCTAGGGGCTGTGCACCGCAGTCTGAGATGGTATATGGGGACACCTCAGTCTGGACTGGATAATATATGTCCTGGGATGGTGTGTTCAGATTAAGACTAGCAGATGTGCACCTGCTGTTTCTCCCAGGTCTGTAATGGCATCTGAGGTGTCTCAGTCCGGCCTGGAAACTATGTGTTCCGGTCGAGGATGGCAGCTGGCGGGGTGGCAGGAGGCTACATGGTCAGATCAGGACTATCAGATGTGTGCTGCCTATGCACCCTGGTCTGGAATGGTATCTGGTGTGCCTCAGCCTGGCCGGGAGACTGTGTGTCCCGGTCTGGGGTGGTGGATGGTGACACTGAGGGAAGCTGTGTGTTCACATCTTCGTTTTGTGCAGCTGGTCACCCAGAGTTTTCCCAGGGATTAACTGGGTGTCCTCTAGGACTTTCCCACTTGATTTCCTCACTGTAGGAATTCTGCTCACCTGATAATCACAAACGCTGGTGTTTTAGGTCCCAGATTTCAGTCTCCTGGTCGCTGTGCTGACATTGCTTTCCTACTCCTCAGACACAGTGTCCTCCTGGAGCCTTCATCTTGGATCTCTCTGCTCTTTTGCTTTTATATTATGTTTTCTCATTTTTGTGTTTTAATGAATGTTTTCTGTGTGTTTCTTTTGTTTTTCATTTTTGGATGTTTCTCTGTGTGTTTCTTTTGTTTTTCATATTTTGTTTGTTTGTTTGTTTTCTAAAGAGAGAAAGAGATAGAAAGGATGTACAAACATTTTTCAAAGTTAAAAAGCACTAGTATTAGCCAAGCAAACGAAAGCTCTATACACTGCAACTCTAGATTGTGGATGGAAGAAAACAAAGTGAATGAAAGTATATACCACATTGGATGGAAAGCATTAGTACTATTAGATTATCTACTCAATTCACATCCCATGCAGATTCCACAAAAGCCCTATCAGGATTCCATGACATTATCAAGAAACAGAAAACAATGATTCTAAAATGCATGTGGAAGGAAAGAAGTGCAAAGCTGTTTTCTACTTTTTGTTTTTTAGACTCTTCATGTTCGTTTAAAGGTTGCTTGGCTTTTTTTCCAGGGCATGATTTGTAGATTGCAGTTTTAGGCTGAGTTTTAAGCTTGGTTTATACTAGCTCAGTGTCAGTTTGGGTTTGCTTAGACGACACATATTCTCTGCCTTTACTGAACACTCTTACCATTCACAATCTCTCCACGGTGCTTGGTCAGAACCAGCATTCAGACTCTCATAGGTTTGACCTTCTAACTCTCAAGTAGCTGTTCTTTTTCTCACTTTTATTTATCCAGCTGTGTGCATTTTTGCCTCACTCTGGCCAGAGTCTGAATTTGGCAGATTTGCTATTCTCTTATTCAAAATTTTAGATCCCTCTCTTATGTTCATCAGTGCTAGGTCAAGACATGGCTTCCTCCCATCTCTCTTTGATCTGCCTTCTCAGACTAGAACCATTTATTTACCTTTTCAACAAATTCTGGGTTCCTGTTGCATGCCAATCACATTGTTCTAGATGCTTGGAAATATTAATTCAAAACACAGAAAATCTTTGACATGTTAAGAAATATATACACATATGGGAGGTAAATAATAGACTGGCATGTAATAAATAAATAATGAAAATTAAATCACAATGTCTATTATTAAAAACTAACCTCTTTCAGAAGTGAGCAAATTTAGAAGAATTGAGATCTGCGAAATTGTGGTTTTGAATAGGCAATCAACATAGACATTATTATAAGTGTGATATTCAGACAGTACAGTGTATGTGCTAACCAGTTGTGTGAATCTTTAAGGAAAAGGGCTGAGGGAACAAATGCAGTGTTTGGAATTCTAGAGAATTAGGTAAGAAGCCATTCAGTTACTAGTAGGACTGAAGAAGCTTTTAACACTTTGTCACCACTTTACTGACTTTGATTTCTTTTCTGAGTGTGGTACATTTAGGTTTGTTAGTAAATGATACTGACTTCTGTTTAGAAAGATCTGCCTGCTGCTACTCTGTCATAAATGGACAGTAACAGGAACCAGATCATTTGACAGAGATTGTGACAACAGAAGTAGCAAAAAGTCCTCAGACTATATTCTTTAAGGTATGAAGCTCATGGCATTTTATAAAATAATGATTTCAATCTTGTGGAAGATAGATAAAAAAGAATGTTAAATATCTCCAGGGTTCTAGGCTAAGAAATGGGAAAGATATAGCCATTCTCTAACATGATAGAGAATGCTGCTGATAAAGCAGTCTAATGAGGAAGACCAGTTAAGTTTTAGACCGAAATGTTAGATTTTTTAATGAACATTTGCATGGAAATGTCAGATAGGAAGACAACTCCAGATTTCTTAGTTGTCTTGAGTAAGAATATAAATTTGGAATTTATCTGTGAAATTACGCCTGAAACGATGAGATTCAGTGGTATTCATGGATACAAGAGAAGACAAAGAACTATGTCCTGGGATGTCCTACCATTAAGAGGACAGTGATAAACAATGAGGGGGGGGGAGGTCATGAGGAAACAATGTCCTAGAAGGCAATGATGAATTTGCAATGCAAAGGAAAGAGTGTTTGCCTCTGCTAACTGCTGGCAACCAAGCTTATAGGTACTCCAATTGAACACTGAGTTTGAACTTAGTAAAAAGAGTTTGAATGCAGTGGCTTATAGCTATAGCCTAATAGGTGTTGACTCCAAATCAGGAATGGGGAGTGGGGATGGGGGCTGGAGGCACAGGAATAGCAAACTGTAGTATAGTAAGTCTCATCAAGTTACATATTTCTAAGTAAGAAAAATGATGGCCAGGCAACATCATTGAAACATGAATTTTAAAGTTCATGGTCATAAATTTAGAGACCCTAGATCTAGTAAGTTTTCTTTCAGATACATCCTCTTTCGGGTGTTTGCTCATGTCATACATAAGTAGAGATATAGATTCAGTCTTAATTGTGGATGGTTTTATCATAAAGGATTAGGTTATAACGATAAGCCATGGAACTTAAGCTTAAAGGGACACTCTGATCTTGAAGGATTAATAGACTGTGGATCTCAGGAAGTGTTCAGCCATAGAACAGAATCAGAACTGAGCAGACACCATATCTACCCATCTGGAATTTTAAAAATCTGATCTGGGAGAAAGGGTGTATCAAGCCTTATCTTGGTGACAGAGAAAAGTCAGACAGGCAGCTGTTGGGGTGCTGATTTCTCAAATCTACTGAGACATTACTGGGAAACTAAAACATTGTAAGTGTGAGAAAAAAAGAACATAAAAGGAAGAGCAAAAAAGATGCCCCATAGCCTCCCTGGAGGAACTGTTACATGTTGGAAAATCTGTATCTCATTTTCACACTTCTCATCTGTAACCCATGGAGCCTAAACTTTTGAGTTTCAATAGATGAAATCTTAATAAACATTTCTATAATTTTTATTTTTAAAAGTCTCTTTCTGGGCTGTTTAGGAATATGTGGATTTGTTTTACTTTTGATGTCATTGAATTCTATGTTTTTATGAGATAGTAGATTGAAAATAGGCTACATGTATGCTTGGTGTAGTCATCAAGTCAGGGGGAGTCATTGTTTTCATCTCCTTTGTTTTATTATTGTGATATTTTGAGAATGTTCAAGTGACTCTTCTATGGTTCTATATAAGTTGACTCAGGTCTTTGAAAACTCTTGTGTTAGCAGTCCATTGCTGAGACATAATTTGTAGAAAAACAACTTGAAGGAAAAAGTGTTTATTTTGGCTTATTTCAGTAGTTTAACTCCATAGTGTTGAGAATGACCTCATTCCTGAGAAGCTGCACTTCGTGCTCATTTTCTGCCCCTCTGTTTCCTCTCTCTGCTCTTCTGGGCCACTTTTATTTTTGATGAACTCATCTGTTTTAGCTTATTGCTCATCACAATGAACTTTCCTGTTATTACTGTGGTATTTGGGTTATGTCTAAAAGATTCCTCCAAAGCTATGTATTAAAAGCTTTTCAAAAGTAACCGGATCATAAGGGCTCTGACCTCATCAAAGAACAAATTTACATACAGAAACTTGGCAGGTGGTGCTAACTGATGGAAAAGCCCTTGAGATAGTCCTGATCCTCTAACCCTGTTCTTTCTCTCTTTCTTTCTCTCTGCTCCCTGGCTGCTATGTGGTACATTCCTGTGCACACCTACATGCTTCTTGTTGTGATGTGGCCTTTCCAGCCAAGAACAAACCAAACACTGTCTTTTTCTGGATGTTTTTCTCAGGATTCATGCACAGCAATGAAATGCTAACAAAATTATTTTAATAAATTTTAAATTTCTTCCCCACGTACTTCTAACTGCTTCTTGAACTGTTTATTTATTATTGAAGAATGTGAAAATTGACTAGGAAATTTCTAGGATCTTTGTATATTTTCATTATTATTCTTGTTGATTCATGTAATTTCTCTTGCTATTGAATTCTATTTTTATTTCACTCTGGTATTATAAAATACAATAAATCATTTTTATTCATTTCATTTCTTAATGTTTTCTTCATGGACTGAACTTTATTTCATTTATTGATTTTCTTAGTCTCAAGATTTCTTATTGGTTAATTTTTGACTTCCTTATATTTGACGGATTTCTCATTCATATCCTGACCTTTTTTTCTCACTGTTTTTTTTTTTTTTGAACTAGCTGTATGCTCTTGCACTTCAGTGAACCTCATAGGATTGTTATTTTGAGTCACTTCATAGTTTTCCTCTAACTTGGGATCACAATGGAGAGGTATTTTGATCTTTAGGAGGAGCCATGCTTCTTTGAATGTTTTCTCTAATAGGAGAGAACTTGCTTTCATTTTAGAAATAGCTTTTAAACAAAATTATCTTTTCAGTCAAATGTGGTGTAGGATGTTAGTTTTGTATGTTCTAGGTCTCTGGTTATAGGTAAGAATAAAAGAGTCACCTTGCTGTTGTGTTTTGGGCTAGGATTGATGTCAGCATAGTCTATGCATGTCTCAGTAGCCTATATTTCATCAGTTCATGAACAAAGTACAACAGCTCTGCAGTGCATGTAGGCTTTCAAAGTTGCATGTATTCAGGTTCCTGTATTGATATATTCAGGTTGCATGTATTGATGTCCCTGTAGCTCGTTGTAGCAGCTACTACAGTCTTTGTCATATGGAATATGAAAAGAACTTTCTTCCTCTTTTACCGAGACCCGCCAACATGGGCCACGTTTGCTCCTAGACTGTGAAGAAGGCGGCCTGGTCATCATTGAGAAGTACTACATGTGCCTAGGTAATCACTTCCACACCAGCAAGCATGTGTGTGAGGAGATCACCATTATCCTCAGCAAGAAAGTCTACAACAAGATAGCCAGCTATGTCATGCATCTGATGAAAAGGATTCAGAGAGGTCCTATGAGAGGTATTTCTATCAAGTTGTAGGAAGAAAGAAGAGATAACTATGTTCCTGAGGTCTCAGCCCTAGATCAAGAGATTATTGAGGTAGATCCTGACACCAAGGAAATCCTGAAGCTTCTGGACATTGGCTGTCAGTCTAACCTGCAAGTCACTCAGCCTACAGTTGACATGAATTTCAAAACACCAGGTGGAGCTGTTTAAATCTGTTCTCACATATTTTTAATAAACCTGAAAAACCTGTACAAATGACAGAACCTCCTGTGATGTCACTAGCAACAGTAGTGTGTCACAGGATGTGAAGAGTTTTTCTTTGCGCCTTAGGTCCTTCAGGATGAATGTAGGCAGGAGGTTCTTGGACCTGTAGAAGCAGCAGTTATAGTTCCTTAACCACAGAATCAGATGGACACTTCCTAGGTTCCATAGCATGAGCTCAAACAATAGTTTGGACTGAGGCATCAGGAACCATCAACTTAAGTTTATGGGATGTATAATAAAGAATAAATAGAAATAAAATAATATAAATAAAAAATACAGAAGATGTAAGTCTTCTGTAGGTCCCATGCTAGTACTGTTGCTTGCAGCATGAATGAAAGAAAGACAGGTGGAATGTAGGCTTGCAGTAGTAGTGGCTACTGTTATGTTGCTCCCATATACTGAAGGGACTGTCCTTCACCACAGTGAGCCTGATGCTGGTCCTCTAGACAGAGTGCTGTCTACAGTGGTTGTGGTAGTAGCTTAGTTCTCAATATTGGGAGAAGTTCAATATCATCTACTTTGGATCAGAGAAGTTACTCTTGGATCAGCCTGTCCTTCTAATCACATTTTTTGTAATAAAAAAATAAAATTTCCTTTTAAATTGAAAATATTTTTATACAATATATTCTGAACATGGTTTCCTGTTAAAGTTATTTTTGTTAAACCATGTTTGTTCCTTGGTTTCTCTAGTAACAAGGCTATCACTCAAATAATTGAGACTCTTATATTAACAAGCCCCACAGAACAAGAATTGAGCAGTTTAAACTCCATTCTTAACCCTCTAAAGCTAATTTAGTTTCCTCCCAACATACATCCCAGAGATATTTGCACTTTTTAGCTTTCCTGCTGCAGCTTCTTCTATTGATCTCTTCCCTGCCTCTCTCATGGTTCAATCCCCTGTTTCCTCCTCTCTGGCTGTCAAGAAGTATAGCCCCTACTCAGCAAATGGCTGTAAGTTGCTTTATTGGCATATTAGGGCACAATTGGTGAGAAGTTTTTACACAGTTTTTATTTGCCTTTTTACACAGGAGATTATCAGTACAGGTTTTGCAACCAGATATGGAGGGTACAAAATTGGCATTTGAATTACACAATAACCTTATGCCTACAGTTTTCTGTCTCTGATCTCCCACCACAGATCATCAATGTCTGTTCCTTTTCAACTTCATTCCTTCTTTTACTCTATCTTAAGAAAACAAAAAGGCCATGGAGACAACTTTCTGAACAGAATGCCAACAGCACAGGTTCTGAGATCAACAATCAATAAATGGGACCTCATGAAACTGAAAAGCTTCTGTAAAGCAAAGGACACTGTCATGAAAACAAAATTACAGCCTACAGACTGGTAAAAGACGTTCACCATCCCTATATCTGACAGAGGGCTAATATCTAAAATATACAAAGAACATAAAAAGTTCACCTAATACCCATCAGAATGACCAAGATAAAAAAAACTCAAGTGACAACACATGCTGGAGAGAATGTGGAGAAAGGGGATTCTCCTCCATTGCTGGTAGCAATGTAAACTTGTACAACCACTTTGGAAATCAAACTGGCACATTCTCAGACAAGATCCAGCTACACCGCTTCTAGGCATATATCCAAAAGATGCTCAAGTACCCAACAAGAACATTTGTTTAACCATATTCATACAGCTTTATTCATAATAGCCAGAACCTGGAAACAACCCAAATGGCCCTCAGCTGAGGAATGAATACAAGGAAATCATGAAATTTGAAGGCAAATTGTGGGAAATAGAAAAGATCATCCTGAGTGAGGTATCCCAGAATCAGAAAGACTCACATGGCATATATTCACTTATAAGTGGATATTAGACATATAATATAGGATAAACATACTAAAATTTGTACACCTAAAGAAGCTAAACAAGAATGAGGACCCTGGTTAAGATGATCAATCCCCACTCAGAAAAGCAAACGGGTTGGACATCAGAAGAGGAAGAAAACAGGACAGGAGCCTACCACAGAGGGCCTCTGAAAGACTATTCAGCAAGGTATCAAAAAGGAGAGCCACAGCACCAAGAGATCTGGGCCCAAGGGTCTTTTCTGAGACTGATACTCCAACTAAGGACCATGAGTGGAGATAACCTAGAATCCTTGCACAGATGTAGCCCATGACAGCTCAGTTTCCAAGTGGGTCTCTAGTAAGGGGAACAGGGGCTGTTTCTGACATGAATTCAGTGGTTGGCTCTTTGATCACCTCCCTCTGATGGGGGAGCAGCCTTATCAGGCCTCAGAGGAAGACAATCCTACCAGACCTAATGGGAACCAATAGGCTAGGGTCAGATGGAGGGGGATGAGGACCTCCCCTATCAATGGACAGAGAGGCAGGGGAGGAGATGAGGGAGAAAGGGTAGGATTGGGAGAGAATGAGAGAGATGGCTTCAGCTGGGCTACAAAGTGAATAAATTGTAATTAATATAAAAAATAAAAATAAAACAAAATGGCCAATAAAAAACTGAAGACCCTAGTAAGGGGAACAGGGACTGTTTCAGTCATGAACTCGATGGCTGGCTCTTTGACCCTCCCCCATACACACCAGGGAGTAACAGCCTGGCTAGATCCTAGGGGAGGACATTGCAGCCAGCCCTGAGGAGACAAGATGAACTGGGGTCAGATGGAAGGCGAGGAAGACCTCCCCTGTCAGTGGACTTGGAGGGGGCGGGTAAGAGATGAGGGAGGGATGGGGAGAGTAGGAGGGAATGAGGGAGGGGGCTATGCCTGGGATGCAAAGTACCTAACCTGTGATTGATATATAAATAAATAAATTACATTTAAAATATATATATAACGAAATTAAAGAGACAGAGGAAAACAAAAACAAAAACAAATGACCAAAAAAGCATATTAAATACACATACATGCACACATACTATACACAAACACACATAACAACCCCCCCCCACCACCAGTCAGAAACCATAGTAGATAAGAAAAAACAAGGATAAATAAGGAGGGAGAAGTCCAAATAGAACATCAGGAGACAAAGACAAAAACAACAGCAACCCCCAAAATACGTTTGAGTTTGTTTTGTGCTGTCATGTGTCCTTCCTTAAATATGGTTTGTATACCCAGTTAAAGTCTGAAAAAATTAATTTTTCCTTTGTAAACAAGTGTCTACTGGAGATAGCTTCTGATTTGGGGACAGGGACTTATATCTACTTCCCCCTCTCAATGCTCAGATCCTGTCTGACTTGGACCTGTGTAGGCTTTATGATGTTGCCATGATCTCTCTAAGTTCCCTGTGTGTCAGCCCTGTTGCATCTGGAAAACAGTGTTTTCTTGGTTTCTTCTGGCTCTTATAACATCTGCACCTCCTCTTCTGCATAGTTACCTGAGTCCTAAGAGGAGTTTTGATGAAGACATCCCATTTAGTACTGAATGCCCATAGTCCAGTTGTGGTTCTCTGTATTTGTTCCCAACTACTGCAGGAGAAAGTGTCTCTGGAGATGGTTGAGCATGATACTAATCTATGTGTATAACAGAATGTCATTAGGAGTCATTTTACTGTTATATTGCTTTAGTTGAGTAATAGTATTGGGTTTTCTTCTAAGTCCATGCCTATTTAATCTCAGATTCCTAGACACACAGGCTGGGTTTCATCTCATGGGCCTTAAACCCAATTAAATAGGGGTTGGTTACACTCAGGACTTTTGTGCTATTTTTGTACCAGCATGTCACACAAGCAGGTCACTATTGTAGATTTCAGGGTTCGTAGCTGTTACAGTGTTTACTTTTCTTCCCTGTTAGTGAGTAGGGTACCTTCTGGTAGTATGGTTTATGATTAGCTTCTCCACTTCTCTTGGAGCAGCCTGCTTTTTCAATCAGATTTAAAATCCATGAAGACTGTGGAATTCTCATACAGTTAGAGCTGAAGGTGCTCTGCAATGGCAGGGGTTAACAATGCTCACTCACCTCTTCTTTGTGAAATGTGGAGACATTTGTCACCTCTTGGAACTAGGGTTGAAACTTCAGTTTGTATTGGCCTTCTTTTTGGGTTGCTGCTTTGAGTGTTCATGTCAGTTTCTTCTGACTCCTCTCTGGAGTTCTCTTTCAGTCTTCTGAACCCTTGGCCTTTTCTTTGCTGGCCAACTTCTTTTCTGACAACAGTCACATGAAAGAAACCTGCATTTGACAGTTTCTGCATTTTAATATTTATATTAATGGGATTTTGCTTTTTTAACAAACTACCTAAATTTTTGAAACCAAGCCCAGGAATTTCCATCATTCTTGAAATTAGGCTAATCTTGTCACTGAGGAGCCCAGGGACCTGGGGGAAGAAACATAATACTGGTGTTGAAGAATCTATTGAGGTAGCCTGAAGAAGCAAATAGGGAGACACTCATGTCTGGCTATTTCACTTACAGTTCTATCCATGTATATTCATCTATTCATCACCTTAGGTGATTCCACATATTTGTCTATTTTAAATGGTGCACAATGAACACTGGTGAATATCCCCTTTATATATTGATTTTATTTCCTTGGATGTTTACCCAGTTTTGGGTTGGGAAGATCCTCTGGTAGTGAGTTTTATTTGCCATTTTCTGAGGAGCATCCTATTGTTCTCCATAACAATGACAGGAATTTACATTCCACGAACACTGTGCAAGGACTTCCTCTTCTGAGATCACAAACGTTTGTCATTATTACCACTGCTATTCAAACTGAGTTGACATGATACATTATTTTGACTTTTGACTTTTGACTTTTATATTTGGATTTCCTTAATCATTAATTATATTGAAAATTTTTATGTATTTGTTAGCCATTGGTATATCTTCAAAAATGGCTTTTTAGATCATTGTTACAATATAAAATACTATTGCTATATTTTTCTATTGAGGCTTTTGAGTTCCTTAAATATTTTGATTGTTGGGTCCATGTTGTGTTGGATCAATAGTTTGAAGATGTTTTTATCCATTCTTTAGGTCATTTCTTTATTTTAAAGAATGAAAGACTGTCATCCACAAAGCTTGTCTTGATGTCTATTGCTATAATAAAGACATGACCAAAAGCAACTTGAAAGTATTTATTTCATCTTATACTTCTAGGTAACTATCCAAAACTGAAGAAATTCAGGGCAAGAACTAAAGCAAGGCAGGAACTTGGAGGCAAGAACTGAAGCAGGGAGCACGAAAAGAAGATTCATACCAATTTGTTTTCTGCTTTCTTACACAACCCAGCACCACCCATAGTGGGCTGAGCCCTCCCACAACAGTCATTAATCAGGAACTATTCGATAGATTTGTCTATAGGCCAATCTTATGGTAGTGTTTTCTAAATTTATAGTTCATCATCCTAAAGGACTCTAGCTTCTTATCAAGTTGACATAAAACTACTCAACACACTAACATCCATAATTTGACATTTGTTTGCACAAAAAGGTAAGGTTGTAATTATAGAGCTCATCAGTTTATATCAGAGCTGCCCTGTACCCTACAGAGGGCCGAGTACTCTTGTATAGCTATTGTAACTGAACAGTTAATGGAAGGTGAGAGATTGTCCACCTCTCATCAGCATCCTGATCACAAAGGATAAAGTAAATTTCTCCAGGGTTTGCCTCGTTTGATATAATCTCATATTTTTGCCTTTGTTGTATCCTCTTTTGAGGTAGCATTAAAAAAATTCATGGCCTATCTTGAAGGCTCTCTGGTATATTTTCTGATATTTTAGAGGCATAGTAGTTTAGTGACAGCTTTAATACCTATTTTTAATACCTATTTAAAGGTATTAAAAT
The DNA here is from genome assembly GCA_028658305.1 of Pachyuromys duprasi. Taxonomy (NCBI): domain Eukaryota; kingdom Metazoa; phylum Chordata; class Mammalia; order Rodentia; family Muridae; genus Pachyuromys; species Pachyuromys duprasi. The sequence goes on along the minus strand of CM053750.1, from coordinate 25,216,019 downwards.
CTTACTTTAGGTAACCAGAAAAGCACTGGCTATTTCTGTGGCATAGTGATGATTTAGGACTCTGAAATTTTATACCAGCATTTATTATTATTGTTGTTATTATAATTATTCATTACAATTTATTCACTTTGTATCCTGGGTGTAGCCCCTCCCTTATCTCTTCCCAGTCTCAACCTTTGTCCCTTTTCTTTCCCTATGCCCTTCCTATAGTCTACTGATAAGGGGGTCCTCCTCCCCTACTATGTGACCATAGCTTATCAGGTCTCATCAGGACTGCCTGGATCCTCTTTCTCTGTGGCCTAGTTAGGCTACCTCACCAGCAGTAGGTAATCAAAGAGCAGGCCACTGAGTCCATGTCAGAGACAGCCCCTGCTCCCCTTAAGGAACCTACACAGAGACTGAGCTGCCCATTGCCTACATCTGAGCAGGGGGTCCTGGTCCTCTCCATGCATGGTTGATTCATCAGTCTCTGCAGGATGCCCTGAGCCCATATTTTTGGCTCTGTTTTATACAAGCATTTTTAAGAGGAACTCTCAGGGTTCTGTTCAGCCACTTTCAAATGGAACTAGATAAATGTCTACTAACAGCTTAATCAATCAGTTTAATCACAAAAAGATGATGTTATATAACCAAAATTTTTTTTAAAGCGCTAATGCTTTCCAGAAGAAGGGGATGTGGATGAATAAACAAAACATTTCTATTGCAAGAATCATATGACCTTAAAATTTATTTTTAAATAAACACTTTTTCTTAATGCCAGTTTCATTAGTTTTAGGTTAGGCATCAAAGACATAGGATACTCCCAACCAGCATGTTCTCTTTTCTGCAGTCATTAAGGAATAGTTTTTGCAAATTAATTTTTTAGCTAGTTTAATACATAAACTATCTGCTAAATTTGTAGTCAGTAAAAGAAGTAGGATTAAAATGGATCTGAGTTTTAGCATAAAAGTAAAGGAGAAACAAGGCTACGTAAGTAGAATTTAAAGAGTAGGGGGAGGAATGAACATTTTAATTAACTCACATGCAATTTTAATTAAAAACATAATGTGTCAGGAAAATGAGTAATGCCTTAGGGCAATAAAATATCTGTGTTTCATGCTTAATCTTCTGCTTCATCTCTTTCAAAGTGCGTGTGTGTTATTGTTAATTTTTTTCTCCTCTATTTCACAGAGAGCCTTTGCTGACAGAATGAGTCCAGTGTAACAAGAATGTTGTATAAAAATATTATGGAAGTACTCTTTCTTTCTAACCAAATTCTTGATTTTCCAATTATTTCCATTTTCCAAATATACTGTTTCCTGGAAATCTAATAGCTAATCAAATTAAAATGTCTAAATTCACGGTGGCACAAGTTTATTACCTCTTTTGTGCTTAGAACTATAGACTCAGGACACCATTCCATTCCTTTTCCTTACCTGTGAAGTACACAGGTGCAGCTGACAACTTGTGGCATCTACAGGTAGCTCTGCCTTAGAATGGTTCACTTATTTTTTTATCTGTTTGTCCACATGGAAGTTGAAGTTCTGTAGACTCTGATACTCCTGTCTATAAACTATGAGAATAACATATCCTCACTCTGGAGTAAATGCAGATATCATGGCATCTTTTCCTCCTACTTCATTCTAGTAAAATGAAAATTGTTTGTGTTTCTTTTTCATAACCGACCACTTCCTTCTATAGGGAATTAGTCTTGGCAACTGCAATATTTAAGAAAATAGAAACCCATCAGCAGCCTGAGTACCATGTAATGAGAGGACAGAAGGGAAATCTCTGATAGGAGCTAGCAAGCAATATCAAATTGTGGTCAAAGAAACATGGTCAAGAACATCTTTAAATGCCTATTTACTGTTCTGTTTACTGTGTGCTTTTTCAAAAGCAACCATGTAGCACACAGTCTGGGATTTTTACTTTTTTTGTTTCTGATCTATAATATTTTCAAGTCCGCTGGCTGGAACAAAAGGTTTCAATGAAATATTAGAATCCACTAGTCATGGCTGTCTTCATAGAAATATCAGCAATGCTTCTCTGTCAGGCTAGATTCATGGATATAGCATAAGCCAATGAACAGTGTATGGGGGAGCTGATGAAAATTGGAACCTTTTAGAGAGATTGAGTTATAGTCCTTGAGGTCCTTGTTTGGCTTCTTGGAGCAAGAGGTGACATTCTGACCTCTTCATTTGTGTGTTTTCTGTATCACCTTCCACCTCCATCAGAGGATAGTCCAAGAGAGCAATGCTGGTGACCTCTCTCACACAAGCTCAGTACTGCAGGGCACATATACGAGAACTACTTCTTCTTCTTTAGTTTCCATAAAAATCTTCAGTTCTTGGAATCCTCCCGATTTTCTTCCCATGCCTTCTCCCTGTAGCTCAAACACCCACAGGGAATCTGTTACTAGTAAAATTAATAAAAATTTAACTTTACTCCCCAACTTCCTTTATTCTAGTATGTTTCTATCAGTTCTTTGGAAGGAAGTCAATGAAACTAATAATGTATGTCCCACTGGGTAGTAAACTTAGCCTTGGAAACTGCTGGTCACCTAAGAAACAAATGTATGGGTGCCTGACTCACCTGTATGTAGCCTTTGGCCTACATTTCCTCCAGTTTCTTTTTCTTTTTTTTCTGGTAAAGATGAACATGATTCTTAGCCAGAGGAGGCTTGCAGTTTTCATGGCAACCATACAGAGCCCCCTGATATCCTCAAGGCATTCAATGGTCCCTTAGACACCCACAGATTTGTCTAGTTGTCAAGGCAGATGAAGTAGTTCATTTAGTCACTAAGGCTCTTTTGTTGTTTCTTCTTGCCATAAAAGGTACTGTTAAGGGCTGAAGTCTTGGACTTTCTTTTGAGTTCATGAAAAGAAGTGATCTATTCTGACTTTATGGGCCACATCTCCCTTTTGGAGATAGGGATTTAGGGAGAAAGTCTGTGTCTAGAAACTCAGAATAATCAGGGTGCCTTGAAATCTTGTTGCTTTTATCCTATCTCTGGCTTGGTGAGGGAGATAAAAATCATTTCCTAACCCACAGGGGTGCTTCTGCTTTCACTGGATATAAAGTCATTTTTATTGGATTATTATAATTTTTAATGGGTACTAATCAGCTGGTAAACATACGGGCAAAGCTTGTATCCACACCTGTTCTCAGCTGGTATGAAGATCTCTTTGCAGCATTTCACATACATAGACTAAGCTCATTAAATACTAAATACTGTATTAATAATTGACTTCCTTGGAAACAAATTGGCCCCAGTGCTGTGTGTTCTGTTTTAATTTTCCTTACAGAGGCACCAAAGGCATAGAAGGCTTCTCTTATGGAGTGTTTTAACTGAGTAATAAAGCTTATTATTGAAAACAACAGTTCTGACGCACTTTTGCTAGTTCCCAGGGACTCATGAAAAATTCCTTTTTTTGCTTTTGGAAGACTATTCATTTCATTTAGCTTTTAAAGCCTATCTCCATCCTATCTCAAATGCAGCATTTGGCATTTTGAAGCCAAAATATAACCTCTTCTTAGGAAAATAACCAGAAATAAGGATTTTAGCAACATAGCCCAATTTACTCAGTATTTTTTTAAAATATACTTTTCAGATCCTCATTTGGTAGTTCAACTATAAAGATAAGGTGAAGAACCCTTTCCAATGTCCAGAAACAATGTTAAATAAGGATAGCAAAAGAGAGAAAGTTTAGATTTTAATACAGTATTTTTAGGTTTACATTGAAAATGCCATTCATGTATAAAATGCTTTCTGGTGATAACCATTACCCATCCAGTTCTTCAATGGTCTCTATCCTCCTGATCCTCTGCCCAGCTTTCTGGCCTCTTTTATTCTGAAAAAAATTTAAACAACTAGTGCTGACTGTTTGTGCTGGGATGGAGGGCCATCCACTGGAGCATGGACAACCTACCAGGGACCACATACTTGAATAGAACTGTTGTAGAAACTCTTATCACTCACTATTGCCAGAAGCTCCTCTGCCAGGAGTCAAACCTCTGGAGTTCCTCCCCAACGCATGCTGGGATGTTGACTGACTTGATCTTGTGACTGTCTTGTACAGGCAGCCATTGCTGCTTTGAACTCATGAGGGCATGGGCCATATTATGTGCAGAAGTCATTGCTTCACAGCAGGTTTTCCCAGCCTTTGGCTCTTACAGTTTTTCTTCCACTTCTTCCACAATGTCCCTTAAATTGGGGGAAAATGTATCGTGCAGATCTCTCATTTAGGTTTGAACAAGTCTATAGTCTCTGTACTTTGACCACTCATAAGCCTCTGTGTTAACTACTTCTCCCCACTCAACTGTAAAGGGAAGTTTCTCTGATAGAGAAATGCAGAGAAATTCATTAATATAAAGGTTTTAAAATAAGTGTTCAGTAAGCATTTTGATACTATATTTGTTTAACAAAATAATACTATTTAGTTCTTCTCTACTATCTACAACTTCCCCAACTATGGGTTCTTGGCCAGGTTTATGAGTTGCCTTCTGAAGAGTAGGCCTTAAATGTAATCTGTTAATGCTTGGTTATTACCACAGAAGTCATGCCAGCATTGAACTAATGGCTATATATTATCAGGCTGGTCATTATTGTAGCTACTATATTTCATAGCTGAGAATGTCTGCTGACTTTTTTTTGCCCCAGCAACCTGCAAAGCATCTTTTGGAACTTTGAAAGCTACCCAGCAGGAAGGAAGCTTCTAGGTTTTACTAGCTTAAATTTTCCATGTCCTGTTGCCAAAGGGTACAGAATTTTCAGTGAAAGGCTCCTATTATAAAGATCTGGTGGGATAATCTGTGTTGTGTTCTTGGTCTCTGGGACCTACCCTGACTAACAACTCATAAAGGAGGATATTCCATACCTGGCACTTGGGTTTCTGTTTGATAACCTGTGGCTTCTGGGAGGCACTGTCCCCACCCCCAACCTCTCAATGTAGGATAACTCTGTTCAAAACCACTCTTAATAAAATATACTTTTAAAATAGTACATTTCCATGTTTCCCAGACCCCAAATATCCTAGTATTGGTTATCCCTTTCCCTATCACCTCCTCTGTGCTATACGCTCCACTTTTAGTCTGCTTCCCTTTCTGCATAGGAAGAAAGCACTCTTGCCAGATAGCATTATTTCCGTTAGCTTTTGAAATGTACTTTTATCCTGACTCAACTGCAGCATTTCACTTTCTGCATCCAAAACACAGCTTCCTAAGGAGAAATTAGAATGCTATCATTGGGATCACCAAACCCACATCATAGAAAGAGAAACTAACTCACGAAATTTCTCCTTTGACCTACATAGAGGTGCTGTGGTATGTGCCCCATAAATGAGTGAAACTTATTTTTTAAAGAAGTCATTACAAAATATCCCACCTAGATTCCCAGTTAGAAGCTCAATATAATACTACTGCCAATCATTTATTGTCACAAACATTTGAACAGGTAAACACAAGCAGCTACACAAAGGGGAAAAGGAGGAAGACTGCATAGTAGCCACTGTCTAAGACAGAGAGGGTACTACTGCAGAAACCATATTACCATTCAAATAGGAACGACTCAAAGCTGCCTAGAACTGACATAACCATAAGATGGCTGCTAGCTAGTCTTCATTATAATGATATCTTTATACCATTAGTCTTGTAGGATTTGTTATTTCTACAATATACCCGATACCATGACACATCCAAAACTCATATGAAGACTAAATTCCCTATTCAATTCTTAAAATTACTGTTTTCCCCCTCTTTTAAAATTTGTCCATAAGACTGTCTATCAACATTCCCACATGATGCCACTCTCTTGAAATGTTCAAACTTGTCTTTCAGCGTATAGCTTTCTCCTATAATAAAATTTCCTTCCAGTGTCTTACTTTGTTTCATCTTTCAATTCTTTCTCTAATGGTGACAATAGTCTGAAAAAGTAAATGTGAAGTCTCAATTACCTTATGCCCATGACGTTATCACTGACAACAGATGCACTGTCTATATAGTAGCATCACTAAGCTCATAAAACAAATAGCTTTGTCTTCATTTTAAGGTGAATATTCCCAAGTTTTAGTGAGCTAAATTTTTCTACTACTCATGTACCAAAGTTGGAACTCAACTGAGAGCTTAGTCTCATTTTCTTCTATATCCCGCTGTTTTCTCTCTGATAGGAACAGTTACAATTACTGCAGGTATATTATGTGTGGTGGGCATTCCTCATGACCTCATTTCAGTGCCATCTCTGACATGGCTATTTCATCAATGAAAAAAAAAACAGAGGTAGAAATAGAGTCATTTTCTTGTCCATATTTACAAAGAAAGAGGCAGACACTTTACACGTCCAGAACCACATGGTCTTCAATTTTTGTTAATGCTATGCAGACACACATATACATACATATAAAACATGCATGCCTTTGAAATTTGAGATGGATTGTTCTTGAAAAACAACACCTAACATTGTCCTCTGGTCACTAAACACATATGCATGCACATCTCAATGCATATGTGAATTCCCTGACACACATATGTAAACAAATATACACACATCTGAAGATGGCTGCCTTATATTATAAGGCTAATATCTGGTCATTAGTGAATGCCATGCCTATCTTTCTTTTTCTGGGATACTTCACTCAGGATGATCTCTTCTATTTCCATTCATTTGCCTGCAAATTTCATGATTTCCTTGTTTTTAATTGCTGAGTAGTATTCCATTGTGTAAATGTGTCACAATGTCTGTATCCATTCCTCCATTGAGGGACATCTACCCTGTTTCCAGATTCTGGATATTTCAAATAAAGATGCTATGAACATAGTTGAGCAAATGTCCTTATTGAATAGTGGGGCATCTTTTGGGTATATGCCCAGGAGTGATATAGTTGGATCTTTAGGTAGTGCTATTCCCAATTTTCTGAAAAAACTCCAGGTTGATTTCCAAAATGGTTGTACAAGTTTGCACTCCCACCAGCAATGGAGGAGTGTTCCTCTTTCTCCACATCCTCTCCGGCATGTATTGTCCCCTGAGGTTTTTTTTTTTTTTTTTTTTTATCTTAGCCATTCTGATAGGTGTAAGATGGAATCTCAGTTATTTTGATTTGCATTTCCCTGATGACTACGGATGTTGAACATTTTTAAAGTGTTTCTTAGCCTTTCTATATTCCTTCATTGAGAATTATTTGCTTAGCTTTGTACCCCATTTTTAAATTTGAGTGTTTGGTTTGTTGGTGTCTAATTGCTTGAGTTCTTTATATATGATGCACCAACGGAGGACGGTACATAGAGAGGACCTAGACCCCTGTTCAGATGTGGTCTATTGGCAGCTCAGTCTCCATGTGGATCTCTGAGGGAGGGGATCAGGGGCTGCCTCTATCATAAACTCGCTGCTGATGGTGCTGTCTTGCCAGGCCACAGAGGAGGATCCAGGCAGTCCTGATAGGACTTAACAAGCTATGGGCAGATGGCAACAGTGGAGAACTCCTCCTTTCAGTGGACTAGGGGGAAGGGATGAGGGGAAGAAGGAAGAAGGGTGGGACTGGGGGAGGAGGCTACAATCTGGATATATAATGAATGAATTGTGAAGAAAAAATTAAAAATACATGGAATTCTTTGAAATAGATAAGTAGTATTTAAATACATGGTTCTAGTTCCTATACATGATTCCTAGTTCCTAACCATAAGCCTCTCTCTGCCTGAGAATGTGCAGCTTTGCATAGTTCCTAGGACCTATCAGGATGTGCTTATAGCCAGTTCAAATGCCCCCTTTCTTTTTGGGTAGTAGTAGGCAGCCACTGAATGAACAGTGGTCTTCTCAGTTTTAGCTCCAGCTGTCTGTCCCTCCCACAGATCCTAGAGCTGTAGCTTTGGCTCCAGCTAATGTCCTCACCGCTGCTCAATGTAGTTCTTGAGCATCATAATATAATTGGAGCCTGTCTTGTATAATTGCTTTGGATGTTGACTGTCTGTCATTGATTCTCACCCGTAAGTTACACATCTTATTTTGAGGCCTGGCTGAGGCATTGTTTAAGCGAGGTGCCTGAACTGTGACTGACCTTGCTATGTACCCTATCTTTTGCTACTTTATAGAATTTCCTTACCTCTCAAACTTGCTCCATTGTGACACTGTGTCACAATGGTATGTCCATATCAAGAAAGAATAATTGTCAGTTTCAGTCAGTTCTGAGAAGCTACACCAATAGGAGTTCCACTGTAAATATATTTTTAAGTATACAATTCATTACTTTCTATTAGCTTCAGTTTTTTTTTTTTTTTCTGACGCATTTGTTAAAGTGAACATAGACCAGTTAAAATCTTTGGAGAAAACCTACATTTGGAGTTTGAAATAGCAGCTGAAATTTGTGCTTCTGCTTATACACACACACACACACACACACACACACACACACACACACACACACGGGGGGGGGAGAGAAAGAAAGAGAAAGAGGGAAGGAAAGAGTGAGAGAGAGAGAAAAAAAGAGAGGGAGAGAGAATTTGGATTAGTGGAGTCTACCAAGTCATTGCAGTTGCTAAAATGGTGTAAGTGCTCTTTACTAGAGCTCAGTGAACAAACTCCTTTCTTTTCATCTTCACACAACTTATATGGCTGGCAGTATTCTATTTGTTTAATCAACTTTCAGTTAGTATTCCTCAAGGACAGATAGAGATGGAAATTCCAGGGTCATCTTGAAAGATGTAAACAATTCCTGGCAAATGCTCTTAAAGAGAAAGGAGGAGAACATTCTTTGGTATTTCAGATCTTCAGCTGTTCAATAAAAAACCAACTCACCAAATCAGCAGCTGATTGATGACATCCACCGCATAGGAGCCACTGCAATAACTGCTGAGAAAGATGTGTGCTTTGCTTAATCATATAATGGGTACAATAAAAACTTCTTTCTTTTCTGCAGACATGTTTGCAAATTATCACAACCTTGATCCATTATATGATTGTGTGTGTGCATCCATGTGCGTGCACATGCTCGCACATGTGTGTATGTGTTTTCCCAGTTTTGACTGCATATCTTGATGGGCAGATGTCTCTTTTCTATTTTTCGAGCCCATCTATTTCACTTTGCACTTTGCACTCAGTGATATCATGTTGCATGTGTCTGCAGCTCGTGTTCTTTAAATTTCTCTACAAAGAAGTTTCCAGGGGGATCCAAGATGGTGGCGATCAGCACTCACTGTTTTTGAGAAGCAGAGGATCTGAAATTCCAAAATTTAATTTTCCAGACACCAGAGAAAGACCAGTCTGATCTGCAGAATCCAGGAACAAACAGTGAAGGCTACAGATAACCAAATGACCAGGGGTCAGTGAAAGAACACACCCAACATAAATCAGGACATCATGGCTTCACCAGCAACCCCACAAAATAATGGATACTCCAACTCGTTGGAAACACAAGAAAATGATTTTAAAGCTATGCTTATCAAGTTATTAGAGTCACATAAAGAGGAAACAAACAAATCTCTCAGAGAAATAGCTATAGTGATACAGTTAGAGGAAACAAACAAATCGCTCAAAGAATTGACCACCCAAGTGAAGGCAAAGAAAGAGGAAAAGAATTAAGCTCTCAAAGAAACACAAGCAAATATAGCCAAACAAATGGAGGCACAGGTAGAGGCACAATTAGTGGCACATAGAGATGAAACAAACAAACAAAAAAATAGAGACCATCTTGGAGACACAGGAATCCACATTCAAACAGATGAAGGAAATGGTGCAAGGCATGAAAGCAGAATTAGAATCAATAAAGAAAACACAAACTGAGAAAACCCTGGAGCTGGAGAACTTAGAGAAAAGATCAGGAACCACAAAGGTAAGCATAACCAATAGAATACAAGAGATGGAAGAGAGAATCTCCAGTGCTGAAGATAAACTTGCAGAAATTAATACTTCTCTCAAAGAAAAAGTAAAATCGGAAAAATCCCAAACACAAAACATCCAAAAAATCAAGGATGCCATGAAAAGAAAAAAAAAATCTAAGAATAATAGGAATTGATAAAAAAGATGGTTCCAGGCACCAAGTACCAGAAAATATTTTCAAGAAAATAATTGAAGAAAATTTTCCCAACCTAAAGAAAGAGATATCCATAAACATACAAGAGGCCTACAGAACACCAAATAGACTAGACCAGAAAAGAAATACCTTACACCACACCATAGTCAAAACACTTAATCTACAGAACAAAGAAAAAATATTAAAAGCAGCAAGGGAAAAAGTCAAGTAACATATAAAGGTAGACCTATCAGAATCATACCAGACTTCTCATGAGAAACTGAAAGCTAGAAGGGCCTGGGCAGATATCATGCAGACTTTAAGGGACCACAGATGCCAACACAGACTACTATACACTGCAAAGCTTCCAATCAATATAGATGGATAAAACAAAATACTCTATGACAAAATTAAATTTGAGCAATATCTGAACAGTAAACCAGCCCTACAGAAGATACTAGAAGGAAAATTCCAATCCAACGAAAATAACTACAACCAAAACAAACAAACAAACAAACAAACAAACAAAAAAAAACAAAAACAAAAAAACCTTGGACACAGATAATTTCCCAACAAAAATTAAAAGAAAACAAGCAATGAATGACAGTAACACCACCAACTCCACAATAATAGGAACTAAATTTAAATGGTCACTAGTATCTACCAACATCAACGGTCTCAACTCTCCAATAAAAAGACCCAGACTAACAGAATGGGTGCAGAAACAGGATCCAATATTCTGCTACATCCAGGAAACACACCTATGCAACAACCATAAACACTACCTCAGAGTAAATGGCTGGAAAAATGTTTTTCAAGCAAATGGCCCTAGAAAACAAGCTGGAGTAGCTATCCTAATGTCAAATAAAATAGACTTTAAACCAAAATTAATCAAAAAACATGAGGAGGGGCACTACATTCTCATCAAAGGAAAAATCCACCAAGAGGACAGCACAATTCTGAGCATCTACGCAACAAGTACAAGAGCACCTACATTCGTAAATGAAACATTATTAAAGCTTAAATCACACATCAATCCCAAAACCTTAATAGTAGGAGACTTCAATACCCCACTATCACCCAGGGACAGATCATCTAGACAGAAGCCAAATTGGGAAATAAAGCCACTTACAAAGGTCCTAATTCAAATGGACCTAATAGATGTCTAGAGAACTTTTCACCCAAACTCAAAAGAGTATACATTCTTTTCAACACCTCATGGAACGTTCTCTATAATAGATCATATACTTGGTCACAAAGTAACAGATGCAAGAATATTGAAATAATCACCTGTAATCTATCTGACCACCATGGACTAAAGCTGAACCTCAACAACAATGGAAATAGCAAAAAGCCTATACACACATGGAAACGTAACAGTTTGATACTCAGTGACAGCTGGGTTAAGGAAGAAATGAAGAAAGAAATTAAAGACTTCCTAGAATTAAATGAAAATGAAGGTACAACATACCCAAATTGATGGGACACAATGAAAGTAGTGCTCAGAGCAAAATTCATAGCACTAAGCGCATTCAAGAAGAAATTTATAACATCTCATACAAGCTGTTTAATGGCCCAACTGAAAGCCCAAGAAGAAAAAATGAAGCAGAGACACCCAAGAGGAGCAGACAGTTGGAAATAATCAAACTCAGGGCTTAAATCAATCAATTAGAAACAAATAAAACTATTTAAAGAATCAATAAAACCAAGAGCTTATTCTTTGAAAAAAAATCAACAAGATAGACAAATCCTTAGCCAAACTAACTAAAAAGGAGAGAAAAACTTTCCAAATCAGCAAAAACAGAAATGAAAAGGGGGACATAACTACAGACACTGAGGAAATTCAAACAATCATGAAGTCATATTACAAAAACCTATATGCCACAAAATTCAAAAATCTAAAAAAATGGACAATTTTCTTGATAGATTCCATCTACCAAAATCAAGTCAAGACCAGGTAGAAATATTGAACAGCCCTATATCCTCCAAGGAAATTGAAGCAGTCACCAACAGTCTCCATTCCAATAAAAGTACTGGTCCAGATGGTTTCAGTGCAGAATTCTACCAGACATTCAAGGAAGTGCTAACTCCAATCCTCTATAAAGTGTTCCACAAAATAGAAACAGAAGGAACATTACCAGACTCATTCTATGAAGCCACAGTCACCTTGATACCTAAACCACACAAAGACCCAACAAAAAAAGAGAACTTCAGATCTCTCTTATGAACATTGATGCAAAAATATTCAATAAAATACTTGCAAACTGAATCCAAGAACACATAAAAAATATCATCCACCATGACCAAGTAGGCTTCATCCCAGGCATGCAAGGGTGGTTCCGTATATGGAAATCCATCAATGTGATCCACCATATAAACAAACTGAAGGAGAAAAACCACAGGGTCATCTCCTTAGATGCAGAAAAAGCATTCAAAAAATACAACAGCCATTTGTGTTTAAAGTCTTAGAGATCAGAGTTACAAGGCACATACCTAAGCATAGTAAAGGCAATATACAGCAAGCCTATAGCCAATATCAAACTCAATGTAGAGAAACTTAAATCAATCCCATTGGAATTAGGAACAAGGCAAGGCTGCCTACTCTTAATGAACTTAATGACTGGCTCATTGATCTCCTCCCTCTCCCCCTGAGGGAGGAGCAGCCTTGCTAGGCCACTGATAAGGACATTGCAGCCAGTCCTGAAGATACCTGATAAGCTAGGGTCAGATGGAAGGGGAAGAGAATCTCCCCTATCAGTGGACTTGGAAGGGGGCAGGGAGGAGATGAGGGAGGGAGAGTGGGATTGGGAGGGAAAAAGGGAGGAGGCTCTGGCTGGGATACAAGTGAATGACCTCTGATTAAAATAAAAAATAAAATAAAAAGACGTTTCCAGATAGCTTTAGAATTGCTACTAATTTCAGGGAAGTATCTAAAGTTTAGTGAATCTGAGTTCAATCTACCTCATTAGAGCCTAAAATACCAACTTAAATTGCACATCTTTACTATCATGACACTATTAATGCATTATATTCATAAAATTTCATAAAAATATAAAGCAATTTTTAATATCACCTTATTTTGTAAGATCTAAAAAAGGAAATAAAATGAATCAAAGTGAGAAAAATACAAAATACAAACAGAGGAACAAGTGGAGAAAATATCTGGTTTATTGTCTAAAGGTAAATGGCAAATGAAGGCAAAGGCCACAGTTCTTTTAACCTATGAAGAGAAATTTGGGAAGATTTGCATGAAAATTAAATGACTTTTGTTTGAAGGAAAACATAGTTGGCTGTGGAGAACAAGAAACACCTGAATTTTGATGTCTTTCCTGAATTCATATTTCAAAATCCCCACCTGAATGAGAAGGTAGCAGGTTTTCGAAAGTGACTAGAAGTCATTTTTGAAAGCATGCACATCTAAGACACTTTGTGTATCTTCTCATCCTGTGTTGTTTTCATGTGACTCTTGATTATAAACTCACAATAAATTCACTTCTGATATTTGTTGAAGGCTTTCAATACTGCGTTTATTTAGTTTTCTTTGGAGTGAGGTCCACTGGGACTTTTAGATGTGGTTTTTATTATCTAATCAGGTTCATATTATTCCCTGGTAAATTTATTTTCCAGCTTTCAAACACCTGATCCTGTCTGCTGTATGCTTATTTAGCATTTTGAGTGTTGTTTGTCTAACAAAAATACTCTGTAGGGAGAAGGTAAGGTACATGCCTGCAAAGTCTGTCTTTCAACCAGCACCAGGGCCTAAGGACTCCAGATTTTCGCATCAGCCATGCTTCGTAGGCCATGCTTTATTACCATTGTTTGATTTGCTTTTCCTAAACCTTTATGTCCTTTTACACAACTTTTATCTTTTATGGGTCTAGAATGAAATAGTTTGATTGGTCTCTGTTTAGTTGTGAATGGTCTTTGGCCAATATCAGGAGACACAAAGCAATCCTCCCAGTCCCCTGAACGGTAGCAGTTGTGATAAGGCTTTCTTTACTGGTAACACTGCCTCTTTCAGGAAAACACCTGTTTCCTGTACATCACTTCCAAATACTGACTGGCATTACCTTTTTTTGACAGAGTACTACAAAAGCTAACTTGTACTTACAGAAGTTACTTTTGATGGTTTTTCTAAAATAAGCAAATGATGACTAAATAAAGGCTTAGTGAAAGAAGCAAACGCATATTGTGAAAAGGTTTTCTAATTTAAAAGAGATTATTTTTTATTGATAAGGTATTGTAGCACATGCCAGTAATCGTACTACTCAGAAACTAGAGACAGGAGGATCAGAAGCTTCCAGGGTACCCTAAGCTATGTAGCAAGTTTTAGGCCAACCAGGGCTACCACATACCTCATCTCAGAAAACAAACAAACAAAATTTAGTAGAAATATCTTTTAAAAGGAGGCAAAGGAGACAATGGGCAACCTTGCCTAGTTCCTGATTTCAGTGGGATTGATTTGAGTTTCTCTCCATTGAGTTTGATGTTAGCTATAGGCTTGGTGTATATTGCCTTTACTATGTTTAGGTTTGTGTCTTGTATCCCTAGTCTCTCCAAGACTTTAAACATGAATGGGTGTTGGATTTTGTCAAATGCTTTTTCGGCATCTAAAGAGATGATCATGTGGCTTTTCTCCTTCAGTTTGTTTATATGGTGGATCACATTGATGGACTTGCGTATATTAAACCACCCTTGCATGCCTGGGATAAAGCCTACTTGGTCATGGTGGATGATATCTTTTATGTGCTCTTGGATTTGGTTTGCAAGTATTTTATTGAGTATTTTTGCATCAATGTTCATTAGAGAGATAAGTCTGAAGTTTTCTTTTTTTGTTGGATCTTTGTGTGGTTTAGGTATCAAG
>CM053750.1:25169408-25200681 GCA_028658305.1 Pachyuromys duprasi | reverse complement strand
TCTAATTGATTGATTTCAGCCCTGAGTTTGATTATTTCCAGCCGTCTGCTCCTCTTAGGTGTATCTGCTTCTTTTTTCTCTAGAGCTTTCAGTTGGGCCATTAAGTTGCTTGTATGAGATGTTTCAAATTTCTTCTTGAAGGCACTTAGTGCTATGAACTTTCCTCTTAGCACTGCCTTCATTGTGTCCCATAAGTTAGGGTATGTTGTGCTTTCATTTTCATTGAATTCTAGGACTTGGAGGGGGCGGGGAGGAGATGAGGGAGGGTTGGGGAGGGTGGGAGGGAGTGAGGGGGGGGGCTGCACATGGGATGCAAAGTACCTAACCTGTGATTGTTAACAAAAAAATAAAAAAAGAAAACATACACAAAAAAATAAAAAAAAAAAGGAGGCAAAGGAAATGGCTCCATTGGTGCAGTGTTTGCCAAGCAAGTATGAGGACTGGATTTTATTCGCCAGCATTCATGCAAAAATTGCAAACACTGGAGTACACATCTACAATCCTAACTGAATCCTATTCTGACTGCTGTAGAGATGGGAAGGCAGGATCCCTAGCCGTATAGTCTGCCTTAATGCACAAGATCCACATTCAGTTAGAAAGCCAGTGTGAAAAAATAAAAAAGAAAGAAAATGTAGAGCTATTGAGGAAAAACCTGAAGTTGACCTCTGGCCTCCAGAGGCATGCACACATACATATGTACAAGTCCACACTTACATGCACACATATGAATGCACAACCACATATACATACAGACAAAAATAAAATGAAAAGGATGATTTCATTTATCAAAGAAGACACACCTTTCTATATTTCTCTTTGTGTTGTAACAAAACATCAGAGGCTAGATCTTTTATTAAGAGTCTTATTTAACTTAGAATTCTGGATACTAAAGAGCATGGTGCCAACAATCTGCTCAGCTTTGGTGAGGACTTCCTGGCATTGCAATAGCAGAAGTGTATTAAGAAGGGGGTCACATGGCAAAACAGGATACAAAAGAGAGTTTGTAACAACCCAGATTTATAACATTTTTTTAAATTTTTAATTTTTCTGTGTTTATGGTTTAAAGTTTATTTTCTTTCTTTTTGCTTTCTATTCTTTTTATTTTTATTAATTATAGTTTGTTCACTTTGTATCCCAGCTGTAGCCCCCTCTCCTATTCCCTCCTGATTCCACCCACCCTCCCTCTTCTCCTATGGCCCTCTCCCAGTCAAATGATAGTGGAGACCCTCCTCCCCTTCCATCTGACCCTATCTGGCCTCACTAGGACTGGCTTTTTTGTCATCGTCTGTGGACTGATAAGGCTGCTACCCCCTCAGGTGGAGGTGATCAAAGAGCAGGCCAATCAGTTCATGTCAGAGACAGTCCCTGTTCCTATTATTAGGGAATCTTTTTGGACACTGAGCTGCCATGGGCTACTTCTGTGCAGAGGTTCTAAGTTATCTCCATGCATGGTCCTTGTTTGGAGTATCAGTCTCAGAAAACACCCTGTGTCCAGAATTTTTGGTTCTGTTGCTCTCCTTGTGGAGCTCCTATTCCCTCCAGGTTTTTCTATCTCCCCCTTCTTTCATAATATTACCTCCACTTTGCCCAAAGTTTGGCTATGAATCTCAGCCAAAACAGTATATGTATACTGTAACAGTATATGTAACAGTATATGTATATCAAAACAGTATATGTTTTGATACCCTGCTGGGCAGAGTCTTTCAGAAGCCCTCTGTGGTAGGTTCCTGTCCTGTACCCTGTTTTTTTCCTCTTCTCATGTCTGTCTCATTTGCCTTTCTGAATGAAGATTGAGCATCTTATCCAGGGTCCTCCTTCTTGATTAGATTCCTTAGGTGTACAGATTTTAGTATGATTATCCTATATTATATGTCTAATATCCACTTATAAGTGAGTAAATAGCATGTGTGTCTTTCTGCTTCTGGGATACCTCACTCAGGATTCTAGTTTCCACCATTTGCCTGGAAATTTCAAAATTTTTTTGTTTTTAATTGCTGAGCAGTATTCCATTCTGTAAATATACCACAGTCTCTGTATCCATTCTTCATCTGAGGGACATCTGGGTTGTTTCCAGCTTCTGGTTGTTACAAGTAAGGCTGCTCTGAACATGGTTGAGCAAATGTCCTTATATCTTGAGCATCTTTTGGATATATGCCTAGGAGTGGTATAGCTGGGTCTTGAGTTAGCACTATTCCTAATTGTCTGAGAAAGCGCCAGATTGATTTCCAAAGTGATTATACAAGTTTACATTCCCACCAGCAATGGAGGAGGGTTCCTCTTTTTCCACATAATCTCAGTTTTCACTTGAGTTTTTGATCTTAGCCATTCTGATGGGATTAAGGTGAAATCTCAGGGTCGTTTTTGATTTGCATTTCCCTGACAACTAGTGATGTTTAGCATTTCTTTATGTTTTTCTCTGCCATTCGATGCTCCTCTATTGAGAATTCTCTGTTTAGCTCTGGACTCCATTTTTAAATTGGGTTACTTGAATTGTTGCTATTTAACTTCTTAAGTTCTTTGTAGCTTCAGGATATTAGCCCTCTGTCAGATAACAGGGTTGGCGAAGATCCTTTCCCAGTGGGTAGGCTGTCCTTTTATTCTGATGACAGTTTCTTTTGCTTTACAGAAGTTTTTCAGTTTCATGAGGTCCCATTTATTGATTGTTGATCTTAGAGCCTGTGCTGATGGTGTTCTGTTCAGGAAGTTGTCTTCTGTCCCAATGAAGTCAAGGCTCTTCCCCACTTTTTCTTCTAACAGGTTAGTGTGTCCATTTTTATTTTGACGTCTTTGATCCACTGACAACAACATTTTTATGTACAACAATTCCTTTTGAAGGATAGTTCCTTTGTGACTTAATCACCTATCACAAGGTTTCAAATCTTAAAGATTAAACAATTGCAGAAACACCTCAGTGAAAACCAAGATTCTAGCATGTAGTGTTGGGAGACACCCTAAAACACCAGAGTGTTATAGCACCTTCCCTGTGTTGTGTTGTTTAAATTGGCATTTGTTTTTGCTTCAAGAATTAATAAATCCTAATAAACCACAAACCTAACATCTGCATAAAGCATTTTGAAGTTCATATCAGACTGGCTGTTATTTGACAAGTATATTTTCTAGAGGAAATATAGTTATTTACCTTTGTAGATCAGGCTTATATTTTGCAACTTTGCTATGATCTCTTATTACTGTGAAGAGTTTATGGTGTTACTAATTTCTTGAGATTTTCTATATAATCATTTTACATAGCTACTTTTTAAGAAATACTTTCCTAGTTTTATACAGTTGACAACCTTTAATTTGTTTTTATTTCTTTCTAGGGGAAGGGCATAAAAGACTAATTAGGATAACTTCTTAATTACATGTTCACTCAACAGTATTTAATCCAAGTAAATAACTTAAAATGTTCAAAAGAAAGTGAAAATGTGTTATGAAGCTGTGACTTTCTTTGATGATAATGAAAAGTATAGTCACATCACAGCCCTTTGTTATTGTGGCTCACAACATAAGAAGGAATATCTTTAGTTATAAGGTAAAAGATATGTTTTATAACCATTCAAAAGCTTAAAAACTTCGTAAGAAGAATGGCAGCCCATTAGCTGTTTTTAATTTAAGAATACCGTTGCTCAGTCTTGTGAGTCAAATAAGGCACTATTGCTTCATAATTTATAATAAGTCACATCTGTAGCAAATCACACTCTACAGAATGGATGATATTCATGAAGGGCATTGGTTTTATGAAATTCTTGCCATGTTATATATGTCATTTGTATTAACAAGAAAATAAATCCCAGATATTTGCATTTAAAGTATTGGACAAATGATTAAGTTCACAAATAATCTTTAGACATCTATGTCATTTCTAAAACAGAAATAGATAAAAACATTAGGTAGCTGAGCTTGGGTTTAATTTTTTTTTCTTTCTTAAACTGCCAAAGGCTTAACAAAATATGCAAATGATTTTTGTTAATATTCTATATGTTCATTTTTGCCTTCTTAAAAAAATGATACAAGTCCATCTGTAGAAATCCAATAATTTTCAATGTAGGGCCAAGAGTTAAATGTGATACTGAGTTGCAAGGCCAGTTTTCTTCTTAGCTAGCTAAGGAGACTGCATGCTAGGATATAAATTCTTCACTTGACCTATAGCTAGCTATACCATTAGGCAGAGAAAACAGCTAATGACAGCAAATAAAACATACAGACATACTGAAGTTGTTTTAACATATGGCTTAAGTTTTATAATATAGTTACCTAACTTCAAGGCTTATTAAAAAGACTAAGAATCATTTCTTTCTGGTGTTTATGTTGTTGATATACTTGATCAAGAGTTTTAAATGCTACTACAGATCTCTTATTATATATAGTAACTCAACCATACTACAACAAAAGGAAAAGGCAAGGTTAAGCTCTTCCAATAATAGAATATGTTCTTTGACACCCTTTTGAATAGCTAAATATTTACCAGAAAGACACTTTTACTGTCCTAATATATGACCAGGTCTTTTTCTTCCCTTGGTCAAAGTGAGAGTTGAGGAAGAACAAAATAGGCTTTGTCAGCTAAAATCAGGGCTGGGAATACTAGTTTTTGATATGGCTAGAGAATGGCCTGATATTTTCAGTTGGGCCTTCACATTGTCCAGTACAGAAAAAGAGTACAGAATGTCAATTTCAGATAATGCCATTGTGGGACAATGAACAATTAAGATAAAAGATAATGGATATTAAAGTCATAAATCCATAGAAACAAACCTTAAAAATTTTTTTCAACTCCCAACAATAGTGAAATTTCCCTGGTCTTGACTGAGTTTTTAGCAGTTTTAAATAGTCAATTAGAATTCTACTCATGTTCAAAACCATAAAGACTTGATTGCTTAAACATGCCTTAAAGGTACTACAACAAACCTAGTTACTGAATGTAAGTAGTTATCTCTAGGATCCCAATATGCCCTGTCTTTCCATACAATTGCATTCTTCTTTAAAAAAAAAGTGCCAACTCCACATGAAAATGTGTCCTGATCTTTGGAAGATATTGGACACCAAATAAATAAATACATTTCTTGTTGTTAAACGTATAATCAGAAACAAAAAAAAAAAAACCTCAACAAGTAACTCATTTCTACATACATCCAACAATCAACACAAGATGCATCTGATATCAAATGTGCTGATATTTCCCCCACACCAAGTCATTCTCTAACACCAATTAGATATCCCATTTAATTCAGTTCTAAAGCTAGCTGCTGACAACTAGTATTAGATTACATAGCTTATTCCCATTAGACCTCAATACTTCCACTTCAGATATTGCTGTGGTTCCAGTGTGTCCCCAGAGTTAATGCACGGGGGCCTTCCTCTCCATTTGGCAGTGTTGGGAGGAAGGGCTTACCCAGAGGTGATTAGGCCATGAGGACTAGCCTTTATGAGTTGACTTAAGCCATCATCATAGGGTGTTTCAGAGCTAAAGAGAAAAGAGCACAGAACAGTGTTTCTGAGTAAGCAGAGAAGAACACAGAAGAATGTTATCTAGCTAAGTCCTCAGGAAACAAACAAACAAACAAACATACAAAAAATCCAAAAAGCCAAAAACAAAAAACAAAAACCAAAAAAAAATCAAAGATAGTGGCCACCCTTTGTAATTCCATTTTGTTCTTTATGCCCTCACCTATGGCAAGTGGCCTTTGGCTGGTGTGGACTCCTTTAGCTGGGACTTCCTAGATTCTACAACTGTGGGAATAAATGTGTGCTCATGGTAAATTAATTAGTCTATGGTAGCCCATCATATCAGCATAAAATGGACCAAGACAAGGCAGTCACAAGTTGTAGATTGTTGTCTGTTTGGAAATGATTGACTATAAATTCTTGTAATATCTCCCTTGATTCTACAAGGTACTGGGATTACTAACAAAAGTCAAGGAATCCACTTTAATTACATTGATCATTTTATTATAAATAATTGAATGAAGTATATGTGACTAGCCAAATGGGAGGGATACATAGGTCAGTACATGAGGGAAACTGGTGCATTTCTGCTCTTCTCTGGGCATCATCCATGCTGAAAATCCTGGATGTTCTACAAGTTCTTTGCTTCTAATATGGCCATGTTGCTTTTTTTTTTTTTTTTTTTGTAACTAGTACTCATCTAGGAACTCAGCCAAACTTGTTTCCTTACAACAACAAATATCTGTGTCACCCAGGATATGCTAGGGTGTAAGAGTCCAGGAGCTGTGGTCGCAGACACAGTTCACAGTTGTTGTTGTTAAGTTGATAAACAAGCTACAAAACATAACCAAGTAGGCATAACCATAGAGGGTAGGTATGAAATAAGGGACAAGGTAGAGGGATGGATCTCTCTAGGAAGGAGGGACAGTTGTGGATGGATAAAGAGGGGTACTGGAATGGGAGGATCCAGCAGGGAGAGGGATAGAAGAGGAGAAGAGGAAGGATTCCTACTCCATGGAACCCATGGAATCCATACCCCAAACTGCTTGAATGGCAAAGAACCTGAGACAAGATAGGCCAGGAACCTAGGGGAAAACAAAATGCTACTGTTCTGTTAAAGGAACATAATGCAAAATTACGCCCAATAAGTGCCTTGACAAGCCATCATCAGAGAAGCTTCCTCCTGCAGCAGATGGGAACAAAAAGAAATATCCACAACGAGACATTAGGCAGAGAATGAGACCTTGGAACACTCATCCCTAAATGAGATGACTCCATCAAATGCTTCCTCCCCGATGGTTCATGTAACCATGAGGAAGAGAAGTCAGAAAGAGCTTAAAGCCAGAGGGAATGGAGGACACCACAGAAATGAGGCCATTTTGAGACACATATGTATTCAGAGAGATTTGGCAGCATGCACAAGGCCTGCATAGTTCTGCACGAGATGAGTCCTAGAGCTGAAAGAAGTGAACACACTTGTAACGCAAAAGCAGCTTGAATGGATAATTCCACTTAAATAAAACTTCTCAGGGCTCAGAGGTTAAGAGCACTGGCTGCTCTTCTGAAGGTCCTGAGTTCCTAAGAGCCACACGGTGGCTCACAACCATCTATAATGACATCTGGTACCCTCTTCTGGCACGCAGGCAGAACAATGTATGCATAATAAATAAATAAATAAATAAATAAATAAATAAATAAATCTTAAAAACCAAAAACCAAAACATACACTACTCCAAGGGAGTATCAGTGGGGTAACAAACCATTCTTAAGGGCAGGCCTCATCCACAGCAATAGACCAGGATAAAATAAACACAACACCACCTTTGGAGGTTTTTTGTTTTGTAATGTTGAGTCAGATCATTTTGCTTGTTTGTTTTTGTTTAACTTGCAGGTCTTTTGTATATACATTATGACTTCCAGTTTTGTGTTTTTATGAGATTCCTGTGTGTGTGCGAACATGTGTGTCTCTTCGACTATATGAATTTCTTCATGTTTTTTCCTTGGCTCTTTTTCTGTTCGTTTTGTCTTATTCTGACTTGTTTGCTTCTGATATATATACATATCATATTATTCCTTAGATGACATTTGTCCTAATAAGTGACCAAAAGGGTGTGTATCCAGATGGGAAGGGTGGTGGGGCAGAATTGGATGCATTGGGGAAAAGTAAAACCATAATCAGAATATATTGCATAAAAATTATTTTCAATCAAAGAACAAAGAATAAGATAGAAGAAATAGAATATTCAAAGCTGAGAAAAAGAGAACAAACTAGTACACTAGAATGATACAATATGTATTTTCTAAACAAATTAGGGTTATAATTTTCATTTATAACCCTTTCCTTCAAAATATTCATCTTTAATTTTGAGGAAACCTGTATTGCTATTTTCTGCTGCTTTTGGCTAATCTAAATATTTTTCCTGAATTTATATTTTTATCATAAAAATACTGGCAACGTTAATAAACTCAATACTATTTGTAATTCTTAATTTCTTGCCTTTCTTGTCCTGTCTGAATACTCTAGTAGCCAGAATATCTGAGATACATAAATAAAGAAACAGGAAATAGTTAATGGCTGCTTTTGCAGCAGCTCAGCAAATTAAAATAATCAGATTCATTTTGGGGTAAACTCATGTGCACAAAGCTGTAAACAGTAATCTCTGTACTTTAAAGTGCAAATCACTTACTACAAGAACTCATGATGACTCTCATTTCAAGTTCTAAATGAGAACAAGTTATAACAAAAAAATTTTTTTTTACTTCTAATTAGAGTTTTTTTTTTAATTTCAAACAGAGAAATAAAAAGGCAAATTTATAGAAAGGGGATAGAATCTTGTCGACAAATTGAAGAAAAAGAACTAAAACGTGTCCAAGTCAAATAGGGAAAAAAAGTTGAGGGAACTACACAAAACACATTTCTTCTCCCAGAGTCCCATAGAATGTTGCGTAATGGAGGCATAGGTGAGACGGGGAGCTGAGTTGCTGTGGAAGAGGAATTTGGTGGGTTGGCCATGCTTTGAAAAGGGCTTCATTTTGGGCATGTGCCAGGTTTCCAGGAACCCCCAGTACATACAATTACTGCATTTGCATGTGTAAATTGGGTAATGGTGTGCCTAACTATCAGATTTGTATGTGAAAATGCTATCAGCATATGCACTATTGGTTGTGTGCCCACTCAAAGAGGACTTTTAATGGGGCTGCATTAGTTGGGGAGGAAATTGTCTAAGAAGTTGAGACCATGCTCTACATCCTTGGATCCAGCCTGGGTGCCCCTATGGATAATTGGCACCCCTGATAATTACTTTGTTGTTGTATATTCTCTCAAATTCTATCTAGGGGAGGAAATTCATCAGAGGATAATTTGACCAACTCTAATTAGCACAGAGTAAAATTACACCCAAGTTCCTCTTGGCAGTGCCTATCTGAGCCAGATGAACAGAATGCTGCACAACCAGTCCATTCATCTTGGCTATCTTAACAGTCAACATGGGCCCTGATGAAATTGATTCAGTCCCTTTTCCTCCCTAAGACAGTACTCCTGAAACATTGTTAACCTATCTTTTCTAAAAGTTTATTAGTTTTTCAATTTATTTTTACAGGGAAGAGATAAAGCGATTGTTTCTGTACCCCAGAGAAAATGAGAAACTGTGGTCATCCTCTCACCTCAGTTCAGCACTTTTCTTGCTTTTAGGTGCAGTGCATATTTATTAGTTAGTACTCAGCAATGTAAAGAGCAATCGTTTGTTTGGACATTTGTGCAAGAAGCATAACAAGCATATCCTGAGTCAACAATCAATATGTATGGTATGACAACAATGAAAATGGATGTCAACTGAAATGTGCTTTTAAAATTTGGGCTGTTTGGTAAATGCATTACTCTGGGTGATTTGCTTTTCTGATAAGTCTTAGTTCTGCTGACACGCTACTTAAAAAAACAAAAGGAGGAAAAAAATTCTCTAATGGAAAGCTTTTGTTCTAGAGTGACCCTTTACAAATCCTTTCTTTCTGCTGTTACTAATTAGTGTGAAATGGCCGACTCAGCCAGCGATTTAATCTCTTCATATAAAATTCAAAACTTCTAAAACCCAAGAAGTTGTATAATGTTTGGTTTTCTTTTCAGCAACACACCCTCCCATCACTCGTTCTCAAACTTTGTTCAAAGTAGCAGTAGAAATGCCCAACAACGCAGCTCCAACCCCATTTCAGAACCACTGAGGTTGACATTGGTGGAAGACCTAGACATTTAGAATTTATCAGCTTTCCTTGGAGGCTGTTCATCTTTAAGTTGAAAAGTATATGTTTTTTCATTCGTTTAGTCATTTGTCCTTTCATATACCTGTGAGGATGTGTAGTATTGAAATGTAGGCTCACTAACAAAAACAGGTATCAATATACTTGCTCATGGTTATAATGCTGAAGTCTCAGCAAGGAAATATAACATGTATATTCAAAGTTATGTCATAACATAAAATATGCTTTGGTTCAGAGAGATCACTGCCTTAGTCAACCTGCCTGTTTCACCTACAGGTATTTGTGAGAAATAGCAAGTTGAGATCCCAGATCATCTATACTTAAGCTTTATCATGTAATGGGTATCCTCCAGGGGTCCCAGCCACTTCTATAATGCATGCTGTAGGAGATAAGAATAGACTGATTTATGATTACTCAATATCGGAAAGGTGTATCATTCCATTTCACAAATAGTGTTCTGCTAGATTAGAAAACATCATAAACCCATTGGATAATCTTCAGTTCAGGAACTATAAACTACTGGTAGGTTTTTTTTTTCCTCACCATTTTAATTTAGCTATCTGTTTGGGATTACATAAATAAAAATGAGCCTGTATTTTCTTTATAAGATAAATCAATCTCTCTACATAGGAATCACTAGATTGAACATTAGGGCATATATAAAATTGCATCTTTAAAAGACATGAAAACATTTCTCAATGAGAAAGAAGCTGCTCACAGTGACCTTCATGTTGAGCAGCGGGGGGTCAACACAGCCAGTAAATCATTGTGATTCACAGATGAGATCAACATATTCATATTTGTTTGCCAAATGTGTATTTTAATTTAAGCTTCCTCTGATTGATGTGTGTAATTTATGCTGCCTAGAACTAAGGCGTCATATTTTTCTTTTTTCCTAACTAACAGGGGGAGACTTTCTTGGAAACAGATAAAGGAAAGAGTCCAGTAATTTGTAGCAATGTGACTACAGCCACACATGCTCTAGAATTAATGTTCTTCATTAGGGTGAGTAGGATCAGCTGTATGTATACATCATGTTTTTAATTAACTCAGCCCCCACAACAGGACTCATGATTCAAACTGTTTGCATTTTTTTTCTTAAATCACAAAATTAAAAAAAAATGGGTGGCACTTTTTTTTCACATGCAAAAAGGGGGATATTTAGAGGAATGAAAGGCTCTTTGTATTGTAGGGCGAGTACTCAGAAGAGCTGTGTAATCCTGTGTTAATCAGATAAAGGAGAGCTTGGCATCGAATGATTCTGCTGGGATGCAGCAGAATCAACCATTGTGACAGTTTTCCCTCTGTATAATAGCTATGATGTCAACTTATTTGTCTTAATTCTTTTAATGAATGGAATGTGTTAAGTATGTTGCTTTTGCAGAACTGACCTGGTGATGATTTCATAAAATAGCACGAGCTTAAGGAAACCACAGTCAGACAATGTGAGATGCTCAAGTGAGGGGTGAGGGGAGAAACTTTTTATAGACATTTCATTCTCTGAGATCATATTAACATAAATCTGACAGTTAATCTCCATATTGCAAAAAGGCTGCCCAGACTCACTTAATTAAACTGAGAACAAACCTGCTTCTTTATTTGCCAGGTACAGTTTCTATCTTAAAAATATTCACTTTCAATTATGATGCATGATTATAGTTTATGTCAGGAGCATGGGGCAATAAATTTATTGGTACTGAGCTGGTGCAGTTGGGGTATGTAGCCACAAATCTGCACTGGCCATTCCTCATACCAAATGAAGTCCATGACAGAAGCCTCAGATTTATAAAAGTTACTAATTTGCCTTATATTGTAATGGCTAAGATTAAATTTGAGATTAAATAGGGATTCTCCCAAAATTTACCTAAAATCTAATTTTTACTGAATGTTTGTTGGACTTGTTTTATTGTTTGTTTTTGTTATTGTTGTTTGAGACAGGGTCTCTCTTGATATCCCTGGCTGTCCTGGCCTTGTAGACTAGACTGGCTTTGATATCATAGAGATCCTTCTGCCTATGCCTCCCCAGGGCTGGGATTAAAGATGTGTGCTACCGTGCCCCGACTGTTGGATTTGTTTTTATCTGTACTCTGAGTTCAAAGAAAGATCTCAAAGAATGCATTGAAAATATCTATGGAGGAATGTGAAGGAGCTCAATATTGATAAACAGAAGCGTTTTTTAATATCTATATAGCATTTTTGTAAATGCTGTTTTTATTTCCTCAGATGAAGGAATGAGATGAGAGTTATACATGGCTTTGTTCTGAGCCCAGAGCATTTCTATCTATCTCTAGGCCTAGGCCTGGAAGTGTCTAGCCTCGGTCATACAATATAATCTTCTGCAAGCCCAGACCTTGAAGGCTTCAGCTTCTAGCTGCTGTCTTCTGACTCGGGCCTAGAATGTTTTCAGCCTTTGAGAATTATTGCTGAATAAACTCACTGTTTCTAATTCTTTGTGAACTGTGGTTGGCTGGTTCAACTCAGCTGTTTTGGTTCAAAAGTCCTCTCCATGCTGGTTGATTCAAACTGGCTTCTCTCAGCTTCTCACTGAATATCTCTGCTTGGAAAAAAAAGAAAAAAACAAAACTGTCTCTGAATTGCATGAACTGAACTGCACTGACTACACTATATGGACTGAGCTAAACTCACTGCTTTCAACTGAACTGCACTGAACTGAAATCTACCCCTTCTCTCTCTTCACTGCTCTTAAGTAGCCTTTCTTTCCTGCCTGCTCTCATGACAGTTGGGTGTATCCTATCTCTGACTCTTTCTTTGAAGTCTTTCCTCTTGTGTCACTTTGTCTGTCCCTTAAGTAAATGTCATTGTTTGGGATTAAAGGTGTGTACTAAGGGCATGTCTGTATTGCAGCCTGATCACACAGACCTACGTGTCTGAGATCCCTTGCCAGAATAGCCATGTTGCTGGATTAAAATTCCTTTATGCATTCTTCCATGTCAAAACAGCCAACTCCTCTGTTAATCAAAATTAATAATTTTTCTGAGGTTAGAATATGTTCATCCAATATATATTTATGAGATACATTCTTTATATCAATATCTCTTCTGGGCAAAAGTTAATGCTGTAAGATCCCTGCTCTGTGGAGCTTCTATTATAGTGGGAGAAGCAGTAATAGTTTATTCTATAATGTCAAGTAGTTTTTACTTTTTACAAAGTAATCCTAAAAATAAGAGTGGAAAGCTTGGTATCAATAGGTAGAAAGTAAGAAAAAAATCTCTTGCAAATATTAGATTGTAATGAGATCCCTAAGGAAGTTTATTTGCTAGCTCCTGTAGTGTGTGTGCTATTCCACACGAACTATAACTGCACTGTAAGTAGAGAGAATGGCCTCTAGTAAGGTTGGAACTGAAGTTTTGAACTCCACTTTCTTGTACCGATAAGAAGTCATGCTGACTGGGCAGAACTTTGACAAAAACAAGATAATCTGCCAGATCAAGCATCCTACGCAGATGTGACTGTGTGTTATTCTTCACATTGTCAGGTACTGACTCATGGACGTTAATATTTGTTTGAATAAAGAAAATTAGAATATTGAATAGCTCATGAAATAAATATTTTTGTTCCTAGAATGATCACAATGATTGTCAAAAGTAAAAATAGTTTATAACCCAGAGGAGGAAAACAGACCATGAAGGTAGTCCAGTGGGAGCCAGTATCTTCTCTTCAAGACAAGAGAGGGATGTAGAAGAATGTGGCTGCTCTGCGTGGAAAGTCCACTGTGGCTAAATGGAAGGTGTTCTGCTATGTGTTTCTGCTATTCTTTGAGAGGGTTTCAAGCTATCAGAAACAGGTTGTTTTCTCCAGTGTTCAGAAGAGCACCAATGGCCAGTGGTGAAGTAGGACCAGGAGAAAGGAAGAGCAATGTACAGTCTGTCCCCCTGCTTTTTTCTGTCTGGTGGATCATCCTCTATGTGCCTCTGACCTCATATTCTGCCGACAGCAGTTTTCTGAGGTTTTTTTCACCTACACTGATGCAGTTGTCACTTTCCTGACTTAAACCATAGTGCACTGAGAAAACAGAAGAAAAAAATGTTCTTCAAATTAGGAATAAATTATACTTCACCTTTCATATGTCAGCCAGAATATTTACTAGTTTCTAACTAGAGGATGTGGATAAAATCAAGACATTTATACTCTGAGTAAGTAATGTGTCATGCACCTCTAATAAAAGCTGCTTCATCTTACAGCAATGATTCAAACATTTTGTTGTTGGATAAAGGTAGATGGTTTAAAAATGGTCTCTCTAATTTAGTATATAAAACTATAATCACTTAGGTTGTGTGACATGTCCAAATATGTACAATATGTAAGTAACCATGACTCTTATATGAATCCTCTTCAGATCTTCAAGTTGACATGGAATTAGGTTCAGAAACTTTGTAGGTCCTACAGCCCCCATTTAATGAAGTTAGTCCATGAATTAATGAAGACTCTTAGATGCCAAAATCAATTTTGGCTAAACAAAGCGAAGAGACAATATATTCAGAGACTCTAGGGTAGTAGTTAGAATTATCATGTGGCTTAGAGAAACTGTGCCCCTTAAGTACTCAAAATTGACAAGGAAAGACTTTAGTGACACCCTTTTCTATTACTCTTGGTCATTAAATACCAACTTCATCAATGCTTTGCTCACCAAAATGTGTATTAACCATGGGTTAATAGCCTTGTATGATCCTCCTTTCTTCTCTATCCATCAACAGTATTTAGAAACCCCAAAGAGAAGTGAACAAAGAAACAAATTTCCCAACTCCTTCTTTGCATACCAAAATACAAAATAAAGAAAGCATCCTGGGTCTGAAGTTGGGTCAAGTTAACCTTATCCCAATATAACTTTGCTTTCTTCAAGTGCTTTTTCTTCTAGTTACCACAAAAGTTGATGTTCCATTGAGTTTTTATAGCTGTTAATAGAGTGAAAATGTGTCTATAATACTGTTCTGACAGTCATTGTAACCACTCTACTGATATTTATATCCTGGCACTTATTTATAAACACTTCAATTTTCTGGTCTGTCCTTATGGTCTGAAATATTTTATTATTGTCCATTCTACTTTGTAATATTCAAGTATGTGCTCTTCTCTAATGGGATGAAAATATGTAGCACACTGCAAGCCCGTATTTGCCTGCTGGAAAAAGGGCTTGGTTCTCATCCTCAAAGTCATGTGAGAGCCATGTAAGGCTAATGCTCAGAGCTACTTCTGAGTTCTCGATAAGAGCACAGTGAAGGGCCCTTCATGATCTGTACTTCACTTTTCCATTGCTCTTTATTTTTTAAATTTTCTGCTTTTTTCTGATAAAATTAAGGTTTTTTTTCACCTCTACAAATGCCTCAAGCTGTCCAGTAATGTTTGTCACATATTTCTTGCTTCTGTCCTAGGGAACTATGCACAGTCCTATGGGAACCCCACATTTCAAAGCCCAATATATATGGTAACACAATTATATTATTTTTGTAGGTATAAAGTCTTTGTCTTCTGAAAAAATAACACCTTTTGTATGTGTAATGCTTTTATTGTTATGCCGTCATTTTCCTTTGTTTCTTAGGGTGGCATACACTCTAGGTTGATTTAGGTAGATTCTTATCAAGATACCAGCTCATCCAGTACTCAGACATGACTGGATCTGAACTTTTTAACACCTTGAGGTTCTACAAAGATTTTAGCTTTTAAAGCTTGTCGATTTTCTTTTCTTTTTTTTTTTTATTCTGTTTTGGTTTTGTTGTTTTGTTTTGTTTCAAGACAAGTTCTCTCTGTGCAGCCTTGGCTGTCCTGAAACTCACTCTGTAGATTAGTCTGGCCTTGAACTCAGAGATCTGCCTGTCTTTGCCTCCCAAGTGCTGGGATTAAAGGTGTGCACCGCCATTGCCCAGTACTTGCTAATTTCTTTCATCTGTTTGATATATTACATCATTCATGTTTTATAGAAGAAATTAAAATCAGACAATAATAAAATTAAGAAGTAATGATGGAAACAGGAACAGCATCAAAATTTCTTGGTTGCCAACTTAATAGTACTCATATCTAATTTTTATCTACTTTTATTTCTGTACATTAGAAAATTAGGGTACGGTTTTGGTCACAGTTGGCCTGTTCATGGATACACTGCTTGAACATTTTGTAATGGGCATATGGCATTTCTCTACCCATGAAGATATTATATTCACTCTAGATAACCTAATTTCAAAAATTCTTTCTTGTGGACACTAACTCTGAGAAATAAGTCATAGTTTTTAAAGGAGCTTTACCAATAGCTAAAGTAAAATTTTCTGCTATATACATGGTGTGAAAACTCCTTGTTATATAGGTGAAGGGGGAATGGATTCCAGAACACTAAGGCTTGTGCTCTTGTTGAGATGATACTTCTGAATTGATAAAAAGAAGATTGTCTTTATTAATGAGTCTCTAATACTATTTCTCTTGGTCCTACAGAGAGGAATAACTGATGACTGACATAATAACACACTGTGCTGCAGTAAAAGGAGCCTACATTTAGACCATTTCTTGAATCTTTTCATGTAACTAGCAACTGGGTTGTATATTCCCTTTGTCTAAGAAAATTATGAACTCCATTTCCAGCCATACAAAGAGATATTATATGCACAAGTGTGGGGGAAAGGATGATCACTTTGTGATTTCATATGTATTTCTAGTCACCAGCGCTAGGGAATGTTGTCAAATATTTCTGAGAAAGCTCACACTGTCTCCGTAGGTTGATTAGTTGAGCTCTTGTGCGTCGGAAACCTGACTACTTTCCAGCAACTTGATTTCACAAATGGAAAAACAGCATCTGTTTTCCCGCAGCTTCACATATGGCGATCATTGTTGCTAAGACAAGCTGAAGCAGGTAGTCCATGTGACTGTGTCCCTCTGGAGTACTGCAGCCTCCAGGGACCAGATTACACTGGTCTGCTGTGAAGGACTCTGGTTTCCCAGGCAGTGGAAAGTGCATATTTAATCAACATATGCAAAACATCCCTATGAATAGCAAATTACAGAGAAAATGATCAAATGCAATATTTACAACCTCTCTGTGTTTGCAATGGGCTGATTTGGATAGGTATACCTCATGCCACACACAGTTAGTATGACTGCTAAGGAAAAAATAGCCAGTTGCTAGCAGAGTCAAAGAAGACGAACTCCTTGTTTATACAGAAGAAGAGGGGTTGTGCTGCTCTTAGAGGCAGGCTCTGTACAACTTTACTATGCAGGACTCTCTCCCTGGATGCTTTCCTGTGTTTTACAACAGTCTGCATAGAAACTGCATATAAAATAATTGAATCAGTGGCTCATTTTTAGGGGGCAAAGGTCATGAAGCTAAAGTACAACCCCTATTTGTTCTTCCCAAGATCAATGTCATACTTTAATGGTCATATGATTAACAGCAAGGGAACTAAATCCAGGAGAATACAGCAACCAAGTGTTTTGCAAACTGACTCTCTCTGTCTCTCTTTCTGTCTCCATGTGTGTCTTCCTCTTTGAAATCGTTGTGCCAATAACTTCAACTGCATTTGAAAGAAAGCAGTCATATACAGTATGAAAAACCTTAGTACTTTTGGAGAAGTCTTGTATTCTTTTGAATATCGCTGTTGATAAAAACAAAGTAATTTCTCAGGAAATGCTCATCAGAGCCCTGGACAGGCTCGTACTCAATGTTTATTTTGCTATTTTGCAGTCCTAACTTGCAGTTTGAGATTTTCCTTTTTTGGACATCAGCTTTATTTTAAAAACTCAAGACAATGGTAACTTTAGAGCATTGTAGCCTTTTGGACATTTGATCACCAAATATAGGGAAAAGGTAGAAATTGAAGATGGAATGTCTCTGATGCTACAGAAATCATACAAGTAAAAAAAAAAAAAGTCACAAGGGAGACAGTTCTTATCAAAGTTGAGAACTAAGGTCCAGAGAGGGGGAGGGAGAACACTTGCCAACCGTGTGTTCTATGACTTGGACCCCTGAAATACACAACTGAGATGTGGAGATGTTGAACTTAATGTGATTCAGAATAGTACACTCTCTTTGGAATCATAGGCAGACCCTTCAGGAAGGTAATGTTCTGTGTCTTCTGCCTATGTATTTCGGTAGCTTGGAAGACTCTCTGCCCAGACAACATTCACCTCAGAACACATGTGAGGCTCCTGTCCTTGGACATTTTTCCTTTATCAGTTTGTCTTTGTTCCTTTTGCCGTTTGTTTATTGATACATAGCCCAGTGTGACTTTGCCCTCAGGATTCTTCTTTCTAAGTCTCCTTAGTGTAGGATTATAGGTACATGTTAACATGCCTGGTTTGTCCTATTAATCTCGAAATATGTTACTCTGCTACTCCCACCTTCTCATATATGCCTGGGGCAATGTTTTCATGTTTGTAGTCGACACCATTTCATGGTAATACTTACTAGCCAGAGTTTCAACAGAAAGAATTGAGAAGCAGTATATACATAGGTAAAATATTTACTGTCACTCCCAAGTCTATGGTTTCTGTTTTTACAGTTAATGGAGGTATTCAAGTATTAAATGGAAAACTCCAGAAAGAAATAATTCCCAAATTTTAACTAATTTCATACTGGTACTAGTTTTTATTGTGCTTAGTTCATGAATTAAACTTTGTCAGAGGTGTGCATGTATAGGAAAATAGGGAAAACTCTAGTAGATATACTAGATCATATATGGTTTCATATTCTGTTGGAGGGTGTCAGAAGGTACCCCCATTTTCACTACCATGTGAATTTGACAACCAGAATTTTTTGCTTTTGAAAACGTTGACATTTTTATAAATTTGAATGCTTGCCTGCATGTAGATATATAAATACACCGCACTGTGCAGTACCCATGGACCCAAGATATGAGTGTTTGATCTTCTGGAACTGGAGTTACAGATGGTCGTGACCTACCATGTAGGTGCTGGGAACTGAACCACAGTTCTCTGAAAGGCTCCAGATACCCTTAAACTATAAGCCATCTTTCTAGCACCACCAAGTCTATTTCTTAATCTTTCTCTTTTTCAGTCTTGATTTGTTTATTTTCTTTCAGAATTAAAGTTATTCAAGCAACTAGATGTACTTATGATCCCAAAGGGCTTTTCTGGAAGGAGCTAGAAAGTTTTCTTTTTTAAAATGTATTATAATTTATCCACTTTGTATCCCAGCTGTAGCCTCTCCCTTATCCCCTCCCAATCCTGCCTTTCCTCCCTCTTCTCCTCCCATGCCTCTCCCCTACTAATAGAGGCAGTCCTCCTCCCCTTCCATCTGACTGTAGTCTATCATGTGTCATCAGGTCTGGCTGCATTGTTTTCCTCTGTGGATTGGTAAGGCTGCCCCCACCCAGTGTGTGTGTGTGTGTGGGGGGGGGGGTGCTCAAAGAGTTCATGTCAGAGACAGTCCCTGTTCCCTTTACAATGGAATTCACTTCGACACTGAGCTGCCATGGGGTACATCTGTGCAGGGGTTCTAGGTTATCCATGCATGGTCCTTGGTTGGAGTATCAGTCTCAGAAAAGACCCCTGTGTCCAGTTGTTTTGTTGTTGTTGTTCGGTTCTGTTGCTCTCCATGTGGAGTTCCTGTCCCTTCTGGGTCTTTCTCTCTCCCTCTTCTTTCATAAGATTCCCTGCACTCTACCCAAAGTTTGGCTTTGATACCCTGCTGCTAGAGGGGCTTTCAGAGGCCCTATGTGATAGGCTCTTGTCCTGTTCCTTGTTTTCTTCCTCTTCTGATGTCTATCCCATTTGCCTTTCTGAATGAGGATTGATAATATTACCCAGGGTCCTCCTTCTTGCTTAGCTTTTTAATGTGTACAGATTTTAATATGTTTATTCTATATCGTATGTCTAATATCCAGTTCTAAGTGAGTATATACCATGTATATCTTTCTGCTTCTGGGATAGCTCACCTAGGATGATCTTTTCTAGTTCCCACTATTTACCTGCAAATTTCATGATTTCCTTGTTTTTAATAGCTGAGTAGTAATCCATTGTATAAATATATCACAATTTCTGTGTCCATTCCTCAGCTGAGGGACATCTGGGTTATTTCCAGATTCTGGCTATTATGAATAAATCGGCTTTGTTTTTGTTTGAATAAATATCCTTGTATACTTGGACATATTTTTGATGTATGCCTAGGAACAATATAGCTGGATCTTGAGGTAGCACTATTCCTTATTTCCTGGTGATTGTTGGTCTTGATGTCTCTTGGTCTCACTATTTTTACCTGTATAATGAGGACACTTAACTTGAAATAGTGAAGCTCTTTTGAGACCCAGGGGACAAACTGTTTCCATATATCCTTACAACTCCATTTAACTTTATGGAAAGCACCTAAAAGTTCTGTGTAGTTTTATTTGATAAAAAGAAGTTTTTAGACCTGTGAACTAGGGTCAACAAAATCTACCATAGAGTCAATCATTTACTCATCTATCCAGTCAACCATTTATCATATGTCCAATCATTGTTTGCTGTAATCAGTCTTCATTTGCAACTTGAAGAAGTGTATTCTGAAATATTTTCTGATGAAAGTGTTTGAGATCAAGGTAGATGATACAGTTTGAGACTTGAAAATATACATTTTAGTGTCTTGTATACTTTTTATAATGAAGCTATCTATCCTGTAGGCATAAATATAATTCAGCTACATTTTATAGAGCTCATGTTTTCACAACACCTTCTTGGTTCCAGAGATGGGAAGATAATTAAAGCATGTTATGATAGATCTAGGTATTAGAAGTGGACAAAATTAGTGTAACAGAAAACCCAGAGCAACATTTTAGCAATGTTAACAGAATATATGTTGGCAACCCAGAGATTGTTCTTCTGAGTTTCCATGAAAATGAAAAACTTAAAGCTGATAGAATTACCTTTAGTTAAAAGAAATAGTTCTTTCTGGACTGCTTCCACACTTGGTAAAGGCTTAAGTGTTTTGTTTTGTTCTACATTTTTGATGGAAACTTGGAAAAATAAGTGATCATAGTGACTCAAAATGTTAAAAATATGTGCATAGGAAGGTTTGATATTTCCAAAGCTGTGAAGGTCTCTGAGTTCTTTTTCCCTGTTTTCCTCTCAAACTCAGTTGTTAATCATCTCTGGATAATGATCTGCCTAGGGATCTACTAGCCCATTCCAGTAAACATCACTGTATCACTAAGCTCCCCACCACCACAATAAAACAAAACAAAACAAAAACCTTTTCAGTGCTATTTAAGTAGAGCCTCAGAAGCCAAGTTAGTCTTCAAAATCGATTTCTTCCTAGAATGTTTTACTCAAAAGGGCTCCACATAGAGCGTGTACCATCACTTATTTCCAGATATTCACAAACAGGAGTGATTCTGTATTATAGCATTACCTGCCCTGGGAAACTTCTTGTAATGATTGTAGTTTTCTCTTAGTAAAAAAGAGATAATTTTGGAGAATGGGAAAAAAAGAAGGGCTTTGGAGTTAATATGTTAGAATATTCATCCTACTTCTACAAGTATCATAAGATACATTTTGAAACTTAGACCTGACACAAACAATGATTATAAAAATATTCTGCCTGTCTGGCACACAGAGAATGTTTGGTATATGAGAGATAGCCACTTATTTCAGTGTTGCCCTTGTGTTGAATTAAATAATCAGAAAGCAAAGATGGGCATCATGGTTGTATCAAGTAATCCTTTAGAGAAGTAAGCATCCAGATAATTCTTTTCTCTGAACCAGGCAGGAGGAGTGCTTGAGCAGAGAAGGCTGGAGAGGTAGCTCATTCTTCTGAGGTAAACAAAGCACATTTACTACTGAGTATGCTGAAGCTCTTAGTTTGGGTAAGGAAGACAAGCAAAAGACTGAGGACTCTGTTACCCCAGATGGACTTGTATTCTCTGTTTTCTCCAGGCAGTGTCATTTAATCCCTTACCTCCAGTCAGTCTTTGCTTTTACCTTCTGCTCTTAGGAATTTGGTATCTGATTTTCATATTCATCTTAAATACATGAATTATTTTTTTCTATGGTTTCTAACATCTTTTAATCTAGATTGAAATATGAACGCTTAGTCACTTTATATGGAATAATTTAAATAATTTAAATTCTTGTTATATAAGAAAAAGTAAACAAGGAAGAAATAGCCATAAAGAAAATATATTTACATCCTTTATCTAGAAAAGCTGAAATGAGACAAAGAAGAATTAAAATGTTGATGGAAAAATTGAGATCAGAACTCTATTGTCAAAGGGAAATGAAGCTTGTAATTTAACAATCAAGGAAAACAAACACAGCAGAACAAAATGCTTTTTTTATAAAATGAAAAAAAATCAAACAAAAGAAAAGCAATTACTAAGACCAAACTTTTCCTGTAATGATGACTATACCTCAGTATTGCCAAATGTATAAATAAAGGTAGAAACTCTAGTAAATGATTTGTAATTACTCTTTTATTACTGATGCCAAATATATATTAACAAATAGTTGAATGATTGACTGAATGTTTTGGTTTTCATCTGTATGTTTGGTGTCATGTAGAGAAATATTCAAATCAAAAAGTGTATTAAGAAATTATAGAGCAAAACAATAATCTGAAGAAATTATAAAGAAATTTTAAAGATCCTGTCTTTGCAGAAAAAGCTCTGGAGAAATTTTCAAATAAGCATACTGATCTGTACCTGTTAGTATGATTTTTAACTCTTCTTGTGTCTTTTCTGCATTATTGGGCCTTTCTGGAACTCTTAATATTCTCATTTTTCTCATATTTAAGATTTAATATCATTAGCATGCATTTGTTAATCAAACTCCAAATGCAGATAGAATACTTATAACGTGTGTGTAAAATGTAGTCAACCTTTTTATATATATATCAAAACACACCTAACAAAATGACACTATAGTTCACTGACATGGGTTGCAAAAATAGAAAATCATGTATACATACATATATATATATATATATCTAAAAATAGAAAAGTATATATATATATATATAAATGGAAGATGTCTTGGGTCACAGGTATTCCATCTATACATATGTACGAGTAAATATTAGGTCTGTCACCTCTTTATTTGAAAGACTGAAATTTTCATTTTGAGGAAAATAACAAAGCTCCTTTTTAATCCTCCTCCTCTTACCCGTTCCACCATTGCTGTACCTTCAAGGTAAGAAGTCACTATTGGTAGAGGCTAAGATGACCTTCTCACATTTCACCCCTTGGCGTCATTCACACATTGCCTATTGAAAGATTTTAAAGGTCAGAATTTATATTTGCTTGTGAATTTTCCACCACCAATTAAACTATAACAGTCACTTCATATTTTAATTTAAAACAGTAATTCGTAAACAAGGCCCTTCCTTTTTGTGTTGTTTTTGAGAAAGGGCCTCCTTATGTAACATGTACTAACTTTAAGCATGTCAAGAAGTTGGCTAATGAAACAGTAGTGGTTGCCCATCTCAGTTTCATGATACAGGGACCATAGGTATGTACTACCCATTTGCTGAGAAAGAAGTTAACTATATTTAAGTGTTCTTAAAATGAAAGTATCCAGAAACTCTACTTGTATATCAGACTTTTAAAGTAAAAAAACTGTATGCGATGAGCAACAATATGCAACTCTTCCAGCGCTCTGTGCCACAAACTGCAGATGATCTTGCAGCCATTTGTGCTTGGCATTGGCGTGCTTTTGTGATCTAAATTTGCCAAAAACTTACTGTTAAGTTTAGGGAAAATGAAATGTATTATTTCTTGAGCATAAAGGAATGGTGCTTATGAATAGTTTGAGGGAGGATGACTCAAAGCACAGACTTAACTGCTGTCAGTATCAGCTACGTAGTCTTTGCTGTAGGGGAACTACAGAGGATGTCTTTTTTTCTTTATACCACACATTTTGGATTCAATATAGGTGTCTTAGTCACTTTCAATTATTGTGG
The DNA here is from genome assembly GCA_028658305.1 of Pachyuromys duprasi. Lineage (NCBI taxonomy): Eukaryota > Metazoa > Chordata > Mammalia > Rodentia > Muridae > Pachyuromys > Pachyuromys duprasi. The sequence goes on along the minus strand of CM053750.1, from coordinate 25,177,100 downwards.
TAAGACACCATGACCAAGAGGACTATCAAGAAAGAGGACTTATAGTTTAAAGGACTTATAGTCCTTTACTGGAGACTTACAGTTTCAGAGAGTTGGAGCCTATGACCATCCCGGAAGGGATACTCCAGCAAACAGCTTAATTCCTGAGACAGTAACTATGAGGCAGAGAGATATAAATGGAAATGACCTGGGCCTTTGAAACTTCAAAGCCTGTCCCCAATGACATACCTCCTCCAATAAAAACACGTCTCCTAATCCTTTCCATACAGTTCCACTGACTGCAGACCAAAATTCAAATATATGAGCCCACGGGACCATTATCATTGAAACCACTAAAATAGGAAACCCCAAAAATATAACACTCAGCTGCCTATTTCAATAATTATTACTGAGGTAGCTGATTGATAACTGAAAAGATTCAGTTATCCCATGGTTTTACCCATGGTTTTGGTTTATAATTGATTAGCTCTGCTGTGTTTGCAGTGAGGGTGTAGATTATGTAAAGGGCATTTTCTGAAGCAACACTGCTCACTCTATGTCTAGAAATGGGAGAACAATATCCCAACTCTCAAAGGTTCTACTACCTTCCATTACTGCCACACTGGGAACCAACCTTTAACCCAAGCACCTTTCGGGGGATACTCCAGACCCAAATTACAGCTTGAGCTTCTATAACAGGCACTTCATATTTTAATTTAGGATACTAATTTGTAAAAAGCTCAATTCTACAATTTCTTAGAACTCTTTTCAAGGAAGTGGTTTGTACTTTGCTGTTGGTCTGGTGTCTTTGTTGTTTGCATTTGTTAGTTATGCAAGTTGTTTGTAGTTTTATGCTGTCTCTTTTGTTCTTTCTTTCTTTGTTTTTTGTCTTTCAACTGTCTTTTGATTATATCGGTGCTATAATAAAAGAAAAAGAAAAAGAACACAACAACCTCAGGTTCCAGGGAACAGAGCTAAAAAGCAGTATACCAGGCCACTGTGCTTCAAGAATAAAAATATTCAGGCTGCACTTTTAGTTGTCACCACTATTATGCTCATATGCACAATTTAAACACTATTGTATTGCTTTCATTGCCCATGATTCCTTGTTTTTATTTTTAAAGGAAAAATAAGAAGGTATGTTGTTCATAGTGATCATCATGAGAACATTAGGCTACACTTGGACTGTCAGCAAAACAGTCAGGAGGCTGAGGCATGAGTCATGGCAGGCTAAAAGTACTAAGAAAGAGAAAAAAATGCATTATACTCAAGTATGAAATTATCAAGAGATAAAAGCTTCCAGTTTTAATATGAATAATTTAATAAACACATTTTCAAATAAAAACAATTAAAAATTTTATGAAGATGGAAAATACTATTAATTAAGCACTAATTATAATATGTTTACTCATCTTATGATTTAATTCTTTGTGTATCATGTAAAATGGGAATTAAGAATTATTAATAATTAAAATAATTGAATTTGAAGACCGCTTTTTAAATTACTAACATATATTTTAGTCAATTTATAAGTTTTGTTTTTTTGGATTTTTGACTTATTTGTAACGGTGGGCATCCTTACTTCTATTTTATTATATTATATTACAGAGTTTCAGGACCTTTGGTTTTAGTCTCTGTGCTTTCCTTTTTGTACTTTCATGTATTTGAGGCTAGACATTGCTGTAAGGTCAGGGGTCTTTCTTTCTCTCTCTCCGTTTTAGGTTTTGAAGCAGGATTTCTCACCGATCCTGGAGCTCACTGACTTGATTAGACTGCCTGGCCAATGCGCTCAGGGATATAACTGGTTCTACCCTCTCAGTTGTGGATTTTATGAAGAAATATCAGTGCCCAGGTTTTATGTGGCTTCTGGAGATCTGAACTCAGATCTTTATGCTTCTGTGGCAAGGTCTTTGTCTCTATTGTACCATGTGTTTTACATTCAATAAAGAAAATCCACAAACATAGTAACCAACTTCTCATTTTATTAGTTCAAACTAAAATAATTGGGGATAAAAGAGAAAGGTTCATTTCTGTACACTAAACACCACCCCACCTCATACTGCACCTTTTTAGTACATGTTTACCTTTAATGTTAAAGTTTATTTGCAATAATTCATACACTGTTTAATTATTCTTTCATTCACTTTTAAGACATATTTCTTGACAATGTTCTCTCATATTAATTATTTAATACTAACTTACATTCAGGTAAGCACAAAGATACCTTCTCATAATATCTGCAGCAAAAACTCAAAGTGATTTCTGGATTCTTCTGTACTCATGTCTTTGCTGTTACATGTGCAGACTTAAATCACACAGTTAACTATTCCTTACCAACACACTCTCAAACACCTAACTTTTACCCTAGGGTTAGGATGATGTCTGAGGTTAACACAGCTTAGTTGTTTAATAAGCAAGCACACTCTCTGAGCTGCATCCCCAGCCCAAGCAAGTTGTTTTCATTGTGTCATTACCTAGAGATCATTTTTGTTTTCTCTACAGTCCTGAAGCTTTAGTTGGACAGGCTCTGGTATGTTTTTTTTTTTCATTAATGTTAACTGTTTAATGATATGGATGTGGAACAGATTCTTCTTCCCCCTTAGCTCTGAAACCTATTTTGGTATTGGTTCATGACAGTGGTGCACTGAATTTCCAGGTGATATTTTAAATTTTTGTTCTATTTTAAGTTCTTTGAGTGTTTTATTTGAGTTCGAATAACACTTAAAATTTACCCTTCTCCTGAGAGTATACTTTCTCCATTGAAATTACAGTCTTCATGACAATTCAGTTTTTCAAACTAATCATTAATTCCAAAATAGATGTACATGAATTACAAATGAAAGTACCATGTACTTTCTGTATATATAACTCTCAAGTTTTATTTTTCATTTCTAAGCCCTGCTTAATGTCAATCTATAGCGCATTAACTGGTAGTTTTTGCTGCTAAATTCACTGACTTCTCAGATCTCCTACTTCTGTTATAGATTCATTTTACTGCAGTGAGGGGCTAAGGAAGTAGACATGAGTGATCTCAATTAAGGAAATGACCAGCTGAGAGACAGAGGTGCCATTTAGACTTAAATGTTACGGTGACAACTTGTTTTTTTACAGGATTGCTGAAGTATGCCCTGTATTCTAAGGGTAAAATTAATTAAATACAAAGACTAAACAAAGATGTCAATAGAGGCTATGAAAGAATTGTATATGACTAAAACCACACTAAGTAAAAACCTTGCTAATCTCCCAGGCCCCAGCTCTACCTGAAATCCCAGAGATATGAGCCACCAGTTACTATCAGGTAAGATCCCTTCCCCAATCTCTTGCTTGCCAGGTTCCTCCAGGGAAAACCCAACAACAGTGAGGCCTGCTCCATACCCTCCACATAAGCACATTTCCCAATCCCCAGCTTTACCTGCAATCCCAAGAATGCAGCCATCAGGGTCTATCAGAGACAGCAGTCATCAGGGACTACCAGAGGCTGTCTCACCAGGGATCACCAGAGGCCTACAGCTATCAAGGCCTACTAGCTCACCTGCAATTACAGAAGCCCACTCCCATTACCAACAACCAGGCCTGCATAAAAAAGGGACAACCAGGGTGCTAATGGCAGAACTTTATCAGACTTTCAAAGAAAAGCTAAAACCAATAGTCCTCAAACTATTCCACAAAAGTCAAACAGAAAGAATCTTGCCAAACTCCTCCTATGAGACCACAGTCAACCTGATACCTAAACCACACAACCAAGAAAGAGAATTTAGACCAAAGAAATACGAACATTGATGCAAAAATATACAATAAAACACTTGTAAATTAAATCCAAGAAACATCAAAATGAGCATTCACCATGATCAAGTAGGCTTCAACCTTGGGATGTGGTATGGTTCAACATATAAAAATCCATCAGTATAATATACCATATAAACAAATTGAAAGAAAAAAATTCCACATGATCATCTCATTAGCTGTTGAAAAAGCCTTTGACAAAATCTAACACCATTTCATGATAAAAGTATTAGAGACATCAGGGATATAAGGCAAATACCTAAACATAAATGAAGGCAATATGCAGCAAGCCAATAGCCAACATCAAATTAAATGGAGAGAAACTGACAGCAATTTCACTAAAATTAGGTACACTCTCTCCACATCTATTCAACATAGTACTTGAAGTTCTAGCTAGTACAATAAGATAGCTAAAGGAGATCAAGGAAATTCAAAGAGGAAAGGGGAAAATCAAAGTATCTCTATTCGCAGAAAATATGATAGTATACATAAGTGACCCAAAACTTTACCAGAGAACTCCTACAGCTGATAAACACCTTCAGCAAAGTGGCTGGATAAAAAATTAACTCAAAAATATCAGTAGCCCTCCAGTACACAAAAGGACAAATAGGCTAAGAAAGAAATTAGGAAAGCACCCTTCACAAATAGCCAAAAACAATATAAAATGTCTTGGTGTGACTCTAACCAAGCAAGTGAAAGACCTGTATGACAAAAAATTCAAGTCTCTGGAAAAATAAATTGAAGAAGATATCAAAAGATAGAAAGATGTCCCATGCTTGTGGATAAGTAAGATTAACATAGTAAAAATGGCCTTTGTACCATGCAGGTCCCATGAAATTCCAATACAATTCTCTACAGACCTTGAAAGAGCAATGTCCCAGGATCAAAGATGGTGGCACCAGGGACCACACAGGGTGTCTGAACAACAGCTCAGCAGTGAGAGCAGGGTGACCAGCAGGCTGTACTATGGGCCTCCAAACCCTGACGTCTGTGTTTCTCAGGTGAGAGGAGAATCCACAGGGATATTCAAAGGTCCACCTTCAGGCCACCCGGTTAATACAGGGAAAACTTCCTGGGCTCCCACCTGGCACTGCAGCAGCCCTAGGCCGTCTGCTCAAACCCGCCATCTGTGGATACCTTTCTGGGACCTGCGGTGGCAGATTGCTCAGCTCTGACCTCACAGCATTAGGTTACCCCTCCCCAAGCCCAGAAAATATTTTTGACAAAATCATAGAAGAAAATTTCCCCAACCTTAAAAAAGAGATGCTCATAAACATACAAGAGACCTACAGAACACCAAATAGACTAAACCAGAAAAGAAACTCCTCCTACCACATAATATTCAAAACACTAAATCTACTGAACAAAGAAAAAAATATTAAAAGCAGCAAGGGAAAAAAGGCCAAGTAACATATAAAGAATCACACCAGACTTCTCATCAGAGACCATGAAAACCAGAAGGGCCTGGGTAGATATCATGCAGATGCTTAGAGATCACAGATGCCAACCCAGACTGCTATATTGAGCAAAACTTTCCATCAACATAGATGGAGAAAACAAAATATTCCATGAAAAAACTAAATTTAAGCAGTATCTACACAGCAAACCAGCCCTACAAAAGATACTAGAAGGAAAACTCCAACCGAAAGAGATAAACTACACCTAAGAAAACACAATATAAAGACAACATCACAACAAAAAAAGCAAAAGAAAACAAGCACACAAACACACAATCACCACCAACACCACAATAAAAGGAACTAATAATCATTGGTCATTAATATCTATTAACATAAATGGTCTCAACTCTCCAATAAAAAGACACAGACTAACAGATAGGTTGTGGAAACAGGATCCAACATTCTGCTGCATTAAAGAAACACACCTTTGCCACAAAGATAGATACTACCTCAGAATAAAGAGCTGGAAAAATTTTTTCAAGCAATAAAACCCAAGAATCAAGCTGGAGTAGCAATCCTAATATCTACTAAAATAGACTTTCACCCCAAATTAATCAAGAGATTGAGAGTGACACTTCATTCTTGTCAAAGAAAAAATCCACCAGGAGGACATCATAATCCTGAACATCTATGCCCCAAACACAAGGGCTCCTACATTTGTCAAAGAAACATTATTAAATCTTAAATCACACATTGATCCCAAAACCGTAATAGTGGAAGACTTCGATACCCCACTCTCATCAAGGACTGATCATTAAGACAACTAAACAGAGAAATAATGACACAGAGGTCTTAAATCAAATGGACCTAATAGATGTCTACAGAACTTTCACACAAACACAAAAGAGTATATTTTCTTTTCAGCACCTCAGGGAACCTTCTCCAAAACTGACCATATATTCAGGCACAAAGCAAGTCTCAACATATTTAAAAAAATGAAATAATTCATTGCATCATATCAAACCACCATGATCTAAAACTAGACCTCAACAATAACAGAAATAACAAAAAAGCCTACACACACATGGAAACTGAACAATGCTCTATACAATGACAATTGTGTCAAGAAGGAAACATAAAAGGAAATTAAAGATTGCTTAGATTTCAATGAAAATGAAGATGCAGCTTACTGTATCTTATGGGAGACAGTGAAAACAGTGCTTAGGAGGAAAGTTGATAGCACTAAGTATCTTCATAAAGAAATTTGAAGCATCTCATATAATCAACTTAATGGCACACCTGAAAGAATTAGAAAAAAAATAAGCAGACACACCTATGAGGAGTAGATGGCTATGAATAACCAAACTCACGGCTGAAATCAATACATTAGAAACAAAGAGAACAACTTAAAGAATCAATGAAACCAAGAGCCTTTCTTTGAGAAAGACAACAATATAGACAAACCCTTAGCCAAACTAACTAAAAGGCAGAGAGAGACTATCAAAACAAAACAAAACAAAACAAAACAAAACAGAAAAGGAGGACATAACAACAGTGACTGAGGAATTCTAAAGAATCAGGTCCTATGTCAAAAGCCTATATGAAACAAAATTTGACACTCAAATGAAACAGACAATTTTCTTGATAGATTCCATTTACCAAAGCTGAATCAAGATCAGCTAAATATATTAAATAGTTCTATATCTGCTAAGGAAATAGAAGCTGTCATCAAAAGTCTCCTATCCAAAAAGAACACAGACTACACAGTTTCAGTACAGAATTGTACCAGACCTTCAAAGAACAGCAGCACCAATATTGTTCAAACTATTCCACAACATAGAAACAGAACGAACATTACCAAACTCATTCTATGAAGCCACAGTCACCTTGATACCTCAACCACACAAAGACTCACCAAAAAAAGAGAACTTCAGATATATCTCTCTTATGAATATTGACGCAAAAATAGTTAATAAAATACTGGCAAACAGAATCCAAGAGCACATAAAAGATATCAGCCACCATGACCAAGTAGGCTTCATCCCAGGCATACAAAGGTAGTTCAATATATGGAAATCCATCAATATAATCTACCATATAAACAAACTGAAGGAGAAAAACCAGATGACCATCTCCTTAGATGCCGAAAAGGCATTTGACAACATCCAACACCTATTCATGTTTAAAGTCTTGGAGACATCAGGGATACAAGGCACATACCTAAACATAATAAAGGCAATATACAGCAAGCCTATAGCCAACATCAAACAAAATGGAGAGAAACTTAAATCATTCCTACTGAAGTAAGGGACAAGGCAAGGCTGCCCACTCTCTATCTCTTCAACATAGTACTTGAAGTCCTAGCTAGAGGAATAAGACAACTAAAGGAGATCAAGGGGATACAAATCAGAAAGGAAGAAATCAAAGTTTCACTATTCACAGATGATATGATAGTATACATGAGCAACCCCCAAATTCAAGGAGAGAACTCCTTCAGCTGATAAAGACCTTCAGCAAAGTGGCTGGATAC
>CM053750.1:25127994-25159357 GCA_028658305.1 Pachyuromys duprasi | reverse complement strand
AGTGAGGAATCCATTTCAGCCAGTGTATCCTCAGCTCCCGAGATTCTCTCTTCCATCTCTTGTATTCTATTGGTGATGCTTACCTTTGTGGTTCCTGATCTTTTCTCTAAGTTCTCCAGTTCCAGGTTCTTCTCCCTTTGTGTCTTCTTTATAGATTCTATTTCTGTTTTCATGCTTTGTACAGTTTCCTTCAACTGATTGACTGTGTCTCCTATTTTGGTTGTTTCCTCTCTGTTTATCTTTGATTGTTCCTCTATGTGGGCAGTTAATTTCTTCTCCATTTCTTTGAGGGCCTTGTTCATTTCCTCTTTTTGTCTTTCCTCTTGTTACTCCAATATCTGCATAATCAAAGCTTACTATAATTTCCCTGTGTCTCCGCTGAATTAAAATCTCCACTGCTTTTGGGTGTTTCTGGTGGGGCCATGGTGTCCTGAGTTTTGTTGAGTGAGTTCTCTCACCTATTTCTGGGCATTTGTTCATATGTAATCAGGGAGCTGTTTGTGCTTTAAGGCTATACTTCAGTCTGAATCAGTCAATCTCTTGTGTCAGGAGTATTCTTCAAGAAGATCAGGGATTTCTGGTGGTTTGTTAATGTGTGTTGTGTTTCAGTTGAACTCTGTTGTGGGCTCTGAGTGCCCAGCTTTGTGCTCTGTGCTAGAAGCTGTGAGCACTGCAGGCTGGTCACCCCTCTGGTCTGGAGGTTTAGCTCCTCAGTCTTTTGAGATGTCAGCTGGGGGCTGTGTGCTTCGCCCTGGGTTTGCTGCTAAGGGCTTTCCCCTGGAATGGATATTTGCGCCCCCTTCTGGCCAGTGGCTGTGCACCACAGTCTGAGATCATATTTGGGGCACACACAGTGGGTTTGGGTTGGTGTACATCCACTGTATGCAGGCCTGTCTGAAATGGTGGCCGAGGCCTTCTCTGTCTGTCCCGTGGACACACACACAGGGACTGAGGTTTTTGCTGGCGGAAGCATGCAGTGTTCACCCTCAGTGTGCAGTCTGGTCAAGATGGTCCCTGGACCCTTTTAGTCTGGGGTGGTTCCAGTGATGTGCGCCTGCCATACACCTGTGGGTTGAAGCAGAACTGGGATCCTTCCCAGACTTGGGACTCACACAGGGACTGAGGTTTTGCTGGCGGAAGCGTGCGGTGTGTGCCCGCAGTGTGCAGACTGGTCAAAAACGCCCCCAGACCCTCTCAGTCTGGGTTGGTTCCAGCGTGCGCCTGCCATATACCAGTGGGTTGGAGCAGAACCCGGGTGCAGTGTGCACTTGCAGTGTGCAGGTCAGTGGAAAAGGTACCAGGTTTCTCCTCAGACTGCCCATGAGACTGTGTGATCCAGTCTATTATGGTGTTGTGGCACCCAGCGCGGCTGCTCATTCAGATCAGAGCTGTGTGCCGCTGGTCATGTGGAGATTTTTCCGGGTAATAACTGGGTGTCCCTAGGGTTTTCCCACTTGATTTTCTCACAGTAGGAGTTCCGCTCACCTGGCAATCACAAATGCTGGCGTTTTAGGTCCCAGAGTTCAGTCTCCTGGTCGCTGTGTTGTTTCTGCTGTCCTACTCCTCAGACACAGTGTCTTCTCGTGGTAGCCATCTTCGAGCTCTCATGTTTGATACATGAACACTTCTTACTTATTCTCAGTGAACTGATCCTTTTGTCATTCTAAATATCCTTCATTTTATTCTAATAGTTATTTTTTCTGACATCTATAATTTTATTTAGCCATTTTTTGTTCATTTGGTTTGTTACTTTTGCAAAATGTATTTTATCATTTTGACTTTCAATTTTATAGTTTGTTTCACATACACAGGATACAATTAGATCTCGATTTTCTTCTGTTACTTTTACATAATACAGTGTGCCTACATGCATACATATTTTCATGTATGTGGATGCATCTGGGAGTAGACATATGTGAGTCTATGTATGTGCACACATTTCTAAGATTGATGTCCAGAATCAACCTCAATCACTCTTCCACCTTATATATCAAAGTAGTGTCCCACAGTTAAACTCAGAGTTCTCAGATATAACTAGCTTTGCTAGTCAGTTACCCCTGCAGACCACTTGTTTCTCTATTTCACAGGCTGGTTTTACAGAGAGGTCTTTATCTCTATCCTGCTTTTACACGTGTTGGAGAGACCCCAACTCAGTCCATGCTTGCATAGGTAGTGCTTTAACCACACTGTTCAATCTCCTTATCCTGATTTTTGCTCTTTAAATCCATTCTATTTGTGCCATTTGATAAATGTTTGATCCATTACTACCACTAAAGAGAGCCTTCTAATTCTATCTTGCATTATAAATGTCATATCTTTTTAATCTTATGACATATTTTACAAATATTTAGGTTTTAAAATCAGTGTTCAGTGAAGATTAATATCATTCATAAATTTTGAAAAAATTTCAAGAATTATCTTTGTAAATAGCTTCAAAGCTTTCCTAATAAGCCTAATATTACAAATAACTATTCATTTTATACATCTGTTGATTTCTTCTTGATTGCTTAAATAACTAGTGATTTCTAACCGTTTATTGTGCCTTCTTAATTATATACATACTTGTATTTTTCTATATAATTTCTTATTTTCTGAATAAGTTCACTATCTTTCCTTCTTTGAATCACTCATGGGTTGCTTTACTTAATTTTTTATAAGATCAAGCACAATAATATAATTTTATTTAATAAAGATTTTGTAATTTGTATTTAGTTACAATATCATTAGAACAAAAGACTTGCATAATTATAAACTCTTGGAGATAGATGGGACTGTTCAATATCAGTCCCACAAATATTTTTCAATATTCCACAAATATTTTTCTTTAAAAACTGTGCTAGGCACTGCAAAGAAGAGAAATATAGGGAACAATCTTTTAAAAAAATCCACTATCATGCAAAATCCACAATGAATAACTGGTTTTCTTTACATCTTCTTCTTTTTAAAATTTTAATTTAATTAATTTATTTAAAAATGTATTACAATTTAATCACTTTGTATCCCAGCTCTATCCCCCTCTCTCATGCCCTCTGAATCCCCACCCTCTCCTTTCTCCTCCCATGACCTTCCCCAGTCCACTGATAGCAGAGGTCCTCCTCCTCTTCCATCTAACCCTAGCTTATCAAGTCTCATCAGGACTGGCTGAATTGTCTTCCCTCTGTGGCCTGGTAAGGCTGTTTCCAACTCAGGGGGAGGTAATCAAAGAGCCAGCCACTGAGTTCATGTCAGAGCCAGACCTTGTTCCCATTACTAGGAGACCCACATGGAGATTGAGCTGCCATGGGCTACATCTGTGCAGGGGGTTTAGGTTATCTCCGTGAATGGTCCTTGGTTGGAGCATCAGTCTCAGAAAAGATGCTGTGCCCAAATTTCTGGTTCTGTTGTTCTCCTTGTGGAGCTCCTGTTCTCTCCAGTTCTTTCTATCTCCCCCTTCTTTCATAAGATTCCCTGCATTCTGTCTGAAGTTTGGCTATGGGTCTCAGAATCTGCTTTGATACCCTGCTGGGCAGAGTCTTTCAGAAGCCCTCTGTGGTAGGTTCCTTTCCTGTTCCCTGTTTTCTCCCTCTTCTGTTGTCCATTCCAATTACCATTCTGAATGAGGATTTAGCATCTTACCCAGGGTACTCCTTCTTGATTAGCTTCTTTAGGTATACATCTTTTAGTATGATTATCCTATATTTTATGATTAATATCCACTTATAAGTGAGTATATACCATGTGTGTCTTTCTGCTTCTAGGATACTTCACCCAGGATGATCTTTTCCAGTTTCCACCATTTGCCTGCAAATTTCATGATTTCCTTGTTTTTACTAGCTGAGTAGTAATCTATTTCATAAATGTACCACATTTTTTGTATCCATTTCTCAAATGAGGGACATCTGGGTTGTTTCCAGATTCTGCCTATTACGAATAGAGTTGCTACAAACATGCTTCAGCAAATGTCCTTGTTATACACGTGAGCATATTTTGGATATATGCCCAGGAGTAGTATAGCTGGAACTTGAGTTAGCACTATTCCTAATTGTCTGAGAAAGCACCTTGTTGATTACCAAAGTGGTTGTACAAGTTTACATTCCTGCCAGCAATGGAGGAGAGTTCCCCTTTCACCACATCCTTTCCAGCATGTGTTGTCACTTGAATATTTGGTCTTAGACATTTTGACAGGTATAAGATAAAATCTAAGGGTTGTTTTGATTTGCATCTCTCTGACTAAGAACTTTGAACATTTCTTTAAGTGTTTCTTTGCCATTTGATATTCCTCTATTAAGAATTCTGTTTAGCTCTGTACCCCATTTTTAAGTTTTATTCATTATAATTTATTTACTTGGTTTCCCAGCTGCAGCTTCTTCCCTCATCCTCTCCCAATCCTTCCCTCCGTCCCTCTTCTCCTCCCATGCTCCATCCCCAGTCCACTGACAGGGTAGGTCCTCTTCCCCTTCCATCTGACCCTAGCCTATCAGGTATCATTAGGACTGGCTGAATTGTCTTCCTCTGTGGCCTTGTAAGGCTGTTCCCTCTGTCAGGCGGAGGTGATCAAAGAGCCAGCCACTGAGTTCATGTCAGAGACAGCCTCTGTACCCAATACTAGGGCAACCATTTGGAGACTGAGCTGCCGTGGGCTACTTCTGTGCTGGGGTTCTAGGTTATCTCCATGTGTGATCCTTGGTTGGAGTATCAGTCTCAGAAAAGATTCCTGTGCCCAGATTGTTGGTTCTGTTGTTCTCCTTATGGAGCTCCTGTCCACTCCAGGTCTTTACATCTCCCCCTTCTTTCATAAGATTCCCTGTACTCTGTCCATAGTTTGGCTATGGGTCTCAGCATCTGCTTTGATACTTTGCCGGACAGTGTCTGTCTCCCTTTTTTTTCTAGGGCTTTCAGGTAAATTTTTATGTTGCTTGTATGGGATTTCGAATTTCTTTTTGAAGGCACTTAGTGCTATGAGCTTTCCTCTTAGCACTGCTCTCATTGTGTCCCATAAGTTTGCATATGTTATGCCTTCTTTTTTAATGAATTCTAAAAAGTATTTTATTCATTTCTTTATTTCTTCTTTGACCCAGCTGTAATTGAGTAGCAAGTTGTTCATTTCCAACTGTGTGTAGGCCTTTTGCTATTTCTGTTGTTGTTGAGGTCCAGCTTTAGTCCACAGTGGTCAGATAGGATACAAAGGATCAATTCAATATTCTTGTATCTGTTGAGGCTTTCCTTAGGACCAACTATATGATCAATTTTTGAGAAGGTTCCATGAGTTGCTGAGAAGAAGGAAAATTCTCCTCTGTTTGGGTAAAAAGTTCTGTAGATGTCTGTTAGGTTCATTTGGTTCATGACATCTGTTAGAGTCATTGTTTCTTTGTTTAATTTCTGTTTTGTTGACCTGTCCTTTGTTAAGAGTGGGGTGTTTAAGTCTCCCACTATTAATGTGTGGGGATCTATGTGTGGATCAAAGTTTGTTAATGTTTCTTTCACAAATGTGTGTGCCCTTGTGTTTGGGGCATAGATGTACAGAATTATGATGTCTTCTTGGTTGAATTTTCCTTTGATGAGTATGAAGTGACCTTCCCCATCTGTTTTGATTAATTTTGGTTGAAAGTCTATTTTATTAGATATTAGAATGGCTACTCCTGCTTGCTTTTTGAGTCCATTCGCTTGGAAATCTGTCTTCCAGCCCTTTTCTAATGTCTATCTTTGTGACTTAGGTGTTTTTCTTGTATGCAACAGATCGTTGTGTCTTGTTTACGCCTCCATTCTGTTAGTCTGTATCTTTTTAATTGGAGAATTGAGTCCATTGATATTGAGAGAGATTAATGACATGGGGCTCTTAGATCCTTTGATTTTGATGTTGTTTGTGGTTGTGTGTTTGTGTGCTAGGCTACTTTTCATTTTGTTGTAGTGAGGTTAATTATTTTCTGAGATTTCCTGATTGTAGTTAGCTTTCTTGGGTTGTATTTTTTTCTTATAGGATTTTCTGTAAAGCTGGATTTGTGGGTAGGTGTTGCTTAAATTTGTTTTGTTGTTGTTGTTGAATATCTTCTTTTCTCCATCCATGATGATTGAGAATTTTGCTGGGAATAGTAGCTTTGGCTGACATCTGTTTTCTCTTATAGTCTTCATGATATTCGTCCAGGCCCTTCTGGCTTTCATAGTGTCTGTTGAGAAGTCAGGTGTAATTCTCATGGGTTTGACATTATATATTACTTGGCCCTTTTTCCTTGCAGCTTTTAGTATTTTTGTTGTTGATGATGATGTTGTTCTCTATACTTGCTGTTTTGATTATTATGTTGTGGGAGAATTTTCTTTTCTGGTCTAATTTATTAGTGGTCTATTGGCCTCTTGTATTGTATTGTATAGGCCTCTTCTTTAAATTGGGGACATTTTCTTCTATGATTTTATTGAAAATATTTTCTGGGCCTTGGAGATAGGAATCTTCTTTTTTCTCTATTCCTATTGTTCTTAGATTTTGTTTTTCATGTTGTCTTAGATTTCTTGGCTGGTCTGTGTCAGAAATTTTTTAAATTTTATTTTGTCTTTGATGGATACATCAATTTCTTCTATTGTATCTTCCACACCTGAGATTATTTCTTCCATCTCTTGTAGTCTCTTGGCTACACTTACCTCTGTAGTTCCCGTGCTCTTCCCTAAGTTCCTCCTCTCCATGATTTCCTCTGTTTGTGCATTCTTTAATTTTTCTAACTCTATCTTCAGATCTTGAATCATTTTGTTGATTTCATTCAGCTATATGACTGTATTTCTTGCTTTTCCTTCAATTTCTTCACCTGATTGTTTGAACATTCTTTTATTCTCTTTCCTTCCTCTCACTCCTCTCCTGTACCCTTCCTTTCACACTCCAGCTCCTGACTTCCTCTGAATTGTTATTTTTTCTCTCTCTCTCACAAGCACATATACTCACACATAAACACACACATGTATATATAGATTATCATGCTATGTACAGTGTTGCATGTACATGATTTCAGAGATTATGTATTTGATAAACAGTTAGAGGATCTTCCATGAGGAAGAGTATTCTTTTGTTATGAGCTTCCCTTAGTTTTTTTTTCTTTATTTTATTTTATTTGTTTATGGGTAGGACCCTTGAGATTTCCCTTGTCATGTTACCATGTCTGTTGATGTTGTTATTGTTTAGGCAACCATATAATGAAGATATCATGGGTGAAGCGTTGATGTTATTTCTAAGAGACACAATTACACAGCAGACTTCCTAATATTCTAGCTTTAATAGTCTTTCTGCCCTCGTTGTTGTTCCCTGAGCCTTAGGTTCAGGAGTTGTGTTGTAGATGTGTCTACTGGAGCAGGACACTATGTAATCAGTTGTTGTTGAGATTGTGAGCAGTTATTGGCATATTTCTTTTATGATTTTTTCCTTCTTATATTACTTATCTGCCTCACTATTTTGGCTTGAGAAAAGCCCTTTGTATATTTTTTTTTGAACAGTAATAAATTAAAACTTGAATGTCTATGAGAATATACAATTTAATATTTGATTTTTTCTTTTTCAAAGTTTTATTTTTGCAGCTATATATTTTAATGTATCTATGCCTGTCCAGGTATTCTAGCAGCACTTGTTGGAAATAGTCTTTGCAGTATTGTATTGCATTTTCTCAGTTGTGGTCAGCTTCTATGCTTCTATTTCTGGCTTTTATATTATATCACATTAATAGTCACAATACTACACTATCTGGATTTCCATACTTTAAGTCTTGAACTGGAGTAGTATCAGTCCTCTATCTTTATTCTTTTAAAATATTGTGTCCAATATTCTGAATTTTTATGCTCTCCACATAAGATTTAGCATCCTTTTGTTGATATGCTCAAAATAACTTGGTAGGATTTTTATTGAGAGTTTGGTGAAACTATAAATCAAGTTAGTGCGAACTCATGTGTTGATGGTATTGAGTATTCCCATCCAAGAATATAAAACATTCAGTTCATGTTGCCTTCTTCATCTTAGTCATGCATATTTTGCTATGTGTACATGTAAGTGTTTCAATTTTCAAGAGGGGTACCATAATAATTTTTTGGTAGTTCTTTATTTTTATTTTTTATTTTTATTATTAGTTACATTTTATTAACTCAGTATCCCAGGTGAATCCCGCTCCCTCCTTCCCTCCCAATCCGACCCTCCCTCCCTTGTCTACTCCCTGAATTCTGATTGGGTTGTTGCTAGAATATAAGGGTGTAATTGACGTTTAGCTATTAATTGTATATTGTATAGCCTTACTATAATAACTTTTCATATTTATGCACTTTATTGTTAATGATTTTCTTGCCACCTCTTCACAGATAAACAGCAAAGACAGCATTTTCCTTACACCTTGATCTGTAGATTTATGTTTTCCTTTACTTGTACCATCTATGATTTCCCACACAGGAATTTAGCATCAGCTACAAAGAGGCCAAACAGATTTCCATGTCTTGCTCCTGATGCAACATAAAACTGTTTTGGATTTTCTAATTAAATTTTTGAGGCCCCCATTTTCCACTTTCATGTCCTCCTTTGAGTTTGTGGACACATTTTTTAAAAATGTAATTTATTTATTTTTATATCAATCACATGTTAGGTACTTTGCATCCCAGGTGTAGCCCCCTCCCTCATTCTCTCCCACTCTCCCGATCCCTCCCTCATCTCCTCCCTGCCCCCTCCAAGTCCACCGATGGGGGAGGATCTCCTCCCCTTCCATCAGACCCCAGTCCATCTTGTCTCTTCAGGGCTGGCTGCAATGTCCTGTCCTGGGATCTAGCTAGGCTGTTACTCCCTGGCATGTATGGGGGAGGGTCAAAGAGCCAGCCATCGAATTCATGACAGAAACAGTCCCTGTTCCCCTTACTAGGGTCTTCAGTTGGACACTGAGCTACCATGGGCCACATCTGAGTGGGGGTTCTAGGCCATATCCATACATGGTCCTTGGAGTGATACATTTGATTCTCTTCAAATTTTTTTGGCATGTAAACTATTCCATAAATATTATCTTTGAAGTTACAATAGGTATTGCGTATGAAAATTTATCTTCAATAATCTATTTAACTATATATAATTTATAGATTAAATCAATAAATCTGTTATTTTATAACATCTTCCTAATTTATTAATTTCACACATTTTGTTTTATAATTTTGTTTTTTAAGTTTTGTTTCATGTGTAGGTGTTGTGCATGACCATGAGTGCATTGTGCATATCTCTGGGTCCCAGTGATCTCAGATCTTGCACCTTTACCTGCTGAGCCATCTCACTGCCCTTGATTTTGAATCCTATAAAATAATAACATGTAATAAATCAAAATTAGATTAGCACTTATTAGTGTCAGGCCAAGTGTGAGCCCTTTACATATCTATATCCAGTTTTCACAGCATTATTTGTTGAAGAAGCTGTATTTTCTTAAACATATGTTCTTGCCTCTTTGTCAAAAAACAGATCACTATACATATGCAAGCTTATTTATTGGGTCCTAAATCTGTTCTACTGTTCAATATACTTTTATTCCCAAATTATATAGGTTCAGTTACACTGTATTAAAACCAGATGTTGCTATATTTTGCCCATAATTACTTTTAGTTTTTTAAATTAAACTATAATTACATCATTCTCCTTTCCCTCACTGCATCCTCTTCTATGTACCCACTCTTTTGGTCTTTTTTCTCTTTAATTTAATTTTTTTTAAATTTTTTCACTTTATATGCCAAACATAGCCCCTTCCCTCATTGCATCAGGTCCCATCCTCCCTCCCCGTTTCCCCCACTATCCACCTCTCAGTACTCAAAAAGGGGGAGCTCTCCTCCCTATTAACTGACCCCAGCCTATCAAGTCTCGTCAAGACTAGATGCATCCTCTTCTTCTGTGGCCTTGCAAGACATCCCTGCCAGGAGGAAGCAATCGAGGAGCAGACAAGAGAGCCCATGGCAGAGACAGCCCCTGTTCCCTGTACTAGGGACTCATAAGGAGACTGACCTGCCTATTGGCTACATCTGAGACCTAGGTCTCCTCCATTCATGGTCCTTGCTTTCCTACAAAGTTTTTTATTTTGTTTCTGAAAAAGAACATTTATATTTTGATGGAGATCACACTGAATTCATACACTGTGTTGTGTACTATGTATTTGAGCATTGTTAATTTTCTGATGAATATGAGAAGTTCCTGTTTTTCAGGTCCATTGCTAATGTCTTTTTTTTTTTTAATTCGTGACACTTTTTTTTTTCTTTAGGAAAAGATGAATAAATTTTCTTCTTCCATGCATGAAAAGAAATTAGGCAATAAGGGTACAAGTGCAAATCATAAAGTTATCTGGTGTTCCTTTTCACAATTCCACATAATAAAGAAGGAGGTTTTGTTATGGTCTTATGCATTCTAAGTGCTTCTTCTATTTGGACTGGCATCTCTTTTCCTAGTTTGGGAAACTTTATGATATGATTTTGTTGAAAAGTTCTCAATCTCTTTAAAATGTAGGTTGTCTGTGTTTATGTTGATTAGATTTGATATTTTTACAGTATTCTGAATGCCTACTCATATTTTTGATCTATCTTTGTTCTTTGGAAAGTTTCAGTTCTTGCACCTTGTCTTTCAGCTCAGATATTCTGTCCATTCATTGGTCCATTTTTAGGGAAACTTTGCATGGAATCTTTCTTTGACATATTGTGTTTTCAATTGCATATTTTAGTTAGTGTTTTTGTTCAGTGTTTTTCTTTGTAGAATTTTTTATGTTTTACATACTTTCTTTTTACTTCAGCAGTTTTTATTCTCTTTTACTTTGTTTTATTTTCTTCTTTGTGTTCTTTGAAATTTCCTCTAATTGGCTCTCGGTGTTGGACATTTTTATGGAATTAGGAATTTTCTGGGGAAGTTATATTGTTATAATTCTTCGTGTTTCTTTAATTGAGTTTATGTATCTGCTGTTATTTAGTTTTTTTATGCTAGTTGTATTCTTTCAGTTGAGGTATTTTCAATGTTCAAGTTGGGCTAAGTTGTAGTAAAGTTGAGTTTGATCCCCAGTCCTGGATCTGAGAGTGCTAGTGTGGTCTTTGCATTATTATCAGAGTGTACTTTTTTTAAATAATATGATACTGTTATTCTTTGGGAATTTTATACAATGTATTTGGTTTGTATTTATACCTCATCCTTCCAAGATTCAGTCCTTTCTCCCTAATACTCTCACTTTTTGTCCTTTTTTTAGAGAGAGAATGAGAGAAAGAGAATGAATGAATGAACCTTACAGCAGATGTCCTGTCCTGGTCCTCTGGCTCCTACAATCTTTCCATTCTCTGAGTCTTAGGTGCAAGAGCTTTGTTGTAGATGTATTAATTGGGGTTGAGTACCCTATGTCTACATTTGACCAATTTGGCTTTCTGTAAATATCTCTGTCTTCTGCAATAAAAGGCTTCTTTGATGAGAGGTTAGAGTTACACTTTTCTGCAGTTGTAAGGATAATTATTTAGAATGCAGTTTCAAATACTGGTCTAGAAAAGTGGCAGTATTAGGTTCATCGTCAAATATCTATGGTTGATAAAGCCATCAAACCCAGATAGGTATAGAGTGAAGGCATAGGTTTTTCTCCTGTTGACTAAGCCTTAAGTGCAATTAGGTGGCTGTTGGTTGCAGAAGTGCCACTACTGCACCTACCTGAATATCTTACTGTGATTTTGGTGTTATGCTTCATCAGTGTTACAGTGGGATAGAACTAATTATTGCTGTTCTACCTTGCCAACTTGTATAGCGTCCTATAATACTATAAGAGCAAGTCCTCCAGAAGAGGGCTGCCAGTTCAGATCTAGATCAATTCCTCCACATCCGGTGTCTGAACTGTGTGTTGTTGTTAACAATAAGGTTTTGTTTTCTTCTTTTAGAAAGCATCAAGGGCAGCAACAACAGCCCTCATTATTTGGGAGTCCTTACATTTCTCCTAATCTATAATTCAAAAGGAAGTTTTTATGCCTGGCACTAGGATTGGGAGAGAACATTTTCACCCTAAGTGGTGTAACCGCAATTAAAATATCTATGTATCTATCTCTATATATCTATGCATCTACCAATTCATCTATATGTCATTAGCATATCTACCTGTCATTATCATCGTCCATCTATCATCTATTGTTTAGTAAGTATATTAGTAAACTAAAATAGTAATAGTAAGATATTCTGACAGGTTCAGTGTTGACACTTATAGCCTGGGAAAAAGTAATAGCCACCTAATTGGACTAAGACACACTTAATGAGAAGAAATTCATGTACACACACATTCACACAAATACATACGTAATTTTTAAGAAGCATCCAATAACTCGCTGTGACTTTTTAAAACATACTAATGTTATTCATTCTCTCTCCTTCCCTTATTCACTGTGTTGTCCTCCTGCTCCTCACAGCCAGTAAGTCTACCGAAGTCACCATTTTTCCTTCATTTGCTCCTTCATGCTGCTGCCTCCTACTAATTCCCTCTCTACTGCTCTCATTTCTTCCACATCTCATCTTCCAGCAATGTTCCTTTTACTTTCCTTTTTACATATGCAGTTACTCTAGATGGTATACTCACATCTGAAGATTTATAACAGAGTAAAAATTTTATACAGTGTGTAATCCATCAGTTATGGGTGGTCCTGTAGCCAACAAAAGTGGCCCCTTTATCTTCAGTAACTGAAGAAAAACAAATAAGGATTTTATAGATTACACTAACTAGGGTTTTAGATATTAAGATTATGAAAAGGGGAGGAGAGGGTAAGGCTAAGATAGTGTTTGGTACATGATTTTTAGAGATGGTTAAAGCTCTGTAAGAAGTATAAGGAGGAGGGAATGGGTGAGAAAAGTGAAAAATAGTAGAATGGGAGATATGTGGGAAAAATAATTGAGTGTTAAATAGTAGATGAGGTGAAAGAAACACATGGACAATTGAAAGACCTAAATGAGCAACATACAAACCAAAAGAGACCATGACAGCAATTAATAATGACCATCAGGAAGGCAAGGAATAATGAAAGCAATCTTGTGAAAAAAGAATGCATCATTCAACACTTCTTCCTTTTAATAGGTTTTGAAGTCTTTTCATACTTGTAACTCTTGTAACTTCTATGTAATAAGCCACACTGATGAAGGAGGTGCAATTTGCAATTTCAGTTCAGATGTAGACACCCAGATTTAAAATGCATAATTCACCAGTGGATTTTGAACCAATGGCCTTTGGGAGTGAGATTCTGGTACAACTGCTGAGTTGAACAGTGTAATTCTTTTCTTGGTGCTTTCTCGAGCTTGGCTAGGTGTTGGGACATGGAGAGGTGAATGTGAATCCTTGGCCTCAATGTCATTATGTGGGGAGGAAAGGTTGTAAGTCATTGCCTGATGGTCCCCACAGACCTCTGCTATTCCCTGTACATTTCTCGAACTCCCTTAAGTCACAGGATACAGTCATTTGGCCATCCAGCTGATTGACCTGCAGCACAGCAGGTTTGTGTGTGTGTGCTTGTGTGTGGTGTGTGTGTGTGTATGTGTGTGTGTGTGTGTGCATGCTCACGTTAAGCACTTCCCTCATAGTTCTCACTGCCATTGCACATCACATATTTTCAGCTAAGCAAGTTTTCTGTTTCCCCACACAGATTTCAGTTGCTTAGTTTACGATTCTTGTCTTTTGCAGGAAGAGAGCTTATTTGCTGCACATTCTTTTGACTTTTTTTCCCACTGGAGAAGTTTTAAAATATGTCATTTGACCTAGAGTACTATCAGAGAATTCTGTTTACATGTATTAACTTGAAAATTTGGGGAAAGTTACATATTAGTCACTTGTCTTTACTACTATTAATATTCCGCCTTTTATTTTATCATGTTGATTACAATGCATTGCAAGGCTGGTAATTTCATGTTTATCCATCTTGAAGTTCATTAAGAACCTTGCTTTTGTAATTCTATGTGGTGGAAAACTCCAAATTTGAAGAAAATTTTGATTTTTTAAATTTTCCTCCTTTAAAAAAATCCCATATACATATTGGTTTAGTTGATTTGTTTTTACAAGTACCTTGTATATTCAATTTTTTAAAATTTCCCCCTTTCTTTTTGTGCCTGAAATACAATAATATCTGTTGTAGAAAGTAAAACGGCTGTTAATGTTTACTACTAGTAACCTGTAATTATTCAGGCAGTCATAGGTAACCTGCTATCATAACCAATAAAAGACACAGACACTTAGAAGAGTTTTCATAAGCCTTTTGTCACCTGGGGCTGGGCAGATATTAACCCCCTATGTTACTGCATTTTCTCCCAGTTCCATGTCCCATGACATTTGCTCTAATCATCCTATCTGTGCTACTTTCCATCCAAAATAATATAAATTTTTGAACATGCTTTTCAACTAGGCTGCTTCTTTCCAGCCACACTGATCCTCAGAGTAAATTCCTCCTAGCCAGGTGGTTTTTCTTTGTCAATCCATGGGGGTCTTCCCTTTCTTCTCTTTTGTACCTGTCTCTCCCTTCCCATGATCCTTCTGTCCTCCAAACCCTCAAACCTTTGCTCTGTCTACCTCTCTTCTGCCCTGCCAAGTAGGCAACTGTATTTAGCCAATCAGGGATAATTTTGGAGGCAAGGTTACACAGCATGCCTTGGAGTACATGATAGTCTAGTCACAAAAGACAGCAAGTGGACCTCAGGGAGAAAAATAATTAACAGTTAATACAAAGCACCAGACCATGCTGTCACAAATGTCAGGTGATTCGATCTTTCTTTCGCTCTTCCCTTTCTGCTATTAAATTCTTTGAGTGAATTTTTTAAAAGCAATGTTTGTGTTTTCCAGCACCAGGTCCTGTTTGTCTTCCTTTTTATAGTTTTTACTTCCTTGTTGATGCTCTAATTTTGTTCACTTACGATTTTCCTTTAACAGACTGTTCATGTTTCTTCAATTTTAAATCATATTTAGGATGGACAGTTTTTTTGTATAACAAAGTGTGAAGACTTTTTTCTTTAAACCATATTTATGACTTATTTTCCTTTAAACTATATTTATGTTTCTCTGATTCTTTGAATCCTTTGTAAACTTTTTTGCAAACAGGGCATAAAATAATAAAACAAAACACATTTCCATTCTTTATAGACTGGCTCCAAGTGTTGCTAAGGTGTCCTTGGGTGTTACACATTACATTTTCCCTGGGTGTCAGCATGGCTACCCCACCAACTAAACCAGTATAAAGTGTTGCTTTGAAATGTTTTAACAGACGGTAGTGCGATTACTATGTTTTCTTGGGGTGTTGTAAATTCTGAGCTATTCATTTGCCAACATGAACTTGCTATCAGGTGCTGATGTCTCTAGTACCCCTATATGTAGACATATGAGCATCAACCACAGATTTCAGAAGTCTCTAGCCTGGCCTGGTGTCTAAATTGACTTTTTTCAAGATGAAGGTTTTGGCAAGAACTTTCTCTGGTTTGAAATACTTCCACATGGGAGAAGTTTCACTGGTTTTCCTGCACTACCACATAAAGCTATTGTAGTTAGTTTGTTGCTTCCTTCATAATCATTCCAGTGGGAATGAACACCCAGAACAGCCTAGTATGCTGTAATTTTTTTTATTTTTCTGCTTAAATACATTTATTTATTTTGTGTGTGTGATGGAGGTGAGTGTGTATGTGGAGATTAGAGGAGAACTTGCAGGAATCAGTTCTTTCCTTTCACCATATAGGTCCCACAATGTTACTCAAGTTATCAAGCTTGGTGGCAAGCAACTTTATCCACAGAGCCATCTCACAAGCCCAAGAAAAGAGAATTTTTAAAACATTATATTCAAGCAGGTTTTGACTTATGAAAATGTTATTAGTATCAGAGGTGACATTATAGTCTTTCCTGTACACAATACAACAGTATAAATGTTAAAGGTAAAATTGGTATAATATAAATAAATACTCTATAAACTTACTTAAGTTTTACTCAGTTACTTCACTAGTATCATTCCATCCTAGTGTGAACACTGGAAATTCTTTAAGGAACATAGTAAACACTGACAATCTAAATGTTTTCTCAATCTGTCTTTTCTTGTCTTTCAGTATTACAAGACTATTGAAAAGTATTGATGAATCATTTTAAAAGTGTCCTTAATTTTTTATTTGAGTCATACTTTTCACAATTGAAATGCCTTTTGATAAAATTACAAAATACTTTGAATACTTCCATAAGGTTTATGGCTAAATTTAGTTTGGTACTTTTTATACGCTAAATTATTAGTTGACATAAATGCAATTTTTATTCTGCATCTTAAAACTCAAGGTGCACTTTAAATCTATTTCGCTTGTAATTAGACATTCATCCTCTTAGTTTTTTAAAGTCATAAGGAAAAGACTAAATAGAAATTTGAGAACATAAGTTCATTAAGTGACCCTTCTGTTTTTAAACTTCATAGACATGAAGTAAAAATTTGGGGGGAAGAGTTAGACTTTTTCCATAATGGAAAAGTTCAGAAGAAGTTTCCATCTCCAAAAGATAAGTTTTCTCTTTTTGGAAATCATTCTTTAAAAAAATAAAAACTTGAAGACATGTATTTTGAAATAGTCAGATAGAGTTATAAAAAAATGAAATTGCAGAGAAGAATATTTAAAATATTCAGGATATCATTAAATAAACAATTGGATTTGGGAATAACCAAATGAGGCATAAAATGGCTTTCTTCCTAACAGGCACCACAAACTGTAGTCATAATCAGAAAGGAGGACATGGCAGCCATTCCTGAAGAGACCTGATCAGCTAGAGTCAGCTGGAAGGGGAGGAGGACCTCCCCTATCAGTGGACTTAGAAAGGGGCAGGAAGGAGATGAGGGAGGGAGAGTTGCATTGTGAGGGACTGAGAGAGGGGGCTACAGCTGGGATACAAAGTCAATGACCTGTGATTAATATAAAAGAATAAAAATTATATAAAAAATAATCCAATGCATTAAAAAAAAAGAACCCCGTGGCCATTGCCCTCCAGAAACACAAAGACAGAGGGGATAGATAGTGGGTTTCCAAACCAAATGAGGGATGGTAGAGCTCTGCCTATTCCCCAAACCTCAGAGAAGGTGGCAATATCGGGGCTGCTCTCTACCTGTATCAGGCTTGGGCCTACTCAACTCCTTAGAGACAAAGACCATATCATGATAAAGTCAGTCATGCTTCTGTTTCCCCACCAGAGAACTGTCTTCTCAGAAATCATGTGACCTGCAGTTTGCTAAACTGGTTGACTTGGAAGGCCGCTGCCCCTGCTGCAGCACTTTCTCCCTTGGTGTTCTTCTTCCTTGACACATTGACTTGAACTATATAAGCTGGCCCTGCCATTTCTGTAAACGAGCTGTCCTCTGAAACAGTCTCCCTAATAGTTCATACCCTCTGCACTCAATAAAGCCAGAGACCCTGCATCCAGCTCCTATGCATCTCGAGATCATTGGTGCACAAAGGCTAGACGAGTTGGTTACCCACACACACTCTCCCACGGTAGCAGCACAAAGAATATCATAACCCTGCCTACACCCATAACAACACGGTTGCCACTGCTAGCTACCCTATACCATGTCAGTCTTACTTTGAGTATTATTGCTGTGAAGAGGCACCATGGCCATGGAAACTTACATAAAGGAAAATATTTAACTGGGGCTGGTTTACAGTTTTGGAGGTTTAACCTATTATCATCATGCTGAGAAGCATGACAGCATGCATGGTGCTGGAAGAACCAGGAGTTCCATGCTTTGATCCACAGACTGTTGATCCAAGGAGATTGTGTCTTATACTGGGAGTAGCTTGAGTATATATAACTTCAAAGCTTGCCTCCACAGTGACACACTTTTTCCAACAAGGCCACATCTACTCCAACAAAGCCACACCTCCTAATAGTGTCACCCCCTAAGTCCAAGAATTCAAACATGTGAGTCTATGGGAGGTATATTTATTCAAACCACTACAATTTCTGACCATTAAGATAGAATATGAGCATGACATAAAAGGCATTGTGATTTCTGCCACTGCGTATCCCCACAAAACAGCTCGAACTGTACCACTGTTTGGTCAAATACAAATGATTCAGACCTCTGACCACAAGAGTGCCAGGAACCCTTATAAGTACAGTCAATATCAGAAGTGTCTGGGGGAACCCTCTTTCTCCAAAATTCAATAGGGAAAAACCACACTTATGGTAAGTGTAACCATGGAGTATGTACTCTACATACTCTGTTATTTATACCATACCCACATGAACTAGAGCATACCTTCTATTGTGTGGCTTGCAGACAGGCAAAATCTCTCCATATCTGGCATGGTATATTTCATGCTCTGAGTTAATAATGATTGCCACAGAAGTAACAGAGGGTCTGAAACCCTCTGTTCCATTGTAAACAAAGGAGAACTTACATGTGAATGATGACGGTTTGAGTGAGATGACCCTCATAGGCTCACAATGGAATGCTTGATCCTCAGTCGGTAGATCTATTTGGGAAGGTCTAGCAGATGTGACCTTGTTGGAGAAGGTATGTCACTGAGAGCATTCTCTGAGGTTTCAAAAGATTACTCTATTCCCTATTTGCTTTCTCTCTGTCTCCTTGTCTCTGTTTCTGTTTCTCTGTTTTTCTGTCTCTCTTGTCTCTCTGTCTCTCTTTGTCTCTGCTTCCAGCTTGTGGACCAGGATGTAAGCTCTCAACTATTGCTAGAGCAACAGGCCTGCCTATCTGCTCTCATGCTCAGTGACATAATAGTTTTGAAATGGTAATCCATCAATTATTATTATTTTTCTGATAAGTTGTTTTGGTCTTAGCACAGTAACAGAAAAGTAACTAAGACCAATATCTCAAGACACCTTCAGGAAAAAACTACTCACACTGAAGTCTTTCACACAAAAGTAAAAGTGTTATCTGAGCAATCAAATGCATTAAACTATATAATATGACAGCTCCAAAAGAGCCAACTCTCTAGTAACAGATCATATATATATATATGTATATATATATATGATCATATATATCATATATATATATATGATGTGTGTCTGTATGTGTATAAAACAAAACAAAAATCACAAAGAACACAAAACTAGACATAATGGATGAAACACATGACAAAGAACTAAACAAAAAATAAAGGTCATAAATAATTTGAATAGCGCTGGTGACCTAGTCAGCCCAAAAGGAAGAGGATCCAGGCAGTCCTGATAAGACCTGATAGGCTAGGATCAGATAACTTCCCCTATCAGTGGACTAGGGTAGAGGGATAGGGAGGAAAGATAGAGGGAGGAAGAGACCAGGAGGAGATAGAGATGAGGGAGGGGGGAAACAACCTAGATACAAAGTGAATGAATTGTAAATAATAATTAATAATAATAATGGAAAAAGAAAAATCTGAATAGGCTTCAGGGGAAGAAATGATTAAAAGAAATTAAGAAGATAATGCAGGATAATTCTTGATTGATAAAGATAACACATGATAATTCAAAGACTGATAAATTCAGAAAAAGAAATTCTGAAAAATAATTACAGCTTAGAAATGAGGAGCTCAAAATATCAAGAGATTCAGTTAAAAACCTTGGTGTTGGTGTAGATCAAATAGAGGAAAATTGTTTGTTTGTGAACATATTTTTTCTTTTGATTTTTTTAATACCTCAGGTGAAAATAAAAGTAAGAAAAATAGAAAGAGAATGAAAAAGAAAGGTCCTCCACAGACCACATCCAACCTCTGCCAAAGAGGGTCCTACACAACTTGTGCAAGGATGTAGCTGAGTGGCTGCAACTGAACCTCCCCCCTCCATAGCCTCTCAACTACCAGATCTAGCCAAGTTCTCATATCCATTGCCCTTGCCTACTTGTGCCTTGCTTAATTCCAGGTTTCTGCTGGGATCTGTGATAACTACCTGTAATACATACGAACTTCATGGACAATATCCATCCTCTTTTCTCAGACATAGCCCACACATCTAACACTAGAGTCCAACCACGTTAGTCTACCATATTCTCCTTTTATGCATCATCCCTAACTCCCAGATATATCCTGATTCTCCAGGCTTAGGACGGTATTTAAATTCCTCATGCCAGCCCAGCAACCAGTGTCCATTTGACTTTATTCAGCTCAGCTATATCTAAACTTGAGGCCCAGTTCATCCCACATACTCTATGCTCTGTCCCAGCCTGTTGTGTTAATACCAAACATGGAAATAACAAGAGAGGTCCACATGCCCCAGATCTCATTGCAAAAATATAAACAACACTGAATATCAAATAGTGCCTTGCCAAATCTACTACTGCTATAAAAAGGTTTCCCAATGAAAACTATCTGAATAAACCTCAGGCCACAGAACTTAAAAGAACAATTATGAACTCCATCAAAGAATTCAAAGAGTTAAAGGATATACAACAACCTAATGAACTTAAAGGAAAAAAACCCAAATGATGCCAAAGAAAACATAAATATGAGGCTTATGGAAATTTTGAAGGAGAGCCAGAATTTAAAAACCAAGTTTAATAAAGACAAACACTAAAGAGATCTCAAGTTGAAATAAAGATGAAATTGAAAAACTCAACCTAACTAGAGAACAAGTAAAATAAATCAAGACGAATATACAATATTTGAACTTGAAAGTACATTAGAGGAACTTGGTTGCTTGCTACATTAGACCAAACAACAAAGAATATGAATAAAACAAACAGGAAAGTGGGACATCATGAAAAGACCAAACCTTCAATTTGTGGAAATAGATGAAAGACAAGAATCTTCAACAATACTCTAGAAGAAAATATCAAACTAAGAAAAATCATATCCATACAGATACAAGAAGCAGAGAGAAAACCAAATAGGTAAGATCAGAAAATAAGCTCCCTAAGGAGTATCATAGTTAAACATTTAGTATGCATAACAAAGAAAGAATATTGAAAAATTGCAAGAGAAAGAGCACAAGTCACATTTTAAAACTCTATAAGAATAACAGCAGCATTTCTCAAATGAAACTTTAAAAGCCAGAACTATCTAAAGCAGCACATTCAAGTTCTAAAAGTTATGACAACTTCGGCTACCGTACCCAGAAAAACCAACTGTAGAGCTTAATGAAAAAGAAAAAACTTTCCATGACACAGCATTAAAAAACTTAAATCTACCCATGGCAGCTCAGTTTCCAAGTGGAGCACGGGCTGTCTCTGATATGCACTCAGTGGCTGGCTCTTTGATCACCTCTCCCTAGGGGGTGCAGCCTTAAGAGGCTACATAGGAAGACAAAGCAGCCAGTCTTAATGAGAGCTGATTAGGCTAAGGTCAGATAGGTGGACTAGGGGAGGAGCATAGGAGGAGAAGAGGGAGAGAGGGTGGGTCTGGGAGGAGATGATAGAGGGGTCTGCAGCCAGCATACAAAGTTAATAAATTGTAATAAATAATAAATAAAACAAACACAAACAAACAAGCAAACAAACCCTTAAGTCCAGCAGACCGTCCCTACACAAAATATAGACAGAAATACTTATGCTGAAGAGAGGAGTAAACATTGCCAAGGACGGTAGAAAGAGTACAGACATAATTATAGAAATACAATGTACTACTGAGAATATAAACAGGAACAACAAAAGCATACAACACAATAATTGCAATCAATAAACACTTTTCTATAATAACTTTAAGGAGTAATAGCCTCAATTCACTGATCAAAAGACACAGACTGAATGAATGAACCAGAAAAAAAAATCCATCTATTTGTTGTTTACAGGAAACTCATCTTTTTTTTATTCAACATACCATTTTTTGTTTTATCAATATTTATATTGATGGGAATAAGGCAGAATTTTCTTTTCTTTTCCTTTTTTAAAATTATTATTATTTATTACAATTTATTCACTTTGTATCCCGGCTGTAGTCTCCTCCTTCATCTCCTCCCAGTCGAACCCTCCCTCCCCTCCCCATTTCCCTCTCCTAGTCCAATGGTAGGGGAGGTCCTCCTTCCCAGTATTTGACCCTAGTTTATAAGGTCTCATCAGGGGTGTCTGGATCCTCTTTCTCTGTGGCATAGTAAGGCCATCTCACCAGGGGAAGGTGATCAAAGAGGACCCAACAGAGTTCATACCAGAGTCTGCTCCTGCTCCCTTTACTAGTGCAGGAAATCTTATGGGAGAAGGAAAAGATTAAAATATGGCAGAGACAGGAACACCAAGAGGAGGCCAACAGAACCAAAATATCTGATCAATCAACCAAGGATCATGCATGGAAAGAACCTACACCTTTAACTCCAGATGTAACCCATGGGCAGCTCAGTTTCCATGGGGTCTACTAGTAAGGGGAGCAGGGGCAAAAACTCATCCTAATTCTAAGTACTTCCATAAACTTAAAGGATATATAAAACTACCCCTATTGAATGTGACCAGGATATTGCTATCCTAGTATCTCACAAAAGAGATACTTCAGAAGAGATAAAGTAGGATATTTCATCCTAACAAAAGAAACAATTTCTATAAATATATATGCACCAAATTCTCATGTACATAATTTAATAAAAGGTAAACTATTAGAATTAAAGACATAAATTAACATCACCCCAATTATATTAGTTGCTTTTAATATCCTACTTTCTCCAATGAACAAGTTATCTTGACTACAAATAAGCAGAAAAACATCAGAATTAAATGTCATCACATTTAGAATATCTACAGATATCTACAGAATATTCCTTCCAAACAACAAAGAATGAATATGCATTCTACTCAGTAATCCATAGAAGCTTTTCTACAATTTATTATTTCCTATGGCACAGAATGATTGCTGACAAATTCAGAAAGTTTGAAATGACACCATCTATTCTATCTGACCATGAAATAAAATTTAGCATTGACATCATGCAAATCTCTACTAAGTGTATACACTCATGGGAATTAACAATTCATTGTTGAATGAGCAATGGTTCAAAGAAGAAACCAAGAAAGAAAATTTAAACTTCCTGGAATTAAATTAAAGTGAAAGCCAAGACAGAGAATTCACAACCAGTAGGGTAATGTTATATACAATACTTAAAGAAGTAGAAGAAAGAAAATTATCAGTGTGAAAATATACATTGACAGAATTCCACACTGATAATTCTCTATTTTGGCTTTTCTAACAAAAAATGTATTTGGCCACCATATCTGAAAGGTGTCCTTTTCACATATTTTAATCTTGATTAAAATTTATTTTCTTTTAGTACATAAAGTTTGCCAGTTAATTCTTCCCTAGCTTGTAGGCTCTCTGTTCTTATTCTAATGTAACTTTCCTTAAATATGATTTAACGTTACTTGACAATTATTCTTTCAGTATTCAAAGTGTTGTCTTTGTCTAATAACTTTGAACATTTGACCATAATAATGCCATACTGAATAATGTATACCTCCTGTACAAAAAAAAAATCAAGAAATTTACTAATATAAGATACCTTTGAACAATATCTTGAATGCAAATGCTCTAAGTTCTCCAGTTCAAAGGTACTAAATCAGGCTTGATGTGCATTTCTATGAACTCAGCACTCAGGAGGCTGAGGCAAAAGAATCTTTAACTTGTGGCTAGCATGGGCTAAACAGTGGTACTGTATCCCCACATTAATTAGTTAAAATAATTCCAGAGCAGCTGAGTGGATTAGGAAAAAATAAAACCCAACAACACTCTATATACAAGAAACTCTCCTTAAAAGACAAGTACTCTAAGCAAGAAAAAAAAATGACATAAAAATGAATCTAATTATAGGTGAAAAGAAACACCATAACCAATATTATACAAATATAAAGGATCATTTTGAATTATTATGGAAAAAATGATACGTTACCAAATCAGAAAAATCTACAACTAGACAATTTTATGTAAACAAATGATTAACCAAAACTTAGTACATAAAACACCTATATATCCAGTAACAAGTAATGACACTGAACCAGTATTTCAAGGTTTTACAACAATGAAAATCGCAGGACTAGACGGTTGCACTAACACTTAACTGAACAAATGTTTATGAAGCACCTACTTTATGTCAGTCACCATGCCAGGTACTCTCTCTGATTTCTGTAACCATAGTGCAAGCATCTGCTCAGAATACAAATCCAAGAAAAGGGATATTGCCGTACAAACTATGAGAGTAGAGAGACTTGTGGATACACATAAGAATTCTTTTTCACTACCGCAGTAGGTCCCCACTAAATGATCTTTGTAGAATATTTGAATGTTTACAGACACAGTTACCCCATCCATCTCTCCAAGGACTCAATTCTAACAGACCATAACATTCTTGAAGTGCTTTTCAATAAAAGAAGTAAAATGGGCTTGATATAAAGACTTGTAATATTTGCGCTAGAATATGCCATCCTGATTATGAGGTTGTAATAGTCCTAAAAATTATGTAAACATCCCTGACCTGACTGTGTAAATATTTTGGCTCTCATCTTGGAAATGAGAAATTCACATGTCATAGTTTGCCATTAATATAACCTCAAAAAGCCAGGGAAGGAAGGAAGGCCGGACTGGACTAAGTGACACAGTGGTTTGGAAATGCCGTAGAACATATGCACGTCCTCAGAGGCAATGCTGACTAGAGAGCACCTTTAGTCCTGCTTCATTGCTTGCACAAACCTGGGAGTCCTGGTCAGATTTCAATGTTGTTCTGGCTTCCATTGTCTGTGCCCAATTCGAAGAGGCATCATATTACAGCTGTTGATGGTCTTTACTCCACACCTAGTGAGCCCTTCACCTGTTTTTCAAGAGATGCTGTTGGTGTTTATTTCTTTAATGCTTGCCATTAGACATGCATTGTCTTCCAGAGATTTATCATTTCTTTCTTCAGAGGTATGATTTCATTTTTTTTTATAGCGATCTTTCCATTTTGTCTTATTTTTTTTGAAAGTCCAACCATAGCCGCTCAATTCTCTGAACATTTCCCCTTTTCTTTCTTTCATTTCACTATCCTAACTCCTAGCCCTTTTTGTTGTGCCGTTCACTCTCTTAGCAACAGGAGTGCTGCCTCGTCCACTGCTCCACACTGGTTGCCAATTCCAGCAGCACTGTGGTCAGCCAGGCATTTCCCTCCCACAGGCTCTGTAGCTCCTTCCTCCACATTTCATGTTGATAGCACTCAGTGTCATAGAAATGTTTCGCTTGCATGAAGATCTGTTATGTGTTGGCTGGATCTAGACATGAGGCCTTTTCATTGTTCATTCCATAGACATTGGATGATTGAGTATTGGATGGAGTTTCATACACAGATTTTTGGGAATGATAGTGTTTGAGGTTTTAATTTTCCAGGGAATTTTCCTACTTTTCCCTGACTACTTCTACCTCTGGAAATTTCTCTGCAACAGCATGTCAGCTGCTGCTCAGAGGAGACTTCAAAATAAACACTATGCAGTGCTGCTGTAGGCATGCAGCCAATTTGTTTCTTTATGACGTGTTGGTGCTTCAGTGTGACTGTGGTATTGTCACTACCTTTACTCTGATAATCTGACAGCTGTCCCTCAAAACGTCATAGCATAGGAATCAGTGACTGCTTCCTTGGGCACAAAGTTCTTGGTATTAGGGTCAGTCCAGAGGATGTGTGATCAGATGGTAAAGACAACCTTTTCTCCCATCTCTGGTGTCGCTTCACAGCTGATCCACGGGGACCCCTACATTTACTCTCCACCCGCTCAGCAGCTGCTCCACCACCACAGGGCACATGCTGTGGCCAGTGCGCATCACACGCGTCACTTCGAGCACTGCTCCATTACTGCTGCTGGTGCTGTGGCTGCCAGGTATGGGCATTTACCAAACCTTAGAAAATATTTATATTGGACTATAACAAATGACTGAAAGGGAAGAAACTATTCTAAATGATGGTAATAATGCCCCATTTGTAAAAACCAGATAAGGAAAAAAAACTTCTATCCACCTATGATGTTTATTGTAGTTCCCACCTTCGAGATCACTTAAGATGGACCTTTCCAGTTCTATCTACTTGACTGCGGATTTCATGATGTCCTTGTTTTTAAATAGCTGAATAATATTCCATTGTGTAAATGAACCGCATTTTCTTTATCCATTCTTCAGCTCAGGAGCATCAAGTTGGTTTGCAGTTTCTGTCTATTATAAATAAAGCTGCTATGAACAAGTGTCCTTGAGTATGGTTGAACATCTTTTGTCCAGAAGCGGTATAGCTGGGTATTGAGGTAAATCTATTTCCAATTTTCTGAGAAACCACCAAAATTATTTCCAGAGTGGTTGTACAAGTTTGCACTCCCACCAGCAGTGGAAGATGCTCCCCTTGCTCCATATTCTCTCCAGCATGTGCTTGAGTTTTCGATCTTAGCCATTCTTATGGGTGTAAGATAGAGTCTCAGAGTAGATTTGATTTGCGTTTCCCTGATGAGCATTTCTGTGTTTCTTACCCATTAGTTTTCTTTGTTGTGAATTGTCGGTTTAGTTCACTACTCCTTTTCTTAATTTGATTTTTTTGGTGTTTAAATTCTTAAGTTCTTTATATATTTTGGATATTAGCCCTCTGTCAGATGTAGAGTTGATGAAGGTCTATTTTTCTTCTTTACACTGCTGTTTTATCCCTTTGCATTATAGAAGCAAAATAAAGGAGGTCTGTTTTTAATTGTTGATTTTAGAGCCTGAACTGTTGGTGTTCTGTTTAGGAAGTTGTCTCCTATTCCATTGCATTCATAGCTTTTTTCTACTTTCTCTTCTATTCGTTTTAGTAAATTGGTTTGATATTGAGGTCTTTGATTTACTTGGGCTTCAGTTTTGTGTAGGGTGATAAATATAAATCTGTTTGCATTCTGCTACATGCAGACATCCAGTTACAGCAGCACCATTTGTTGAAGATGCTTTCTTTTTTTCCATTGTATTGTTTTGGCTTCTTTGTCAAAAGTCAAGTGTCTATAGATGTGTGGGTTTATTTCTGGGTCTTTGATTTGATTCCATTTGATCAACCTATTTTTATGCCCAAACCATGCAGTTTTTATAACTATTTCTTCATAGTACAGCTGGAAACCAGTAATGGGTATGTCTCCAGATATTCTTATACAGGATTGTTTAAGCTATTCTGGGTTTATTATTTTTACATATGAAGCTGAGGATTGCTCTTTCATTGTCTTAAATAATTGCATTAGAATGTTGGTGCAGATTGCATTGAGTCTGTACATTGCTTTTGGTAAAATGGCAATTTTTACCATGTTACTCATACTGATCCAAGAGCATGGGTGATCTTTCCATGTTGTGATATCTTCTTTGATTTCTTCCTTCAGCATTTTGAAGTTCTTGGCATACAGATCTTTTACTTACTTGGTTAGAGTTACACCAAGATATTTTATGATCCCATTGTGAAGGTTATTGTTACCCTAATTTCTTTCTCAGGCCATTTTCCATTTGTATACAGAAGAACTACTAGTTTATTTTTAATCTAACTACTTTGCTGAAAGTGTATATCAGCTGTAGAAGCTCTCTGGTAGACATTTTGGGATCACTCATATATAATAGTATATTATCTGCAAGCAGCAGTACTTCGACTTCTCCCTTTCCAATTTGTATCCCCTTGATCTCCTTTAGTTGTCTTATTGCTGTAGTTAAAACTACTATATTGACTAGATACACAGAGAGTGGAAAGCCTAGTTTTTCTCCTGATTTTAGTAGAAGTGCTTTAAGTTTCTCATTATTTAATTTGATGTTGGCTATAAGTTTGCTGTATATTTTCTTTATTGAGTTTGGGTATGTGCCTTGTATCCATGATCTCTCCAAGACTTATCATGAAAGGCTATTGGACATTGTCAAAGGGTTGTTAAGAATCTAATGAGATGATTATATGTTTTTTCTTTCAGTGTATTCATTTTCTTGGGTTACATTGATGGACTTTTGCAGGTTGAACCAACCCTGCATCTGTGGGCTGAAGCCTACTGGATTATGGTGGATAATGTTTTTTGATCTGTTCTTAGATTCAGTTTAAACTGAGTATTTTTTCCATAAGGGAAATCGGTCTGCATTATCTTTCTTTGTTCAGTTTGTGTGATTTAGGTATAAAGGTGACTGAGACCTCATAAAAAATTTGGCAGTGTTTTGTCTTCTTCTATGTTGTGGAAGAATTTGAGGAGTATTGGCATTAGTACTTCTTTGACATTCTTGTAGACTTCTGTGATAAAACCACCTGGCTCTAAGCTAATTTTCTTTGAAGACTTCTAGTAACTTCTTTTAGGTTATCCTTTCATTACAATTTTGTATCATATGATGACATCATAGTATATATAAGTGACTCCCAAAATTCCACCAGAAAGCTCTTACATCTGGAAAATATCTTCAGCAGAGTTGCTGGATACAAAAATAACTGTAAAAAGAAACCATTAGCCCTCCTATGTACAAATGATAAAAGGGAAGAAAAAATTTGTGAAACAATACCTTTCATAATAGCCACAAATAATATAAAATATCTTGGTGTAATGCTAACCAAGCAAGTAAAAGACCTGTATGACAATAACGTCAAGTCTTTGAAGAAAAAAACCTGAAGATTTTTCTAAGGTGAAAAGATCACCCATGCTCATGAATTGATAGGATTAACATAGTAAAAATGGCCATTTTACCAAAAATCATCTGCAGATTCAATGAAATTACCATCAAAATTCCAACCCAATTCTTTACAGACTGGAAAGAACAGCCATCAGCTTCACATGAAAGAAATAAAAGACTCAGGATACCAAAAACAATTCTGTAAGACTAAA
Source organism: Pachyuromys duprasi (assembly GCA_028658305.1). Taxonomy (NCBI): domain Eukaryota; kingdom Metazoa; phylum Chordata; class Mammalia; order Rodentia; family Muridae; genus Pachyuromys; species Pachyuromys duprasi. Next base: position 25,130,701 of record CM053750.1, on the reverse strand, counting down.
AGAACTTCTGGCAGTATCAACATACCTGATTTCAAGCAAAACCACAGAAGAGTAGTAGTAAACACTGCATGGTATTGGCATAGAAACTGACAGGTTGATCAATGGAATCAAACTGAAGACCGAGAAATACACCCAGACTCCTACAGTCACTTGAATTTTGACAAAGAAGCCAAAATCATACAATGGAAAAAAGAAAGCATCTTCAACAAATGATGCTGGTCTAACTGAATGTCTGCATGTAGAAAAATGGAAATAGATCCATATTTATAACTCAGTACAAAACTCAAGCCCAAGTGGATCAAAGACCTCAACATAAAACTGGATACTCTAAATATATAAGAAAAGATAGTGGGGAAAATCTGGAACACATTGGCATAGGAGACAACTTCCTGAACAGAACACCAACAGCAAAGGCTCTGAGATCAACAATTAATAAATGGAACCTTGTGAAACTGAAAAGCTTCTGTAAAGCAAAAGACACTGTCAACAGGACAAAACGATAGCCAACAGTTTGGGAAAACACCTTCACCAACCCTATGTCAGACAGAGGGCTAATATCCAAAATATCCAAATAATTTTAAAAAAATTAAACACCTAAAGAAACTTAGCAAGAAGGAGGATCCTGGGTGGACCCTGAGTAAGATTATCATTCCTCACTCAGAAAGGCAAATGGGATGGACATCGGAAGAGGGAGAAAAGAGGGAACAGGACAGGAGCCTACCACAGAGGGCCTCTGAAAGACTCTGCCCAGCAGTGCATCAAAGCAGATACTGAGACTCATAACCAATCTTTGGGCAGAGTGCAGGGAATCTTATGAAAAAAGTGGGGAGATAGAAATACCTGGAGAGGTCAGGTGGTACACAAGGAAAGCAACAGAACCAAAAAAATCTGGGCAAAGGTGTCTTTTCTGAGACCAATACTCCAACCAAGGACTATGCATGGAGATAAGCTAGAACTCCTGCAGATGTAGCCCATGGCAGCTCAGTGTTCAAGAGGGTTCCCTAGTAATTGGAACAGGGACTGTCTCTGACATGAACTCAGTGGCTGGTTGTTTGACTGCCTCCCTCTGATGGAAAAGCAGTATTACCAGGCCACAGAGAAAGTCAGAGAAGCCAGTCCTGATGAGACCTGATAGACTGAGGTCACAGGGAAGGGGAGGAGGACCTTCCCAATCAGTGGACTTGGGGAGAGGCATGAGAGAAGAGGGAGGGAAGGTAGGATTAGAAGAGGATGATGAGGGGGCTACAGCTGGGATACAAAGTGAATAAACTGTCATAAATTAATTAAACAATAAAAATAAAAAAGAAATTAAACACCAACAAATCAAATAATCAAATTTAAAAATGGGGTACAGAGCAAAATCGAGTCTTCATAACAGAGGAAACTCTAAAGGCTGAGAAGCACTTAAAGAAATGCTTACTGTCCTTAGTCATCAGAGAAATTCAAATCAAAATGGCCGAGATTCCACCTTACACACCTCTGAATCGCTAAGATCAAATCTCAAGTGAGAGTACCTGCTAGGGAGGAGGGGAAGAAAGGGGAATGCTCCTCCATTACTGGTGGGACTGCAAACTTGTGCAATCATTTTGGAAATCAATCTGATACTTTCTCAGAAAACCGAGAATAACTCTGCCTCAACACCCAGCTATAATACTTCTGAGCATACATCAAAAAGATTTTCCACCACATTGCATGGACTTTTGCTCATCTAAGTTCATAGCAGCTTTATATGTAATAGCCAGAACCTGGAAACACCCTAGATGTCCCTCAAATGAAGAATGGATAAAGAAAATGTTGTACACTTACACAATGAAATACTACTCAGCTATTAAAAACAAGGAAATCATGCAATTTTAAGGAAAATGGAACTAGGGAAGACTATCCTAAGTAAAGTAACCCAGACCTAGAAAAACACACATGGTATGTATTCACTTATAAGCAGATATTACACATATAGTAAAGGATAACCAATCTACCATCACCAGACCCAAAAAAGCTAAGTATTTACCAGGGCCCAAAGAAGGCTTCCTAAATCTCAGTCAGAAGGTAAAATAGAATAGACAGCAGAAGTGTGTTGTGGAGAAGGAAATGAGGTTGGGGATCAGATGAAGAAAAGTGTGGTGTAATGTGAGAGGGCTGAGAGAGAGAAGGGAAATGTGGGTGAGGAGCAATTGGGAGGATATGAGTGTGAGTCTAGCTGAGACTCCCAGCAGGGGGTTGGAGGTGGGACATGGAGATTGATATGGCCACCTTCAAGACAGGCAGGACTCCTAGTAATGGAAGTGAAACAACAATCCTCTCATGAAACCTTTGACTCAAAAATTACCGCCTACAAGATATGCAGGGATAAAGAAGTAAGACCTAATGATTCTTTGGACTTCCTCAGTGTCTGTTGTCTCCCTTTTCACTTGTGATTTTGTTGATTTGGATACTGTCTTTCTGCCTTTTAGTTAGTGAGAGACCAAGAGATTAAAGGTGGTTATTTTTAGTGCTTGAGGCCTAAAATATTTGGGTGGGGAGGTCCAGTGGAAGAACTCGCCTTACCACATTCTTTACCCACATACTAGAGATACAGTTGCTAGGAAACTGGCCCATCCCCCTAAGGAGGGATTAATGGTTTGGGGACCTTCCTATAGCCAATCAATTCAAAATGTAATGTTTCGACAAATAGATGCTTGCCAGGTAGGAATTGCCCCTGCCTTGGGCA
>CM053750.1:25097960-25127494 GCA_028658305.1 Pachyuromys duprasi | reverse complement strand
CAGGAGACTACTTCCTGAATAGAACACCAACAGCACAGGCTATAAGATCAACAATCAATAAATGGGATCTCATGAAACTGAAAAGCTTCTTTAAAGCAAAGACACTGTCATCAAAACAAAACAACAACCTACAGACTGGGAAAGGATCTTCACCAACCCTATATTTGACAGAGGGCTAATATCCAGTATATATAAAGAACTCAAGAAGTTAAAAAGCAACAAATCAAGTAATCTAATTAAAAAATGGGGTATGGAGTTAAAAGAGAACTGACTGTAGAGGTTTACAGAACGGCAGAAAAACACTTAAAGAAATGCTCAACATCCTTAGCCATCAGGGAGATGCAAATCAAAACGACCCTGAGATTTCAGCTTATACCCACCAGAATGGCTAAGATCAAAAACTCTAGTGACAACGCATGCTGGAGAGGTTGTAGAGAAAGTGGAACTGTCCTCCATTACTGGTTGGAATGTAAACTTGTACGGCCACTCTGGAAATCAATTTGGCGCTTTCTTAGACAATTAGGAATAGTGATTCCTCAAGACCCAGCTATACCACTCTTAGGCATATATCCAAAAGATGCTCAAGTACACAACAAAGACATTTGCTCAACTATGTTCATAGCCGCTTTATTTGTAATAGCCAGAATCTGGAAATGACCCAGATATCCCTCAGTTGAGGAATGGATACAGAAATTGTGGTACTTTTGCACAATGGAATACTACTAAGCAATTAAAAAGGAGGAAATCATGAAATTCGCCGACAAATGGTGGGACCTGGAAACAATCATCCTGAGTAAGGTATCCCAAAAGCAGAAAGACGCACATGGTATATACTCACTTATATAGACCTATAAGATAGGATAAAAATACAGAAATCTATACACCTAAAGAAGATAAACAAGAAAGAGGACCTGGGGTAAGAGGATTAATACTCACTTAGAAAGTCAAATTTGATGGACATTGGATATAGGAATAAACAGGCAGCAGGACAAGAGCTGGCCACAGAGGGCCTCGAAAACACTCTTCCTACCAGTGTATCAAAGCAAATATTAAGAAACATAACCAACCCTTTGGCAGAGTGCAGGGAATCATATGAAAGAAGGGGGAGTTAGTATGACCTGGAGAGTTCAGGAGCTCCGCAAGGACCAAATATATCACGGCACAGGGGTCTTTATTGAGACTGTCTCTCCAACCAAGGACCATGTATGGTTATAACCTAGAACCCCTGCTTGTAGGTAGCAAATTGTAGCTCAGTTCCCAAGTGGGTATCTAGTAAGGGGAACAGAGACTATTTTGGATATGAACTCAATGGCTGGCTCTTCGACCTCCCTGTCCACCGAGGGAGGAGTAGCCTTGCTAGGCCACAGAAGAGGACATTGTAGCCATTCCCGAAGAGACCTGATAAGCTAGAGTTAGATGGAAGGGGAGGAGGTCCTCCCCTATCAGTGGACTTGGGAAGAGGCAGGGAGTAGTGAGGGAGGAAAAGGGAGGATAGGGAGGGAATGTGGAAGGGGGCTACAGCTGGGATACAAAGTACATAACCTGTGATTAATATAAAATAAAAATGAAAAAAAAAACCAAACACATTAAATCAGTTAGAAGAAAAAGTGGGGAAAAGACTTGTTCTCATTGGTAAAGGAGACAACTTCCTGAACAGAACACCAACAGCACAGGCTATAAGAGCAACAATGAATAAATGGAACCTCATGAAACTGAAAAGCTTCTGTAAAGTGAAGGACACTGTCATCAAAACTAAATGACGGCCTAGAGATTGGGAAAGAATCTTCACCAACCCTTTATCTGCCAGAGGGCTAATATCCAGTATATATAAAGAACTATAGAAGTTGAAAAGCAACAAATCAAGTAATCCAATTAAAAAATGGGGAAGAGAGCTAAACAGAGAACTCTCGATAGAGGAATATCAAATGGCAGAGAAACACTTAAAGAAATGCTCTATGTCATTAACCATCAGGGAAATGCAAATCAAAGGGACCCTGAGATTTCACCTTACATCCATCATAATGGCCAAGATCAAAAACTCAAGTGATAGCACATGCTGGAGAGGTTGTGGAGATAGGAGAATTCTCTTCCACTGATGGTGGGAATGTAAATTTGTACAACCACTCTGGAAATCAATCTGATGCTTCCTCAGACAACTAGGAGTAGCACTTCCTCAAGATCTAGCTATACCACTCCTAGGCACATATTCAAAAGATGCTCAGGTACACAATAAGGACATTTGCTCAACTATGTTTGTAGCAGCTTTATTTGTAATAGTCAGAAGCTGGAAACAACCCAGATGCCCCTCAACTGAAGAATAGATACAGAACTTGTGGTACATTTACACAATGGAATATTACTCAGCAATAAAAAACAAGTATATCATGAAATTTGCAGGTAAATGGTGGGAACTGAAAAGGGCCATCCTGAGTGAGCTCTCCCAGAAGCAGAAAGACACACATGGTATATGCTCACTCATAGAGATATATAATATAGGATAAACCTACTAAAATCTGTTCACCCAAAGAAACTAATCAAGAGGGAGGGCTCTGGCTAAAATGCTCAATCCCCAGCCAGAAAGGCAAAGCAGATGGTCATCATCAGAAGAAGAAAACAGGAAACAAGTTAGGAGCCTGTCACAGAGGGCCTCTGAAAGGCTCTGCCCTGCAGATTTGTTGCTATTTAACTTTGAGTTCTTTACATATTCTGGATAGTAGCCCACTGTCAGATATAAGGTTGGTGAAAACCACAGAGGACCTCTGAAAGAGTCTTCCCAGCAGGGTTGCTGAGACTCATAGCCACACTTTTTGCAGAGTATAGGGAATCTTATGAAAGAAGAGTGAGATAGAAAAACTTGGAGGGAATGGAATCTCCACTAGGAGAGCAATAGAACCAAAAATTCTGGGCCCAGGAGGCTTTTATGAGACTGATGCTCCAACCACTAATCATTCATGGAGATAACCTAGAAACCCAGTACAGATGTAGCCCATGGCAGCTCAGTCTCCAAGTCGATTTCCTAGTAAGGGGAGCAGGGACTGTCTCTAACATGAACTCAGTGGCTGACTCTTTGATCACCTCCCCCTGAGTGGAGTGGGCAACCTTACCAGGCCACAGAGGAAGACAATGCAGCCAGTCCTGATGAGACCTGATGAGCTATGATCAGATGGAAGGGGAGGAGGACCTCTTCTATCAGTCGACTGGGGAAGGGGCATTGGAGGAGAAGAGGGAGGGAGGGTGTGACTGGGAGGGTTGCAAGGGAGGGGGCTACAGCTGGGATACAAAGTGAATAAATTGTCATAAATAAAAATTTCTCAAAAAAGGAAAAAAAATAAAAAATAAAATGCTTCATAACAGTCTTAAATTTACAGTTATGATGTAGTAATAAAAATATTGTTATGATTGGGGGTCACCACAACATGTAGAACTGTATTAAAAGGTTGCTGATTTAGGAAGGTTGAGAATCACTGGAGTATGGAGAGTCATTATGGTATGGGCTGGAGCATGGGCTGTTTTTCTCTAAACTATGGTATAGAGAAGTGGTTTGTGATTCTTGGTGGAGAAATATTTCTGTATTACATGGAAGCAACTAGAAAAGGGAATCTAGATCCAAATAAAGTCTCTCCCAATCATCACGTGCTGCCTTCTTTGGGATGATGTATTCATGTAGTAGGGTCCTGGATGAAACCAACCCTCACTTCCATGTTTATTGTTCAAACGATCTACTGCAATAGAACAAGAAAGATAGAAATGCTGCAGTCATGGGATGCTGCACATTGTCATCTCTCAAATGAGGTATGGTATATGCACTACATTCCTATACTATCAGAGCTCTTCCTCCTCACCTGCATGATTCCTACCTACCCAGGCTTCATGTTAGATACCCCATTGCCATGAAGACCTTTCAGACACTTCAGTGGCTGGAGTAGATGGCCTTCAACTTTGATCTCAAAATATCATATTATACCTCAATCACATTATTTGTTTTCCTGGTATCTATGTCATCTTCTGAGACAACTGGGTTTTTGTTAACCATGAAATCTCTATGTAATACAAAACAAGTATTTCAAGGAATAGCAAAGATGTGTATGAATGAACAAATCATTAGTGAATGAGCTCCAGGCAGAAAATCAAAGCTAAAATAAGAGCTTTGTTTACCTTTTCAAATGTGTTCTTGATTCATCTGCCTTGAGAAAAAGAGATTTGTGTCGCGTTACCATTTCTTATCATGCAGCTTCAGCAGTGCCCCACGTACTTTATCAGAATTACTGGTCCCCTTTGTGCTGGAGTCTACACCAAAAATCAAATTTGAGAACTAGCTAGAGGAAACCTACTTTGAAACACTTTTATGCCTACCGTGTTGCATGCAAGTCTCCTCTGTTTCTTTCAGGGCAATAAGAGCAAAAAAGAACACATTCCCCATGCCAGCATGCTAACTATCATATGGTATTTCTATCAATTGTTAGAATGATCCCAGACTGTCACATATATTTTCAGATGGAGTCTTACTGTGTTATCTAGTTTGTCTCAAACCTCTGACTCAGCACCCTCAGTGCTAGAACTATGGATGGACATCACCACATACAACTTTACCAAGGTAAAGACGTTTAGAGACACATAGTACAGACAAGCTGAGCATTTCAGGATGATTGGAGCTGTGATACCACAGCTGTTTGTGTCCTTCTTGTCTGGTAGAAAATGCAACTTAAGGTACTGCTCATATTTCTTTTTAGGATGGACTAGGTTTTTCTTTTTGGAAGAGCATGGTCCTGGGAGGGTAGGACTAATAGGAAGAGTAGACCAACAGTTTAAGAAATGAAGGCAAATGTTTGGTTAGATCCAATGTCAGATGCCGTAGAAAACAAAGACTAAAGTTGTGAGAAGTAGGTTGACTGAGAAATAGAGCAATCAGGGCTGTAGTATCCCACAAGATGGACTTTGCTATGTCCTTTGTGGTAGCCTAGCTCTCTTGACACAGGGTTCAGAATGAGAAGGACATTGTTGTTGTTCTTTGGTTTGTATTTTAAATATATATATATATATATATATGATATAATATATATTATTCCTTGAGGATTCATACATCTACATATTATATTTCAACCCAATTAATCCAAAATGTGATTTTTACATTCTTCTTTGTTTCTGTCACCCACAAGCATGTGGCTCTGCCTAAAGCAGTGTGATGTTCAGCCAGCCACAAAAGTTTCCAAGCTGTAGTTTCATGCTACTTTTCAAGTTTGGCACACAGAAACATACTCTAAAAGCCAGAGCTTGTAAATCTGTTGTGTCTCTTTGTGAAGAAGACTAGGTTAAGGTTTTGGTGAGTGGTGTTATCTAAGTGGACCCAATGATTACACTGTAATTACGCCTCATATGTAGTAAAGAAGAAAAGAAAGGTCAGAGGCAGAGTGCATCATCAAGACTACTGTTTGACATGTACGGGCCTGAGGACAAGAACTTGAGCCTTAGATCCCCATGAAAGAAAAAGCTAGGCATCATGGCATGCACTTATAATTCCAAGGGCTAGGATTACAGGTGTTTGTCATCACCTCCTGTTTACAGATGTAAAAATTATAAGTAACAGGTACTTGCAAGAAAGAAAAGAAAAGACTGTTGTGACAATGGAGGAAGTACCATAAATAGACATGCTGGTCAGAAAAAGCAAGAGGCAACTTCTGTGTTGGAAGCCTCCAGGAAGTATGATGGCTGCTGAACTTCTGATGTCAGGCCAGTGAGACCCACTTTGACAAATAGCACTGTAAACTGATAAATTTGTGTTGCCTTAAATTTAAATTTATGGTTAATTGTGTTAATAATGAAAGAAGTAAAAATTTTGAATAGGCTTGAATGAACAGAGAGGCAGAAATTTTGGTATTTGCTGTGAGTTTGTGTTCCGGAGAGGGGCTCCAGGAGCAAGCTAATTTGCATGAATGTCCTGATTCCACCTCTGCCAGAGATTTGTTGCTTTCTCCTTTGCCTGAAAGACACACTCACATTCAGCAGACTCCCTACAAGCTGACATCACCTCTAGATCATTCAGACCTGTTAGAACTCACCTCACATAAATTTTCCATGCTGAGCCAGCATTAGCCACCAAACACCTGAGAGCCAATTACAACAAATGAATCCGGGGACTTGCAGTCTCCCAAATGCATGGGGTGTGTTTATCCTTACAAGAACGTGTTTGGAATTGTTAGTTATGAGACTGTGTTCTGAAACTTGGCTTAGTTATGTGTTTCAGCATTCATTAGAGACAGTAGCTACATTGTGTGTGTGTTTTTTTTAAAATAAAATCTTGTTCTTCTGGCTCTGTTCCGTTCTTAGAACAATTTGGCTAGCAGGAAAAGCTTAAAAGCTTAGACCACCATGTCACTAAGGACTTTTTACTTGATTTTAGAGATTTTAACATAATTACACCATCTCCTCCTTCCTTTTTCATTCTCCAACCCCCTGTTCTTGCTCTATTTTACATTCATGGACTGTTTTTTCATTAATGTATATATATATATATATATATATATATATATATATATAATATTCTTAAAATGACCTGCTATGCATATATAATGTTACCCATGTATATTTTCAGGGCTGACCTTTAGTGTTGGATAACCAATTGGTGTGCTCTTCCCTGTGGAATACTATTTTTTCCATTGACTTTGCATGGCACTTTTGTCTTAAAAGAAGTAGAAATATGTAGTCCGTGATACTATGAACATTACAAGAACTAGATTCTGGGCTTGTTAACTACCTGAAGACCAGCTGCAGGGGGCTTACATAATCACATAGTACAAAAGCACTGAATGTTTGGGAAGCTATTGTGCCAAACGCTTTCTTCCTTCTTTAGTGATGTTTAAAAGATAAAGTGCTTGTGAATTATAGTACTCAAGATCAAATGTCAGGAAAGTATTCAAACAGTAGAACCTCAAATGTAGAGAACAAAATGAAGCCAAATGTATGATGGGTGTTTGGTTTCTTTGGCAGTTACCCATTGACTTTACACTGTTAAGCATCTTACCTGATTGAAAAATATAAACATGTTAGCCAAGGGAGAAAAAAAAAACCTATCAGTTATTCTCTATGTGACCAAGTACATGTGACTGGGTTGTTGGAAGAATTATAGATAGCATGATTCGAAGCAACACTTGTCAGAAAAAAGCAACTGAGTCACTATCATTCAGAACTAAGTCTATATCATAACTTGGAGGGTAACGACTTGCATGGGAGAGACTGGATTGTGTGTCACACTCATGCAAAACAGACAGTACTCATGAGACATCATAATATTTCATCTATTAAATATTTTAAGAGAGGAAAACTTAATATACTGAATCAACTAAAAAGAATAAAAACAGAAATTAACTCCTGGCACATCCTTTGTTCCAGGCTGTTATATTCTGTATTACAATCACCCCTATTGAATGGCTTCTGAAAGAAAATCGCGCATAATGGCATTTTAGTCATTACTCTAATGTCAACAAACAAGGCAGATTAATGCTTCCAGTCCCAAGCTGTCTTGCACTCTGCTTATTAGGATTGTAGTCAGATCTTCATTAGAATGAATGGCATCTGATTCCAGAAGGTGGTCGCAACAGAGGCACCTTCTTGCTATGGTGTCACCCTGCAAATGACAATGTAGGCCATTATGAATGACACTCCACCACTCGTTACTTCCTGCCTCAAATTGTAGTTAATCTTTCATCCAAACTGTACACATGTGCAGCTTTAAGTGGCCTATCACAGCAAGCACCAGCAGTGCTGCAAGCACATGGAGACTGACAGAAGGTAAATTGCTTGTCAGGAGGTCTGTATTTCAATTCACAGCATATTCCAAACACGTAGTGGTGAAAGCATGCCACAACAGCTGCTTTCATTGCTAACTATTTTTGATGTAAATGTCAATAAAGCTCCAGGCCCTTTCATATTTTTGGCCATGAATGTCCATCTTTCCCTATGCAGGCTGGCAGGTGGAGTGCCATTTATCTACTCTTAGGAGCATTGTCCTATAATAACGATTGTCTCTGGAGGCCGTTTAGAGTGATTGAGAGTAGTGATTGGGACAACAGGCTGCTGAATTTCATTGCTGGAGTGGGTTGACAGGTGACTGCTTTTATGCCCTCTCATCTGCTAGGGATGAGATAAAGTACTGCCATCCAGTCACAGGCTATTGCCTCCAGGTAGAAGATCCCCACCTATAGTTCACTCCATTCATGGGAAAAAATACAGCCATGCTTATTAAACTAACTTAAATTCTCCAGTAGATCTAAGGGCTTTCAAAGAGATAGTGGTGTCATTTAATTCAATGAGATTACAAATCAGAATTAAGCAAAATAATTTTGAAAGGGATATATATGCCTTTGTGGGCCTTATTCCTTCTCATGCAATTGTCCCTTTCAGGGTACCAGCTGTTTGTACCATATAATAAACTCACATTTTCCTGCTGTTCTAAGGAAGATGAGTGCAGCTTGACCTTTAACAATTGAAAGCAAGCACACAAATTAAAATACAACCCAAGGATACCACTTTGAACACATTTGCATTCAGACACGCTATTGTCACAGAGATGACCAAGATTTTTGTCTATCCCTGATTGAAGCCCCAGATTATTTTTTAAGAAATAATTCATCATCATCATCATTATCATTATCATCATCATTATGTCTCCAGAAGTAATTTCTGTTATATTAACAAATAATCTAAGGGGCTAGATAGATGACTCAGTGTTTAAGAGCACTGGCTGCTCTGTTCACATACAAGAAAATTGAAATTTATCTTATTCATTACATGTATCACACACATAAATGTGGCATCAAAAGTCTATTCAACTCACATCAAAATTTTAGGACAGAGTAAACATGAATTTGAATTTAAAAGCTTTATTAGATGTCATATCAAAAGCATAAGACACAAGAGAAATTAATTATATTCATCATAAATTTTGTAGTTTATGCTTTAAAGGAGAAGATCATAAGATATAAAAAGGACTCACCATGTGGAAGAAAATATTTGCAAAGTACATGTTTCATATTAGACTTTATGTTTCATCTATCTATCTGTCTGTCTAGCAAAGAGCACTTTCTTTTGTACCCCCTTTTATTAAAAATAGATTCCTTTAAATACAACATATCCTGGTTACAGTTTCCCTTTCCTATCCTCCTCCCAGTTCCTCTCTAACTCCTCTCCCATCCAGATCCATTCTCCTGCTTCCCACTAGAAAAAAGCAGGCTTCTAAGACAATAACTACAAAATGTAACGAAATAAAATAAGATAAAACCAAAACCTTCACATTGAAGTTGGACAAGGAAAACCAACAGAAGAAAAAGAGCTCAAAAGAAGCACACTCAGGAATCACACTAAGAGGAGATGAGGGAGGGAGAGTGGGATTGGGAGGGAATGAGAGAGGGGGCTACAGCTGGGATACAAAGTGAATAAACTGTAACTAATATAAAAATAAAAATTTAATTTAAAAATATTTAGCTGGAACCCATAATATACATGCAAAAAACCAGAGATAGACCCTTGTAGGCCCTCCGCATGCTTCAGGAGCTATCACTCATTGTCTTAGTCATTCTGACAGGTATAAGATGAAATCTCAAAGCACTTTTGATTTGCATTTTCCTGGTGGCTAAGGATGTTGAACATTTCTTCCAGTTTTTCTCCAACACTTGAGATTCCTCTATTGAGAATTCTGTTTATATCTGTATCTCATTTTTAAATTGTAATATTTGTTTTTTGATATCTATTTTTTGTTTTTTTCTAAATTTTGGACTTTCTTCATTCAATAGATTTCTTACTATTAATTACAGTTTATTCCCTTTGTATCCCACCTGTAGCTCCCTCCTTCCCTATCCAATCCCACCCTCCCTCTCTCTTTTCCTCCCATGCCTCTCCCCCAGTCCACTTATAGGGGATGTCCTCTTCCCCTTCCATCTGATCCTAGTCTATCAGGTCTCATCAGGATGGGCTGCATTTTCTTCCTCTGTGGCCTGGTAAAGCTGCTCCCCCTTGATGGGGAGGTGATCAAAGAGCAGGCCAATCAGATTATGTCAGAGACAGTCCCTGTTCCCGTTACTAGGGAATCCACTTGGATACTGAGCTGCCATGGGCTACCTCTGTGCAGGGGTTCTAGGTTATCTCCCTGAATAGTCCTTGGTTGAAGTATCAGTCTCAGAAAAGACCCCTGTGCCCAAATTTTTTGGTTCTGTTGTTCTCCTTGTAGAGCTCCTGTCTTCTCCAGATCTTACTATGTCCCCCTTCTTTCATAGGATTCCCTGCACTCTGCCCAAAGTTTGGCTTTGAGTGTCAGCATATGTTTTGATACTCTGCAGGGTAGTCTTATATATTAGTCCTCTATAGGATGAGGAGTTGATAAAAATATATTTTCCCATTCTGTAGACTGCTGCTTTGTCCTATTGACAGTGTCTTTTGCCTTACAGAAGCTTTCAGTTTCATGAGGTCCTGTTTATTAATTGTTGATCTTAGTCCTGTACTATCAGTGTTCTGTTCAGAAAGTCTTCTGTGCCAATAAATTTATTTTCCACTTTTTCTCTATCAGGTCTAGTGTATTTGGCTTTCTGTTTAGGCCTTTGATCCATTTTTAGTTGAGTTTTATTTATTGTGACAAATATGGATCTATTTGTATACTTCTACCCTCAGTTTGAGCAGCAAAATTGGTTGAAAATGCTGTTTGTTTTTTTTCCCAGTTCACATTTCTAGGTTCTTTCTCAAAAATTACATATCCCAAACTGTGTGTGTTTATGTCTTTGAGTTTAATCTGATTCCACTGATAAACATGTCTGGTTTTTATGTCAATACTGTGCTCTTTTTTAAATTTGTACAGCTCTATAGTACAACTTTTAATCAGGAATAGTTATATCTCCAGAAGTTCTCTTATTTTTCAGGATTGTTTTAGATGCCCTGGTAGTTTCGTATTTCCACACGAAGCTGATAATTGTCCTTTCCAAATCTGTGAAGAATGTGTTAAAATTCTGATGAAGATTGCATTGAATCAGTTTTTTTTTTTTTTTTTTGGTGGAACGGCCACTTTTGCTGTGTTAAACCTACCAATCCATGAGCATGGTGATCTTTCTATCTTTTGATATCATCTTTAGTTTCTTTCTTCAGAGAATTGAAGTTTTTAGCATACAAGACTTTCATTTGCTTAGTTAGAGTTACTCTAAGATAGTTTATATCATTTGAGGCTACTCTGATAGCTGTTGTTTCCCTGATTTCTTTCTCCATTCATTTGTCATTTATATATAGAAGGGCTGCAGATTTTTGTGTGTGTGTTTGTTAATCATTTCTCCAGCTACTTTGCTGAACCTGTTTATCATATATAGAAGTTTCCTGGTGGATTTTTTAGGGTCACTTATGTATAATATCATATCATAGCAAATAAGTATACTTTGACTTTTACTTTCCAATTTGTATCCTTGATCTACTTCAGTTGTCTTATTGTTCTAGTTAAGACTTCAAGTACTATATTGACTATGTACAGATAGTGTGGACAACCTTGTCTTGTTCCTGATTTTAGTGGAATTGCCTTGAGTATCTCTCCATTTAACTTGATGTTGGCTATGGATTTGCTTTAAAATGCCTTTATTATGTTGAAGTATGTTCCTTGTATCCCTAGTCTCTCTAGGAATTTTATCATGTATTTTTGTTTAATTCTCACAAATTCAGTTTGTAAGTATTTTATTGATTTTTTATTTATATTCTTTGGGAAATTTTTTATAATTCTTTTTATTCTTTGTGGTTTTATGTGGTAATTGTGGCCTCATAAAATGAATTGAGCAATGTTCCTTCTGTTTTTTTATTTTTGTGGAATAATTTGAGGAGAATTGGCATTAACTCTTAGAAAGTCTGGTAGAATTCTTCACAAAAAAAAACCATCTGGCCCTATACCCTCAGATCTCAGATTCTTATTTACAACTTTTATTGAGTATCAGCCATAGGTATAGTATTACATTATATACAACGATAAGGAGTACAAATGATAATTAAACAGAAATAGACACTGACACAGCTTTTCAGAAAAATGTGGAGATAAAAATTTTACCCATGCTGCTCAGTCTCTAATAAGGGGAACAGGGGCTGTCTCTGACATGAACTCAGTGACTGGCGCTTTGATCATCTCCCCCTGAGGGGGAAACAGCCTCACCAGACCACAGAGGAAGACAATTGCAGCCAGTCCTGATGAGATCTGATAGGCTAGAGTCATATGAAAGGGGAGGAGGACCTCCCCTATCAGTGGACGTAGGGAGGGGCATGGGAGGAGATGAGGGAGAAAGGGTGGGATTGGGAGGGCATGAGGGGGGGCTATAGCTGGGATGCAAACTGAATAAACTGTAATAAACCAAAAAACAAATTAATTAAAAATTTTTACTGTCAATCATATAATTTATATTTTTATTTGATTTTCTTCCTATTTTTTATCATATATATATATATATATATAATGCAGCATTACAAATAAAATGTATAGTTAAGTATTAGGTCTATGGATACTTCTATTGATATTTGTGAGAAATTTAAAGGTTAAGGTATAAGGCTTTCTTTAATAATATGAAATGAAAATAAAATTTAAAAAAGCAGAAGGAACATTGCCCAATTTTATGAGGTCACAGTTACCATGATACCAAAACCAGAAATCTACACACCTAGAGAGGATAAACAAGAAGGAGGACCTGGATTGGTATGATCAATGCTTGTTTGAATGAACAAATGGGATGGACATTGAGTGGAGGAGAAAACAAGCAACAGAACAGGAGCATGCCAAAGAGGACCTCGGGGGAGGGGGGGGGTCAATGTAGCGATGTATCAGAGCAGATATTAAAACTCGAGATCAAGCCTCTGACAGAGGGCGAGAAGTAACGATAGATCTGAGGGAGGTTGTTGAGACTTGGGGAGAACAAGAGCTCCACAAAGACCAAACTGAGCAGGGCACAGGGGTCTTGTATGAGACGGTTTCTACAATCAAGGACCATGTGTGGATGTGGCCTGGAACCCCCTCACAGATGGGGCCCATGATAGCTCGGTGTAGGACTGAAGACCCTATGCAGGGAAACAGGGACTGTGTCAGTCATGATCTTGATGGCTGACTCTTTGACCCTCCCCCATACAAACCGGGGAGTGACAGACTGGCTAGATCCCAGGGGAGGACATTGCAGCCAGCCCTGAGGAGTCAGGATAAGCTGGGGTTGGATGGAAGGGAAGGAGGTCCTCCCCTGTTGGTGGACTTGGAGGGGGCGGGGAGGAGGGAGATGAGGGAGTGGGAGGGTAGGAGGGACTGAGGGAGGGGGCTAAGCCTGGGATTCAAAGTACCTAACCTGTGATTGAGATAAAAATAAATAAATTAAAAAAAAATAGAAGCAGCATAATGTGGCTAGTAAAAGGAGGTAGACTAAGACACATGGAGATTATTCCTGCAAACTCTATTTTTAGCTACTGCTCTAAATAATCATTATTGATAACAATATTTCACAATATTATTTGTTTTCTGAAATAGAGTAAAAAACTGGATGAAAATTTATTCTCTCCTTTAAATTGAACCTATGAGAAACATTTTTTAATGCTCTAGAAAACTAAAAGGATAGCAACTGACTGTATGAAGTGAGCTTGAGTGATTATCAGGAGTTAAGTATTACATAGATGATAAACTGAGGACTGAAGTGCAAAGGAACCAAGGGAGATCCAAGATACTCTGAGACCCTTGAGCCATTTAACGTAACAGCAAGAGGTGCTTGCATCCTCCCATGATTTGGGATTTAGAGTTTAAGACATGTCAATACAGGCTGAAATTTACTGTTTAGCCAAGCAGCAAAGGAATTTACCTGATTCCCATTTATCTTTTAAAATAATATCATGGAGTAAGATCAGGGTTAAGTAGAATAATTTGCCATAACATTTAATGACTATAACTCTATTTTATAAGTTTTACTTCTATATAAAATAAATATGCACCTTATCATCTTTGTTCAGATGTAAAAATCCTAAAGGGCAATATCAACTCACTTTTAATATTTATCATAACAGACATTTACTTTCTTATACCCAAGAGTGCCAAGGAATTCTGTATTTAGTGGCAAACATTAGACTAAATGATGCTATTCATCTTTCTTCTTCTATTTATAGAAAATGCATATATAATAAGTCAACCATACTACAGACTCCAATAAACTAAATAATAAGGGCTTATGGAAGGATGCTTGCATCTTACTAAGAAGGAGAAATAGAATAGACAGCAAAAGCAGATGAAGAAAGGAAACACGGTAGGAGAGGGATTGCAAAATAGAAACAGAGGGAACATTGCGAAACTCATTTTATGATGCCACAGTCAAAGACCCAACAAAGAATGTTAATTTCAGATCAGTTTCCCTCATGAACATTAATGCAAATATACTCAATAAAATATTTGCAAACCAAATCTAAGAATGCATCAAAGTTATCCTCCACCTTGATCAAGTAGACTTCATTCCTAAGATGTTGGGATGGTTCAATATACAAAAGTCCATCAATGTAATTCACCATATAAACAAACTTAAAGAAAAAAACCACATTATCATTGTATTAGAGGTTGATAAAACCTTTGACAAAATCCAACATCCCATCAATGATAAAAGTATTGGAGAGATCAGGGATACAAGGCACATACTTAAATATAATAAAGGCAATACACAGCAAGTCTATTGCAGACATCAAATTAAATGGAGAGAAACTTAAATCAATTCTGCAAAAGTCAGGGACAAGACAAGGCTGCCCACTCTCTCTGTATCTCTTCAACATAGTAGAAGTACAATGCATTCTAGCTAGAGCAATACGGGAATTAGAGGAGATCAAGACGATCCAAAGTAGAAAGGAAGAAGTCTAAGTATCACGATTTGCAGATGATATGATAATATACCTAAGTGATCCCAAAAATTCTACAAGAGAACTCCTACAGTTGATAAATACCTTCAGCAAAGTGGCTGGATACAAAGTTAACTAAAAAAAAAAATCAGTAGCTCTCCTGTATACAAATGATGAGCAGGATGAGAAAGAAATTAGCCACAAATAATATAAAATATCTTGGTATAACTCTAACCAAGCATGTTCGTAGCAGCTTTATTTGTCATAGCCAGAACATGGAAACAACCCAGATGTCCCTCAGTCCAGGTATGGATACAGATATTGTGGTTCTTTTACACAATGGAATACTACTCAGCAATTAAAAAGGAGGAAATCATGAAATTCGCAGGCAAATGGTGGGACCTGGAAACGATCATCCTGAGTGAGGTATCCCAAAAGTAGAAAGAAACACTTGGTATACACTCACTTATATAGACCTATAGGATAGGATGGACATGCTGAAATCTATTCACCTAGGGAAGATAAGCAAGAAGGAGGCCCCAGGGTGGGAGGATCAATCCTTGCTTAGATGGACAAATGGGATGGACATTGAATATAGGAGAAAACAAGCAACAGGACAGGAGTCCACCACAGAGGGCCTCTGAAAGACTCTAACTACCAATGAATAAAAGCTGATATTAAGACTCACAACCAAGCCATTGCCAAAGTGCAGGGAATCATACGAAAAAAGGGGGAGTTAGTAAGATTTGGCGAGGACAAGAGCTCCACAAAGACCAAATAGATCAGGGCACAGGGGTCTTCTATGAAACTGTTTCTCCAACCAAGGACCATGTATGGATACAATCTATAACCCCTGCTCAAATGTGGCCCATGGTAGCTCAGTACCCAACTGGGTACCCTAGTAAGGGGAACAGGGACTACTTGGGTCACGAACTCAAAGGCTGGCTTGTCTACTGCCCCCCCCCCCACCCAAGGGAGGAGTAGCCTAACTAGATCCCAGAAGAGGACATTGCATCAAGCCCTGAAGAGACATGATAAGCTAGGGTCAGATGGAAGGGGGTGAGGTCGTCCCCTATCAGTGGACTTGGGGGGGGGCAGGGAGAAGATGTGGGAGGGATGGGGAGAGTGGGAGGAAATGCGGGAGGGGGCTATGGCTGGGATACCAAATATATAATCTGTGATTAATATAAAAATAAATAAACTAGGATATTGGCGTGACTCTCACTCTAACTCCTAGCAACAGGGGTCATGAAGACTGAAGAGGATACCCTCTAACTAACCAAGACTCCTAGTGGAGGGAGGCATGCCAAGCCACCCACAACAACTTCGACACAAAATTTATCCTGCCTATAAGATATGCAGGGACAGAAATAGAGCAGAGAGAGATGGAGGGAATATCCAATCAATGACTAGCCAACCTGAGACTTACCTCATGAAAGGCAGCCAAGCCATCACATGATTACTGATACTCTCCTATGCTTGTGGATGGGAGCCTAGCATAGTTGTCCTCTGAGTGGTTGCACCCAGCAGCTGATGGAAACAATTGGGTCCCACAACCAAATACTGGATGGAGTACAGGAAGGGGAGTCTTATTCAAAAAGGCAAATGGGATGGACATCAGAAGAGGGAGAAAACAGGGAACAGGACAGGAGCCTACCACAGAGGGCCTGTGAAAGACTCTACCCAGCAAAGTATCAAAACAGATGCAGAGACTCATAGCCAAACTTTGGGCAGAGTGCAGCGAATTTTATGAAGGTAAGGGGAAACAGAAAGAACTGGAGGGATCAGGTGCTCCACAAGAAGAGAACCAAAATACCTGAGCCCAGGGTCTTTTCTGAGATGATACTCCAAGCAAGGACCATGCATGGAGATAATTTAGAACCCCTGCAAAGACGCACACATTGCAGCTCAGTCTCCAAGTGGCTACTCTTAGGGGATACAGGGACTGTCTCTGACATGAACTGAGTGGCTGGTCCTTTTAATACCTCCCCCCCCCCCGAGGAGAGAGCAGCCTTACCAGGCCACAGAGGAAGACAATGCAGCCAGTCCTGAAGAGACCTGATAGGCTAGGGTCAGAGGGAAGGGGAGGAGGACCTCCCCTATCAGTGTACTTGGAGAGGGTCATGGGAGGAGATGAGGTAGGGAGGGTAGGATTTGGAGGGGATGAGGGACAGGGCTATAGCTGGAATACAAAGTGAGCAAAGTGTAATCAATAAAAATAAATGAATTAAAAATCAAAATAATAAAGATATCAATTATATGAACTGGACCTAGGCCCCTTTACACAGATGTAGCGAGGTCCTCATATGTGGTCCCTAGTAAGAGGAATGGAGGCTGACTCTAACATGGACTCTGTTGCCTTATTTTTGACTATTTTCCACTGGCAGAGATACTTTGGTAGGCCACAGTGGAAGGGAATGCAATCAGTCCTGATAAGACCTAATGTGGTTGGTTGGGTTGGGTGTTTGTGGAGGCTTCTCTTCTCTGAGGAGTAGGGGAGGTGGGAGAGAGGAAACAGGAAGGGAGAGTGGGATGAGGAGGAGAGGAGGGAGGAAACTATGACTGGGATGTAAAATAAATAAAGTAAAACTTGAGATTAAAAAAAGGAAACTACAAAAATAAAGAATACTTGAACCTTTTAGTGGCTATATGTATGTGTGTCATAGATATGGGTTGTGTTGTGTTGGCAAACAGGTGTTGTTCTTCCCATGCTTAATTCTTTACAACTCCTTTAGTATGAATGTTATTTGCCATTTAATCATATTAAATCTTGTCACTGATAGAAGTTACCAGAAGATTGATCATCTTACTCCAGGTCCTCTTTCTTGTTTATCTTCTTTAGGTGTACAGATTTTAGTATGTTTATCCTATCTTATAGTTCTATATAAGTGAGTATATAGCATGTGCGTCTTTCTGCTTCTGGAATACCTCACTCAGGATGTCTTTTCTAGATCCCACCATTGCCTGCAAATTTCGTGATTTCCTTGTTTTTAATTGCTGAGTAGTATTCCATTGTATAAAAGTACCACAATTTCTGTATCCATTCCTCTGTTGATGGACATCTGGGTTGTTTCCAGGTTCTGGCTATTATGAATAAAGCTGCTACAAACAGGATGGACATTGGAAGTAAGAGAAAACAAGTAACAGGACAGAAGTCTACAACAGAGGGCCTCTGAAGGACTCTACCTAGCAGTGTATCAAAGCAGAAACTGAGACTCATAACCAAACCTTTGGCAGAGTGCAGGAAATCATATGAAAGAAGTGGTTGTTAGTATGACCTGGAGAGGACAGGATAAATAACTTAGCATGTACACACACATCCCTGTTCTCATGTACAAATCAATGGATTTATAACCCACTGCTAAGTTATCCAAACTGCCATAATTTTCAAGTCATACTTGAGTTAAAAACAAAACAAAACAAATGTATAATATATGTAAAGTCATAGACATCAATGGAAAAATTTTAGTCAATTAATTAATTAATTATTTTATTATCATTCATTAAATGTATTCAATTTTGTATCCCGGCTGTGGTCCCCTCTTTCTTTTCCTTCCAATTCCACCCTCCCTCCCTATTCTAGGTCTATGGCCCTCCCATAGTCCACTGATAGGGGAGGTCCTCCTCCCCTTCTATTTGAACCTAGCCTATCAGGTCTCATCAGGAGTGGCTGCATTGTCTTCCTCTGCGGCTTGGAAAGGCTGCACTCCCCAGGGAGGAGGTGATCAAAAAGCTTGCCACTAAGTTCATGCCAGAGAAAACCCCTGCTCAACTTAATATGCTGACACTTGGAGACTGAGTCTATAGGCAGCATCTGAGCAGGGGTTTAGGCCCTCCCCATACATTGTCTTCGATTAGGGAATTATTCTCTTCAGGGCCCCCAAAGCTCAGGATTTTTGGCTCTATTGGTCTCCTTGTGGAGCTCCTGTCCCCTCCAGGTCTTTCTATCTCCCTCTTCATTCATAAGATTCCATGCACTCTGCCCAAAGTTTGGCTATGAGTCTCAGCCTCTGCTTTTATACCTCGATCAGTACAGTCTTTCAGAGGCCCTCTGTGATAGGCTCCCATCTTGTTCCCTCTCTTCTACTTTCAGTGTCTATCCTGTTTTCTCTTCTGAATGAGAATTAAAAACCATCCCTAGGGTCCTCCTAGTTGTTTAACTTCTTTGGGTCTATAGATTTTAGAATGTTTATCCTATATTATATGTCTAATATCCACTTATGATTAAATATATACCATGTGTGTCTTTCTGTTTCTAGGATACCTCACTCAGGATGATCTTTTCTAGACACCATTTGCCTGCAAATTTCATGATTTCTTTATTTTTAATTGCTAAGTAGTATTCCACTGTATAAATGTACCACAATTTCTGTATACATTTCTCAGCTGAGGGTCATCTGGGTGGTTTCAAATTTCTGGCTATTATGAATAAAGCTGCTATGAACAAGGTTGAGCAAATGTCCTTGTTGTATACTTGAATATATTTTGGATAAATGCCTAGGAGTGGTACAGCTGGATCTTGAGGTAATATTATTCCTAATTTTCTGAGAAACGACCAGATTGATTTCCAAATGGTTGTACAAGTTTACATTCCCACCTGAAATAGAGGAAGGTTCCCCTTTCTCCACATTCTCTCCATTTTGTGTTGTCACTTGAGTTTTTAATGTTTGCCATTATGATGGGTGCAAGGTGAAATCTCAAGGTCATTGCATTTGCATTTCCTTTATGACTAAGGATGTTGAGCATTTCTTTAAGTGTTTCTTTGCATTTGATATTCCTCTATTAAGAATTCTCTGTTTGTCTCTGTACCCCATTTTTTAAATTGGATTACTTGGTTTGCTGGTTAAATTTTTGAGTTTTTTATATTCTTCTAGATACTAGCCCTCTGTCAGATATAGCATTAGTGAAGAATCTTTCCAAATATCTAGGCTGTCATTTTGTTCTGATGACAGTATCCTTTGTTTTACAGAAGCTTTTTAGTTTTGTGAGGTCCCATTTGTTGATTGTTGCTCTTATGGCCTGTGCTCTTGGTGTTCTGTTCGGGAAGTTTTCTCCTGGACCACTAAGTCAAGGTTCTTCCCCCAGTTTCTTCCAGCAGGTTTAGTGTGTCTGGTTTTATGTTGAGGTCTTTGATCCACTTGGACTTTAGTTTTGTGCAGGGTGATAAATATGGATCTATTTGCATTTTTCTACATTTAGACTTCCAGTAAGACCAGCACCATTTGTTGGATGTGTTATCATTTTCCCATTATATTGTTTTGGCTTCTTTGTCAAAAGTCAAGTATCCATGTAGGTGTGTGGGTTTATTTCTGGGTATTCTTTTTTTTAACATTTTTATTTTATATTAATCACAGGTTATGTAATTTGTATCCCAGCTGTAGCCCCCTCCCACATTCCCTTCCTATCTCCCCTTCCCTCCCTTATCTCCTCCCTGCCCCTTTCCCAGTCCACTGATAGGGGAGGACCTCCTCCTCTTCCATCTAACTCTAGCTTATCAGGTCTCTTCAGGAATGGCTGCAATGTCCTCTTCTGTGGCCTAGCAAGGCTGTTCCTCTCTCAGGGGGCAGGGAGGTTGAAGATCCAGCCATTGAGTTCATGTCCAAAATAATCTCTGTTCCCCTTACTAGTGTACCCACTTGGATATTGAGCTACCATTTGCTACATACAAGCAGGGGTTCTAGGTTATCTCCATACATGGTCCTTTGTTGGAGAGACAGTATCATAAAAGACCCCTGTGCCCTGCTATATTTGGTCTCGGTATTCTTTTTTATTCCATTGATCTTCCATTCTATTTCTATGACAGTACCATGCAGGTTTTTATTACTATTGCTCTATAGTACAGCTCTATAGATCAGGGATGAAGATACCACGAGAAGATCTGTTATTGAACAGGATAGTTTTAGCAATTATGGTGTTTTTTTTTAATTTTCCATATGAAATTGAGAGTTGCTTTTTCAAGTTCTGTAAAGAATTGTGTTGGTATTTTGATGAGAATTGCACTGAATCTATAGGTTTCATTTGGCAGGATGGCGATTTCCACCAGGTTAATCTACCAGTCCATGCACATGGGAGATCTTTCCATCTTCTGGTATCTTCTTCAATTTCTTTCTTCAGAGAATTGAAGCTTTATTTTTTTCATACAGGTCTTTCACTTGCTTGGTTAGAGTCACACTAAAGTACATAAAGTACATAAGGTGCATAAAGTGACTCTTACCAAGCAAGTGGCTTTTTTAAAGGAAGTTGTTTTGCTAATCTCATTCTCAGCCCTGCTGTTTATGTTGTGGATTACATTGATGATTTCCATATATTTAATCACCCCTGCATGCCAGGGATGAAGCCTACTTGGTCATGGTAGATGATATCTTTTATGTGTTCTTGGATTTGTTTGTAAGTATTTTATTGAATATTTTTGCACCATTGTTCATAAGATAGGTCGGAAGTTCTCTTTTTTTGTTGGGTCTTTATGTGGTTTAGGTACCAAGATGACTATGGCTTCACAGAATGAGTTTGGTAATGTTCCTTCTGTTTCCATTTTGTGGAATAGTTTGAAGAGAATTGGAGTTAGCTCTGCTTTGAAGGTCTGGTAGAATTCTGTGCTAAAACCATCTGGCCATGGACATTGTTTGGAAAGGTGACTGCTTCTATTTCCTTGGGGGATATAGGAGTAATTAATCTATTTACCTGATCTTTATTTAATGTTTTTAAATGAAATTTGTCATGAAAACTGTCCATTTCTTTTAGATTTTCAAATTTTGTGGCATATAGGCTTTTGTAGTAAAACCTTGCTTGTCTGGATTTCCTTAGTATTTGTCATTATGTCTCTCTTTTCGTTTCTGATTTTGCTTATTTGGATAGTTTCTCTCTGCCTTTTAGTTAGTTTGGCTAAGGGTTTGTCTATCTTGTTCTTTTTTTCAATGATCCAGCTCTCGGTCTCATTGATTCTTTGAATTGTTTTCTAATTTTTTCTTTTTTTGAATTAAATTTTTATTTTTATATTAATCACAGTTTATTTATTTTGTATCCCAGCTATAGCCCCCTCCTTCATTCCCTCCCAATCCCACCCTCCCTTCCTCCCTTCCCCACTCTAAGTCCACTTAGATAGGGGAGGTCCTCTTCCCCTTCCACCTGACCCTAGCTTATCAGAGCTCATCGGGACTGGCTGTGGACACACAGCCAGCATCAACAGACAAAAGAAGATCAAAATACCCCCTGTATCCTATCAGAACACCATGGCATAAAACTTGACCTCAACAACAACAGAAATAACAAAAAGCCTACAAACACATGGAAACTAAATAACTTTCTACTCAATGACAGCTTGGTCAGGGAAGAAATGAAAAAAGAAATCAGAGACTTCCTAAAATTCAATAAAAATGAAGCACAGCTTACCCAAACTAATGGGACACAATGAAAGCAGTGCTAAGAGGAAAGTTTGTAGCACTAAGTGCCTTCATGAAGAAATTCGAAACATCTCATACAAACAACTTAATGGCACACCTAAAAGCCCTAGGAAAAAAAGAGAGTACTGGTGGGAATGTAAACTTTGTTTGTTTGTTTGTTTCTAATTCATTGGTTTCAGCTCTGAGTATGATTATTCCTAATCATTTAATCCTCTTGAATGAGTTTGGTAATGTTTCTTCTGTTTCTATCTTGTGGAATAGTTTGTAGGGTATTTGCATCACCTCTTCTTTGAAGGTCTGGTAGAAATTTGTGCTAAAATCATCTGGCCCTGTGCTTTTTGTGGCAGGGAGATTTGATGACTGCTTCTATTTCTTTGGGGGATATAGGACTGTTTAATCTATTTACCTGATCTTGGTTTAGCTTTGGTAAATGGAATCTATCAAGAAAATTATCCATTTCATTTAGATTTTCAAATTTTTTGGCATATAGGCTTTTGAAATAAAACCTAATGATTGTTGGAATTTCCTCAGTGTCTGTCATTATGTCCCCCTTTTCTTTTCTGATTTTGCTGATTTGGATAGGTTCTCTCTAACTTCTAGTTAGTTTGGCCAAAAGTTTGTCTATCTTGTTGATTTTCTCAATGAACCAGATCTTGGTTTCTTTGATTCTTTGAATTGTTTTCTTTGTTTCTAATTCCTTGGTTTCAGCTCTGAGTTTGATTATTTCCAACTTTCTGTTCCTCTTGCCTGTGTCTGCTTCTTCTCTCCTTTTCCCTCAGGGCTTGCAGGTGTTCCTTGAAGATGCTTGTATGAGATATCTCAAACTTCTTTCTGGAATCACTTTT
Organism: Pachyuromys duprasi; assembly: GCA_028658305.1. Taxonomy (NCBI): domain Eukaryota; kingdom Metazoa; phylum Chordata; class Mammalia; order Rodentia; family Muridae; genus Pachyuromys; species Pachyuromys duprasi. The sequence goes on along the minus strand of CM053750.1, from coordinate 25,104,402 downwards.
AGTGCTTTGAACTTTCCTCTTAGCACTGCTTTCATTGTGTCCCATAAATTTGGATAAGTTTTGCCTTCATTTTCATTGAATTTTAGGAAGTCTCTGATTTCTTTTTTCATTTCTTCCCTGACCAAGCTGTCATTGAGCAGAGAGTTATTTAGTTTCCATGTGTTTGTAGGCTTTTTGTTATTTCTGTTGTTGTTGAGGTCTCTTTTTAGCACATGGTGGCCTAACAGGATACAAAGGATTATTTGTATCTGTTGAGGCTTGCTTTCTGTCAGACTGTGTGTTCAATTTAGAGAAGGTTTTGTGGGGTGCTGAAAAGAAGTATACTCTTTTGATTTGGGGGTGATAGGTTCTATAGACATGTATTAGGTCCATTTGATTTAGGATCTCTGCAAGTCTCATTATTTCCCTATTTAGCTTATGTGTCAATGATCTCTCCCTTGATGAGAGTGGAGTGTTGAAGTCTCCCACTGTTAATGTGTTTGGATGAATGTGTGATTTGAGCTTTAATAATGTTTCTTTTAAGAATGCAGGTGCTCTTGTATTTGAGTCATAGCTTTTTAGGATTTTGATGCCCTCGTTGTGGATTTTTTCCTTTGATGAGAATGAAGTGTCCCTCCTCATCTTTTTTGATTATTTTTTGAAAGTCTATTTTATTAGATATTAGGATAGCTTCTCCAGCTTGTTTTCTGTGCCCATTGTTTGAAAAACCTTTTTTTCCGGCCCTTTATTATGAGGTAATGTCTGTCATTGTTTAAAAGGTGTTTCTTGGATGCAGGAGGGTGTTGGAGCCTCTTTCCACAACCACTGTGTTAGTCTGTGTCTTTTTATTGGAGAGTTGAGTCTGTTGATGTTGATAAACAATAGTGACCAATAAAAGCTAGTTCCTCTTCTTGTGGAGTTGGTGGTGATAGTGTGTTTCAATACTTACTTTGTTTTGATTTTTTGGTTGTGAGGTTATCTATGTCCTGTGTTTCCATGCCTGTAGTTGATTTTGTTAGTTTGCAGTTTTCCTTCTCGTATCTTCTCTAGGGCTGGGTTGCTGTGTAAATATTGATTCAGTTTAGTTTTGTCATGGAATATTTTGCTTTCTCCATCTATATTTATTGAAAGTTTCGCTGGGTATAGTAGTCTGGATTTACATCGGTGTTCTCCTAGAGATTCATGACATTTGTCTAGGCCCTCTGGCTTTCATGGTTTCAGTTGAGAAGTCTGATGTGATTCTGACAGGTCTGCTTTTGTATGTTACTTGGCCTTCTTCCCTTGCTGCTTTTAATACCTTTTCTTTGTTCTGTAGGTTTAATGTTTTGACTATCATGTAACATGAGTAATTTTTTTTTCTGGTCTTGTCTATTTGGTGTTCTGTAAGCCTCTGTATGTTTAAGGACATATCTTTCTTTAACTTGGGAATGTTTTCCTGTAAATATTTTCTGGAACTTGGAGCCTGGAATCTTCTTTTTCCTCTATTGCTATTATTCTTAGATTTCATCTTTTCATGGCATTCTTGATTTCTTAGATATTTTGTGTTTGGGACTTTTCTGATTTTTTTTTCCTGAGAGATGTATCAGTGTCTGTAATTTTATCATCAGTGCCTGAGATTCTCTCTTCCATCTCTAGTATTCTGTTGGTGATGCTTACCTTTGTGGTTCCTGATCTTTTCTCTAAGTTCTACAGCTGTGGGTTTTCTCTGTTTGTGTTTTCTTTGTTAATTCTAATTCTCTTTTCATGTCTTGCACCATTTCTTTCATCTGTTTGAATGTAGATTCCTGTCTTTTCATGATAGCATCTATTATTTTACTCATTTCCTCTTTATGTGCCTCTATTTGACTGTCATTCTTTGAGATCTTTTGTTCATTTCCTCTTTATGTGCCCCTATTTGTGTGGCTATATTTGCCATATTTCTTTGAGAGTTTTGTTCATTTCCTCTTTATGTGCCTCTAATAACTTGATAAGCATAGCTTTAAAATCATGTTACCACGTTTCCAATGAATTAAAATATCCAGTGATTTTTGTGGTTTCCGGTGAAGCCATAATCTCCTCATTTATTGGGATATGTTCTTAGGCCAACCTCTATCCATCTGCTTATCTGTATCCTTTGCTGTTTGTTACTGGAGTCTTTACTTCAGACTGGGTCCATCTGTCTCTGGAGTCTAGAATATTCCTCAGGAAGATAAGAGAGGTCCACTGTTTTGAGATTTGGTGTTGGTGTTTCAGATGCAGCTAAGTGAGGAAGGTTGCAGGCCCAATGCTCAAGCTCAGGTGTGTGTGTGCTGAGGTGTGCCTGCATGGAGGGGTGATGTGAAAGGGAGAGGAGCAAGTGCAGATTGTGGTGCAGGTGTGGTTTGTGAGGGTGCGGTGAGCATGGGCATTCGCAGGTGCCCTGAATGGCTCTGGCCCATAGACCTGTGGCGGTATTGTGCTCCTAGTGCTCAGATCTGCCTGAGCAACACCATCTTAGCTTCAGGAATTGCTTGTGTGGACTTCACTGGGAGACCAACAGAACGGGGTTCCAATGTTGAGAATTCTCTCCCAGGCATTCCTATGTTGCCCACAGTGGGTGTATGGGTCACAGGGATATGATGTCTGTCTGCTAGCTTAGAGAGACCCTATCTGGAGCTCTGTATGTACTCTTTTGCAGAACCACCCACTAGCAGGCCTGTGTAGAAAGCACTGAGGGTCCAGGAGCACTCACTTGCAGGCCTATGTAATGTCAGAGGACCCACAATTTTCTACCCTCAGATTTGGGTCGCCTGTTTAGCCTTTACAGTAAGGAAGCTTCCTGTATGTGTGATTATGCACACCCTGCTGCTCCTGCAGTGCGAAGGTGCAGTGCAAAGTGCAAGGGGTTGATAGTTTGCCGCTCTCAGATCCCAGAGACATCCATGGGGGAGGGGGGCTATATCCAATCTGTCCCAGCTAGAGGTTGTCCCCTCTAGCCATGGAAGCCTCAAAGCCAATGCCTGGCTTCAGCAGCCCATCCCCTCACCAGTTTTGGAGTTTCAGATCGTTTGCCCTTCAGAAAAGGTGTGCATTGGTTGCTGCCATCTTGGAGAACAGAATAATTTATTAAAATCAGAATAATTTGGAAAGAAGAGTAAAAATCAAGCAATCAAAAATAATTTTAAGATGTAAGTATTTAGGAATAACATTCACTGAGGGCTGCCTGAAAAAAATTAGATTACCAAAGAAGATAGGGTGTCTTAAGATGTGGGCTCTAAGAGGAAAAAAGGGGATATAATAGTTATTAAAATAAATGGCAAGGTAAGAATAAGTTATTTTGAATGACCTCTTCATTTACACAAATCAAAGGACAAGTTTAATGTAATGTTGAAGAGTTATACAGATGAGCAAGAAGTAAGAATGCTCAGCAATGATGCAAATTATCTCTATGAAAGACTCCCTTCTTCCAACCCCTGCTACAAATCACAAATCATAGTATTAAATAGTACTGGACACTTAAGGACTCAGCAATTAGCTTCTATCTAGGGTATAACTTGACATATCTAAAAACACCAATACCAGACATTGTAAGAAAAGAATAAATATAGAAATTGTTTTTGTAATAATCATTACAGAAAGAAGATATTTTCACAGCATGAAAACAGAAATTCTTTAGAAAGTTTCACATACATAAAAAAGAAAGAAACCTTAAAAATAAACCATATGCAAGTACTTAAATATCTGATAAAGTGCACGGAGTAGCAGAGAAAAGATGTTTTGCTTTCTGATTCATTCTGTTAGGTAGGAGTAATTGTAGATTTAATATTTCTTTTTTTGCAGTTTTTCTTCATCTGGTTAGTTTTATTTGCTGTTATTGAGAGAATTCTCCATTTGCTCAAGACAGAAGGTTACAACAGCCTATTTTTCATGAGAGAAATATAATCTCCAAATATACAGTAGATAGTGTCTTAGAAAAACCTCTTAGTTTTATTTTTCTTGCCTTGTTTTATATATTATATATATATATATACATATATATATATATACATATACTAAATGTTATAAAGCAGTATTAGAAAAGAAAAAGAAAACACAATAAAGAGAAGCCAGTGCTTATCATTTGGAAAGAAAATTAAGAACATAATTGCTTAGTAATATATTTCAAAAAATTTGGATGTTACAATTTAATAAAAGAACTATAAATATTAGTGCAAAAAGAGAATGGTATGAATGTAATTAAAATGCTGAAAACTCAATCTAGTTATAGTTTATATATTAAGTTGTTATTTAGGAGTTTGTGTGTGTGGGGGGGTAGCTGGGAACTGAACCTCAGGCTTCTCACATGCTAGGCATATGATCTTCCAGAAAGCCATATTCCAAGCTTTTAAGTCTTGATAATAAATTCCACATCATAGCCTAGAATTCTTAGACAATTCTGTGTTGTTTCCATAATATACGTTGGACTGTATCAGTTCTAAACACACAAGAGCCCTTAACTTCAAAATGAAGGAGGAAGATGTTGTGAGCTTACAGCCAGATAGTCACAAGGCAGCTTCTTTCTTTGTGAATAACATCCTGCCTTCTATATTTTTAGCAAATATATTTTAGAATTCAGAATTCTAAACTATATTTTAGAATTTAGCACACCCCCATGATAACAAGGGCATCTGTGCATTTACCCCAATGTGTTTAACATGTTGCTGTCAAGATATATGTGCAATCTAGAAAGGAAGATTTGGTTTCAGAGAGTACTGGAGATACCTCCTAGGACAGGGGTGTCTGTTTGGATTAGATGGTTTCCATTTAAACAGATGGGGTACCAATCCCTTGGGTTTAAAACTGGCAGAGCATTTTAGGGCATTCAATAAAAGAATCTACATTGTTGAAAGAGGAATCAAAAGGCCTAGGGTCAAAAAAGACATGGTTTTGCATGTCAATACTAAACTACACTTATCTACACAATAAATATGCCAGTGAATATTTTATTCTTCTACAGAGTAAAATTACATAATTTAATAAGAACCATAAGCAAAGATATTCTTAGATTTAAACGTTTTTCATACTACTGAAATTTGCTAGGCGTGGTGGAGACATTGCGAACATAAACTCACAGTGGCTGTGACTGCATTCACAAGACCTACACAGGTTCAAGCCAGATAAAGCCCCAGAGTGCATGGGGAAGGAGTTCATGCACTTACACCCATAGCTAAGAGGCTATTGTACACTGATGCCTGCTAGAGAAGGAGAATCAGCTTTTTACAGGAATGCGTCCTTGAGAGGCTACCTGTGCTCTACTAAACGGTCTTATATCCAAGCACATATTAGCAACATTAAGGGGATTCCATGATGGGATTTTTTAAAAAGCACATACATTTGGGGTTGAAAAGTAGAGGAGGGGTGGTGATCCAAGATGGCTGCCACGAGAGGACACTGTGTCTGAGGAGTAGGAGAGCAGAAACAACACAGCGACCAGGAGACTGAACTCTGGGACCTGAAACACCAGCATTTGTGATTGCCAGGTGAGCGGAACTCCTACGGTGAGAAAATCAAGTGGGAAAACCCTAGGGACACCCAGTTATACCCTGGAAAAATCTCCGGGTGACCAGCACACAGCTCTGATCTGAGCAAGCAGCCACACTGGACACCCATAGCCGCCATACTAGACTGGGTCTCACAGTCTGCCTGGCAGACTGAGAAGGAACCAGGTACCGTTTTCACTGACCTGCACACTGTGGGCACACACTACCTGGATCTGCCAGCAAAAACATTAGTCCCTGTGAGTCCGCGGGCCAGTCTGATAAAGACCCGGGTTCTGCTTCAACCAGCAGGTGTACAGCAGGCACACACCTACTCCTCCACCAGAACCACCTCAGACTGAGAGGGTCGGGACCATTTTGACCAGCCCGCACACTGCGGGGCGCACACTGCTCCGGTCTGCCAGCAAAAACCTCAGTCCCTGTGTGTCCACGGGCCAGACAGAGAAGGCCTCGGGCACCATTTCAGACAGGCCTGCATACAGTGGGTGCACACTGCTCAGCAACACCTGCACCCAACCCAAACCCACTGTGTGTGCCCCAAATATCATCTCAGACCATGGCGCACAGCCCCTGGCCCGGAAGGGGGTGCCAAATCCCCAGTCCAGGGGAGAGCCATTAGCAGCAAGCCCAGGGCGAAGCTGACATCACAAACTGGGACACTCAGACTCTAGCACAGAGTGAGGAGTAAAGACTCCAGACCAGAGGGGTGACCAGCCTGCAGTGCTCACAGCTTCTAGCACAGAGCACGAAGCCTGGCACACAGAGCCCACAACAGAGATGAACTGAGACAACAACACACACAAACAAACCACTGGAAATTCCTGATCTTCTTGAAGAATACTCCTGACACAAGAGATTGACAGTTCCAGACTGAAGCTCAGCCTTAAAGCACAAAGAGCTCCTTGATTATATATAAATGAATGCCCAGAAGTCGGCGAAAGAACTCACCCAACAAAAATCAGGACACC
>CM053750.1:24987921-25097460 GCA_028658305.1 Pachyuromys duprasi | reverse complement strand
CAGAAAGAAACATATGGTATATACTCACTTATATAGACCTATAGGATAAGAAGGTCAAGCTGAAATCTACACACCTAGGGAGGATATACAGGAAGAAGGACTCAGGTTGGTATGATCAATGCTCATTTGGATGAACAAATGGGATGGACATTGAGTGGAAGAGAAAACAAGCAACAGGACAGGAGCATGCCAAGGAGGACCTCTGGGGTGGGGGTCAATGTAGCGATGTATCAGAGCAGATATTAAGATTCGCGATCAAGCCTTTGGCAGAGGGCAAGAAGGGATGATAGAAATGGAGGAGGTAGGTGAGACTTAGGGAGAACAAGAGCTCCACAAAGACCAAACTGAGCAGGGCATAGGGGTCTTGTATGAGACGGTTTCTACAATCAAGGATCATGTGTGGATGTGGCCTGGAACCCCCGCTCAGATGGGGCCCATGATAGCTCGTTATTGGACTGAAGACCCTAGTGAGGGAAACAGGGACTGTTTCAGTCATGAACTTGATGGCTGACTCTTTGACCCTCCCCGATACAAGCCGGGGAGTGACAGAAGGGCTAGATCCCAGGGGAGGACATTGCAGCCAGCCCTGAGGAGACAGAATGAGCTAGGGTTAGATGGAAGGGGAGGAGGTCCTCCCCTGTTGGTGGACTTGGAGAGGGCAGGGAGGAGGAAAATGAGGGAGGGGGAGGGAGGGTGGGAGGGAATGAGGGAGGGGGACTACGCCTGGGATACAAAGTACCTAACCTGTGATTGATATAAAAATAAATATATTTATAAAAAAAAAAAGAAAAGTAGAGGAGGCTAACAAGAATGTAAGAGGATAAGGAATGTGGACTAGATTTGATCTGAACATTAGAACTGCATATAAAATTCTCAAAAACACATTTTAAAATTCTACCCCATATATATATATATATATCACATATATTATTATATAGATAACATGTAACATAATAATATAGAAGATAGAACATACATATATGATTTAAGATATATAATATATAAATTATAATATATACTATATGATATATAATATATGATATGTGACACATATATGTCCTATGATATATAATATGTAAAATATAATATGTAATATACATAATGATATATATGAGGAAGGCCAGTGAGGAGGCTGATAAACCCCTGATGCTTAAGCCTAATACTCTGTGTTTAAGTCTGGAAGTTTACATAAATATGGAAGGACAAAACCGACTCCATAAAGTTTTCCTCTTACTTACACTGATGCACCAGACCATGTACATGCATTCATATACATTAATTATAATATGCATATATATGAAATAAAAATTCAACAAAACCATAGTGATAACAGAGTACTTGAAAGCTTTTCTAGACTTTGGAATAGCATAATAAATCAGATGAGTTGAATAACTGGCTTGACTATAAATACAAAGTGTTTCTGAAAGCAATGATATAGTAAGAAGTGAATAAGCACAGCAGAAAAATGAGAGTATAATGAAGGGGAAATTCATAAAAGAAATACATATGAATAATCTAAATCAATAAAATGAAGTTATTTTTAAATATATATTAAGAAATATTCTTTAAAATATGTTAACTTCTAGTAGTAATCTAAGAAACATACCACAATTTTTACTATTAGACCAAGTAGAAAGTTAAAACAGTGCACAAAGCCATGGCACAGACCTTTTCACCTCCACTTTTTCCCCCATTTGAGAGGTGATCACAGGAGGACTAAGTGTTCAAGGTAAGAAAGGGCTAAGAAGTAAGAGCTTGTTGGGGGATAAAAAGGATGCTTGTGAGAATGCAAAAACCTATGAGGCCACTTGCATTTGTGCTATGCACAGAAACTGAACAGTTTGTTGGAGATAATTTGGCAATAACACTGAATTTTAAATATTTAGGTATTATTTTTTTGCTTAAGAAATTCTAATTTTAATAATTTTCTCAATAAAAAAGAATTTAATGGTATTTGTGCAAAGATGTTTCATGAAATGATGTCAACAGAAGTGTACGTTGAAATCAATGTTTGAATTTAAAAATAAAAGGGTAAGTTAACAAATATCAAGGAGAGTAAGCCAAATCATCATGTTCTGACACAACAAAAAGTTACTCAACAACTAGTGAGTAACGAAAGCCAAATTAGAGCTGAACCTGCTGTGGAAGGCCTGCCATGACACCTATTTAGTATAAGAATGACAAGTGCCAAACCTGCTTGTGTAACTTAACAGGATCTTATCTTAAATACATGAAAAACAAGTACTAGGTATGTGCTTTAATTTTTTTGCATGCATGGCCTCTTACATTTAGTCCTCAGTACAACAAAATAAATAGGAGGAAAAGTAGGCTGTGTAAAGAATAGTAAACAAATCATAGTTCATTTATGCATACTGAAATTTTGTATGCAGCAAGTAATAGGAGCTTTTCTTTAATTTTAAAATTTTTACTTCTGTTTGGAGGCTTACATAAGTACTTCTCAGGCAATATGGTAGTTCTGTGATTCACTTATGTTGTCATTTCCTAGGAGCAAAGCTGTCTGTACCTTAGATGATCAATTTCCCAGGAATGGAAGTGAATTGACTCCAACTTCCTCATATCTGGGAGCCTAAACATAGTGAGATGCATCAGAACTGTTTCACCAAAGCCTATGTCAGGAAAAACCCAAAATGTAACTACTGAAACAAACAGACAAACAGTGAGGATATACTAAAAACTCAGCCTTGAAACAGGAATCCTGGAGATTTTGGAAGATAGGTTTTATAGTAGAACTGTTATCAGAACAATTGGAAACAACTTCAGACACAGTGTCTGTGCTCTAGAAAACCAGAGCACATATCCTAAAGAAGAATTCAAGTTTTTATTCAGTAATGTTCTTTGACTACTGTGTTGGAAGTAACTGTTTTCCACTTCTGTAATGCAACATGTCTTCTCTTCATGGAACCCCCAGTCTAGTGTGTGGAAAAAAAATCAATAAACAAAAAATATTATATATTATGTAATGTCAGGACTACGGAATAAAATATTGCCAGGGAATGCTAGGTAGAAAAACAACATTAGTGGTTTATGTGGAATTAGTTAAGGAAGGTCTTGTAATGTGGGATTTGGAAAGATACCTTAAAGGAAGCCAGAAACAAGCCTCCAGGGAAAGATGGCTCCAGAGAGCAGAGCCAGACCAAACACTGAATGTGCTTTTATAAGGGACATGAACATGCCAAAGATTATGTGTTGGCAGGGAGTAATTAGACACAAGAGATGCTGAAGGACAAGGCTTTGCATGACATTAACTGGTCTTCTAGGATTTTGGCTCTATCTCTGAAAAGAGGGAAGGGGAGTCACTGGAGAATTTTGAGCAATAGAAGCCTTGGCTGGGGATACCTGAGGAACTAGCTATTCATAGGATGGCAATTTGCTGCATAGTGGCCTGTAACAAAAGTAGCTACATTTAAAATTAAGTTATTAATTTTTATGCATATGAGGAATGAATCTCTCTTTCCTATGATTTTAATCATTAGTAACAATTATATTATCAGAAAAAAATAGTAGTAAAATGGCAGCAAAATATAGAAAAAAGAGAAATACCATATAGACATGAGGCAACTTCTGATCAGTACCACAAAAAGAGAAGGAAAGTTATTTTTGTGTACACTGGAAGGACTTGCTAAGAGATGTGTTTGAATGCATACTGATACTAGATTTTAGGAAGTTTCATTCTGATACCCTTAATCTCCCCTGGAGCATATAAAAAGGTTAATTTGCTTAGAGAAAGATTCTAGCATTGGAATCGGGGGCTTGAAGCGGTTGGCAAACATTTGAAATAGCTGTAATGGGAAATGGAGCTGAGAAGGCAGCTGAAATTGAGGACCATAAAAATATAGTGTCATCATTGCTCACATTTATGTGACTTTCTCCAGCAGTCCCCTAGCATCTCAGAAACCAGAGTAGAAAGGGCAGATGTTTAGGGTAATGCAAGCTTCTGAACTCAGTGCAGCATCAACAGGCTCTGGGCTGAGATAAACAATCGAAGATAAAATTCATCTTTCATTACTTAGGCCATTACAAAAGTAGATACAATTCATGAAATATAATGTTTAGATCTTTACCATCAGATAATCTAAAACAGTGACAACTGAGTGGTGGAAACAAATGAAGCAAGACATACAGTTGCCAATCTAACATCTCATATGCATCTGTATCTCAGTGGAAGGGTTAACAGAATCAAATCCCAAAATCCTTGCTGAACACAGTGGTAGAGTTAGGAGTTCTCAAAGTCAGGGTTTATGGCAGTGTAAATAACAGTACAAGGATAGCTGCAGAGGTCTGTAGAGGATTTCCTCTAAGCATTTGACAAAGGATTCATCTACAGATACATGTAAGGAGGAACATACCAGAAGTCATGGCAAGAAGAAAGAATATAAGTACAACAATCCCTCTCATTGATGTAAAGAAAGGAAGATCTCCTGTTTTACTAAGCTACCGTAGAAAGACCTCTACATGTAAGGCTAATCAAATAGGTAGAGCATGAAAACTAGGGTCTAAATATGAGCATAGGATGAATATTATTGAAGTCTGTTAAAAATGTATCTAAAAACTGATTCCAAATAATATCATCCTGTTCTAGAACAAAGCTAGATAAAATGTTAAGAAATAAAAATTATAAAAATTTGTAAAAAAAAAACTTTTCCTAGCAGTGTATCAAAGCCAATATTAAGAAACATAACCAACCCTTTGGCAGAGTGCAGGCAATCATATGAAAGAAGGGGGAGTTAGTATGACCTGGAGAGGTCAGGAGCTCCACAAGAACCAAATATATCAGGGCACAGGGGTCTTTTATGAGACTGTCTCTCCAACAAAGGACCATGTATAGTTATAACCTAGAACCCCTGCTTGTATGTAGCAAATGGTAGTTCAATTCCCAAGTGGGTATACTACTAAGGGGAACAGAAACTATTTTGGACATGAACTCAATGGCTGGCTCTTCGACCTTCCAGTTCCCCGAGGGAGGAGCAGCCTTGCTAGGCCACAGAAGAGGACATTGTAGCCATTCCCGAAGAGACCTGATAAGCTAGAATTAGATGGAAAGGGAGGAGGTCCTCCCCTATCAGTGGACTTGGAAAGGTGCAGGGAGGAGATGAGGGAGGGAAGGGGGTGGGGGATAGGAAGGAAATGTGGGAGGAGGCTATGGCTGGGATACAAAGTACATAAGCTGTGATTAATATAAAATAAAAATGAAAAAAATACTTAAAAAATAAATAAATTGTAATTATTAGTATTGAAATATAAAACACTATTTAGCAAAATAGCAGGAAAGTCATACTTCAAGCCAGGTGGTACATAAAGCAATGTAAGGAGACACAAATGACAGGTGGAGGAAATTATCTTTTGCACTCTCAAATAGCATTAAATCAGAAACAAATTCCATATGCTTTAAAACTAAAAAAAAAATATCATGATCCTGTTAAAAAGCAATTTAATATTGAAACTTAAAATTTAAATATGGAACTTAAAATTCAGTGAAATGAACAGCTGATGTTACAGAAGACATGATTGTGGAGTTAGTCATAAGATACGACAATAGAAATGTTCTCCCAGTGCATGCTCCGTGATCTTTGATTTTCCAGAATCAAGAACTGTGAGAAAGCTATATGACCCATTGGGCAGACCAGGCCTGCAACCAATCAAAAGAATAGAAGGAAAAATGGGAATTGTGATAGCTATCAATGAGGACAGAATTTTTATCTCTGGGTTTTTTGTCTTCCGAACCTTTCTTACCACATCATGTTGCTTCCAGAAATTTCTATCTATGGATAGGTTTAGTCTGAATTAAGAAGATTAGAAGTTCCCCGATGTATGAAAGAGTGTGGGAAAGGAAAAGGGCAGGAGAGTTAAAGAATGCAAGGATGAATACTTGTGATATGTCAGCAGATTTTACATTTCAAATAAACTTTAAGATAAAAAAACTGTGAGAAAAAAATTATTTCTCTATATGTTGTCTTGTCTTTGGTAACAGCACAAAACAGGCTAAGGCAGAGAATAATACATAAACTACAACAACAGAACTTCTGATGACCTTTTTCAGTTAATTCCTAAAATAATTTGAGGTCTCAAGAAAGATAAGCACTTCCAAAATCCTGTAGGTTGCAAGACTTGTTTTCCTATGGTACAAAGACAGAAGCAGAGACAAGATCCACATGCCTGTGCTCAGGTAAGTGTAGACAGAGAAACTGCACCAATGATGAGTTGGGTAATCACATGAAGACAGGCTATTCCAGCAATGAGAAGAGCTTAGAAGACCGACTGTATAGACAGTTCTCTGTTGTCGTCATGTGAGTTAGTGCATACAGACAAGTATAACTACTCTAAGCTAACCCAACTTCAACACTGCATGTTTCAACTAAAATAATACAAAGAACCCCAATCGGTGTCATTAACACAGATGTGCAAGCGCCATTGCAAAAACCAAGGAACATTAAAAACATTAAGTCAAAGACTTATCAATTCCAGGTCCCATATGAATGAATTAGGTGAAATTTCATACGAAGACTTCGAAATGATGAGTGTAAAATATGTTCAATGAAGAAAAAAAAAAGAGAGACACTTCCTGAATGTGTCCAAAGAGAAACAGATAAATAAGAAGTAAAGACATGATATGAAAACAAGTTCAATAAACAGATTAAAATATTAATTGAAAAATGAAATTAATGATTTAGAAATGAAATCCTTAATGATTCAAGTAAAATCTCTGGTGTGATGCCTCACCATGAGAATACATCAAGTGCAAGACTGGATAGCAGTGCTCCAAGATAAGGCAGATGACTTTGAATATCTACATAAAATGCAAATATTATGTAAAGAATGAACAGAATAGTTGAAATTTATGGGATACCATAGACTGAATATATGAATCATGGGTATAGAATACCACAAGCTGGAGGTCTTGCGGAAGTGTTGGGGGAAAGATGGAAGGTCCTGGAGGAGACAGGAACACCACAAGAAGACCAACAGAGACACCTAAGCCATACCTACGGAGGCTTACAGAGACCGAGACATCAAATAAGGACATGCATGGACTGGACCTAGGCCCCTTGCACACATGTAGCCAATGGGAGGCTTGGTCCTCATATGTGGTGCCTGGAGAGTGGGGAGGGGGCTGTTTCTAACGTGGACTCTATTGCTTGCTTTTGGATCACTTCCCTCTGGCAGGACTGCCTTGTATGGCCTCAGTATGTGCTCTATCCTGATGTGATCTGATGTGCTGGGGAGAGGAAGGAGAAAGCAGGGTTAAGGGGGACTTGGAGGAGAGAGGCGGTACACTTGGGATATAAAGTAAATAAACTTAAACAAAATGAAAATAAAAAAATTAAATTGAAGCAGAGAATTTCTATATTCTGGAGGAAAAGATGGTGAACCAGAAACAGGAAGCCTTTAAAATGCCAAAAAGAAAAACCTGGGAAAGATTCCCCCTTGTCATATTATAACTAAAAAAGCCACTGAGTGTACATTATTTAAAAGAAATATTGGAAATGTCAAAAGAAACACCAAATCACACACAAAGCCAAGCTCATCAGGATAATAGAGTTCTTAACAGAAACCATGAACACAGGAGTACATGGAACAGCTGAATGCAATACCTCTATGTGTCTGTTCAAGCATATATCACAAGCATGCTGAGCTTTCAGGGTGATGTGGAATCTGAATCAGGGAACCCAGTAGTGTCATCCCAGTTTCTTGGTGTATCTCTTTGTCTTCATTCCTGTACTGCCCTGTTCAGGGCAATCCTTAGAGACATGCATGATGTGGCAATCCTTCATAACTGAAAGAGAAAGTAAAACTTTGTATGGTGAAAACAAACTATACGAATGCATGTCCACTAAGCCAGCACTACAGAGAGTACTTGAAGAGATCCTATACATGTAAGATAAAGCCAAACAAAGCAGGAGAGTACAGGAAAGAATAAACTTCATTAGAACACTAAAAAGTTAAATGACGACTAGCAAAGTACCAAGCATTACAAAACCAGTAATATGATAGAAATTTATACATACCTTTCAGTAATAACTCTGAGTAATAATGGTCTCAATTGTTAAAGCAAAGATACTGACTAGTAGATTAGATTACCAAAACAAAGCATAACAAAACAGGAGATATCTATTTCTTGCCTTATGAAATATACATCACTGGCAAAGGCAAACACAAGGTTAGGGTAAAATGATTTAAAAAGGCATTATAAGTCAATTAAATCAGAAAACAGGAAAGTGAAGCTATACTAATAGACTATACTAATATATAATATACAAATAATATATAATATTCTATCTATTACATGATATGTACATATTATGATATAAAGAATATATATGTATATCAGTATAGTCATACATAGTATATACTAGCATAGTATATTATAATTCTATATAATGTTATATACAATATATCTTATATAATATACTAGCAAAGTATTTTTCAAACCTAAATTTGAAGAAATAAATATGCTTACTTCATACTGATTGAGTGTTACAATCCACCAAATGGATATTATATTTCTAAACATGTTTATGTTTATCAAACACTTACATACCCAATTTCCTTTAAAAGGCTACTGCATAGGCACATTTTGTTCTCAACACAATAAGAGGTGACTTTAATATTCCACTCTTAGTAATAAACAAGTTATCCAAAACAAAACTTCAAAAAAAGCACAAAAATATAATAAAGAACAGATGGACTTAACAGGCATCTATAGAATATACTATTCAAATACTTACTACTAAATTAACATATTTCTTGGCTAATGGATCTTTTTATAAAATAGACTATGTCTGAGGACACAAGACAAGCCTGATAATAATAGAATAAAACAGTAAAAGAAACAGTAAGAAAAGGTACAAAAAATATCAAAACACATATTTAAGAATATATTATTAACTATTATGTGGGCCATTAAAAATTCAGGTGTAATCTAAAAACAAGATTTTGTAATTGAATGGAGATGGAAATATGGCAAGCCAGAATGTTTGTAGAATTTTGTTACATAAAGCAGGTGTAATAGGGAAACTTACAGCCAGAAATTTCTAAGGTCTAAAATAGAGAGATTCCAAAAAAAAATGATGACCCTCAAGGCCTTAGAACAACATGAATAAACCAAACAGAAATGAGTAAATGATAAGAAATATTGGTATAAAAATTAATAAAAGATAGGAGCAAAAACAGTATAAAGCATCAGTGAAACAAATAGTTGGCTGTTTTAAAACAAGAAACAATATTGGCAAAAGTGGTCAAATTAAAAAAAATGAGAGGAACAAAATTTAAGGCATACATTGAAATTGTAGATTTCAACAAATTTGAAAATCTACAAAAAACAGATACATCAGATACATTTCTCTGTGTGTGTGTGCATACTATCAAATTAAACCAACAGAGTGTAAACAACTGGTTTCCAGTAAACAATGAGAATAAAGCTGTTTTGATGAAATTCAGGTCCAATATATTCACTCTGAATCCTATCAGAATTTTTAAAACTTTTAACACTAATGCTGCTGAAACTACCCCATACAATTGAAAGGGTAGGTGTCTATCATGCTCATTTTACAGTATCAATATTATCATGATAGAAAATTAGATTAGGACACAACAAAAATAAAATTATAGACTTTTTTCTGATGAACAGGTACATTAAAAGCTTCGATAAAACCCTTATAAACTAAACTCAACAACAAAGGGAAGATAATGGACCACCATGGAGTTGGCTTTCCCCCAGAGCTGCAAGGATGTAGCAATATAGACAAGGCATTAAGTGCAATATACTATATACATAGGTGCAAGGTCAGAAATCTTACAAGGATCTTAATAGATACAGAAAATGTCTGTTGCAAGGTCCCACACCCCTTTTTGATAAAAACCTTGAAGTATCTATAAATAGAAGAAAATTGAGTCTAAAGGCTGTGTACAACAAATATGTATCTAACATTTTACTTAATCAGAAATAACATGCTTTCTCTAAAGTCAGGTATGAAACCAGGTACTTGTTTTTTCATCCCTTATCCAATATCATGTTTGAAATTATCACTAGAGTAATAACAGAAAAAAATAAAAGCAATACAAGGGAAAAATAAAATGAAATTATCCTTTTATCCTATACATGAGACTCTAAAGACTCCACCAGAAAACTCTTGGAAGCTAAACGCTTCCAGGAAAACATGGGATAGGAAATCATCATATAAACAACAATAACATTTCACATTACATTACTGAGCTAATATATTAATGTGGTGTTCACATAAGAAGAGACACAAACATTAGTAGAAATTTGAAAATCCATACAATTATAGCTACCTATGTAAATTTTTCTTTTTTTTCTTATCTTTTCTTACAATTTATTCAATTTGCATCCCAGCTGTGGCCCCCTCTCTCATTTCTTCCCAATCCCACCTTCCCTCCCTTTTCTTCCCCTATGCCCCTCTCCTAGTCCACTGATAAGGGAGGTCTTCCTCCTCTTCTATCTGACCCTAGCCTATCAGGTCTCATCAGGGCCAGTTGCATAGTCTTCCTCTGTGGCTTGGCAAGGCTACACCACCCTCCCAAGTGGAGGTGGTCAGAGAGCTTGACACTGAGTTCATGCCAGAGAAAGCCCCTGCTCCCCTTACTAGGGACCCCACTTGGTTACTGAGTCTATGTGTTACATCTGAGCAGGGGTTTTTGGTCCTCTCCATGCATTGTACTTGGTTGGGGTATCAGTCTGTGCAGGGCTGTTTCTTTCTTTCTTTTTTTTCCTGTTTCTTTTTCGACTGTTGGTTTCCATTTGAATCCTTTCCCCTCCAGTCTTTTTACCTCCCCGTTCTTTCATAAAATTCCATGCCCTTTGCCCAAAGTTTGGCTATGAGTCTCAGCCTCAGCTTCAATACCAAAATCTGTAGAGTCTTTCAGAGTCCCTTTCTGGTAAGCTCCTGTCCTGTTCCCTGTCTTCTCCTGCTTCCAATATCTATCATGTTTATCCTAGGGTCTTCCTTGTTGTTTAGCTTCTTTAGTATAGATTTTAGTATGTTTATTTTATATTATGTGGCTAATATCCACTTATGAGTGAATATATACCACGTGTGTCTTTCTGCTTCTGCATTACCTCACTCAAGGTGCTCTTTTTTAGCTCCCACCATTTGTCTGCAAATTTCATGATTTCCTTGTTTTAAAATAACTGAGTAGTAGTCTATTGTGTAAATGTACAATAATTTCTGTATCCATTCCTCTCTTGAGAGACATCTAGGCTGTTTCCAGCTTCTGGCTATTATGAATAGGGCTGCTATGAACATGGTTGAGCAAATGTCCTTGTTGTGTAGTTGGGTATACTTTGAATAAATGCCTAGGAGCAGTATAGCTGGAATTTTTATTTTTTATATTTATTTTTTATTAATTACACTTTATTTACTTTGTATCACCTCTGTAGCTCCCTCCTCCCTCCTCTCCCAATTCCTCCCTTCCTCCCCCTTCTCCACCCATGCCCTTCCCCAAGTCCACTGATAGGGGAGGTCTTCTTTTCCTTCCTTCTGATCCTAGTCTATTAGGTCTCATCAGGAGTGGCTGTATTGTCTTCCTCTGTGGCCTGGTAAGGCTACTCCCTCCTCAGGGGGAGGTGATCAAAGAGCAGGCCAGTCAGTTCATGTCAGAGGCAGTTCCTGTTCCCATTACTATGCAACCCACTTGAAGTAGCACTATTCCTAATTTTCTGAGAAGACCCACACACCTATGGATATTTGATTTTGACAAAGAAGCCAAAACAATATAATGGAACAAAGATAATATAATTCAACAACCGGTGCTAATCTAACTGGATGTCTACATGTAGAAAGATGCAAATAGATCCATATTTATTACCCTACACAAAACTAAACCCAAGTGGATCAAAGACCTCATCATAAAACCAGGCATACTAAACCTGTTAGAAGAAAAAAATGGGGAAAAGCCTTGAACTCATTGGCACAGGAGACTACTTCCTGAACAGAACACCAACAGCACAGGCTCTAAGATCAACAATCAATAAATGGGACCTCATGAAACGGAAAAGCTTCTGTAAAGCAAAGGACACTGTCATCAGAACAAGACGACAGCCTACAGATTGGGAAAGGATCTTCATCAATCCTTTATCTGACAGAGGGCTAATATCTAGAATATATAAAGAACTCAAGAAGTTAAACACCAACAAACCAAGTAATCCAATTAAAAAAGAGATACAGAACTAAACAGAATTCTCAATAGAGGAATTTTGAATGGCAAACACTTAAAGTAATGTTCAAGGTCCTTAGTCATCAGGTAAATGCAAATGAAAATGACTCTGAGATTTCACCTTACACCCATCACAATGGCTAAGATCAAAATCTCAAGTGACAACACATGCTGGAGAGGTTGTGAAGAAAGGAGAACCCTCCTCCATTGCTGGTGGGATTGTAAACTTGCACAACCACTTTGGAAATCAATCTGGCACTTTCTCAGAAAATTAGGAATAGTGTTATCTATGTAACTTTTAGCAAAGATTCCCAAAACATGTATCAGATAAGGTAGTCTTTTCACAAATGTTGCCAGGAGAGTCAGAACTGAATATTTACGTGTAAGAAAATGAAACTAGATCCTTACTAGATCTTACTGTATACATAAATGAACTAAAATAGATTAAAGACATATTGTAAAAACCATATAAGTACTGAATAGCTCAGAAAATTGTGCCATGACCTGACAAATGGATTGAAAGAAATTACATGGCTTCTTCATAAGATACAAATCAACTAATAAAGTGAGGAGCATACTCACAGTAGAGAAAACCATTTCTAGCTATATACATTTGACAGAGATTTAATGTCTAGACTAGATAAAGAATTAGAAAAAAAACTATGAAAAAAACAAACTACTAACAATAAATGGGCTAATGAAAGAGATGGTCCTCAAAAGTTTAAGGATTAATAGCCAATAAGCATGTGAAACATGTTCAGCCTTTTTAGCCATCAGGAAATGCAAATTAAAACTATAATGAAATAACATCTTGTGCAAAACTGAATGACTCTAGAAAAAACAAATAATATGTATCCAAGTGATTTGGAACATCCCCAGGAATCTCAGCTCTTCGGAGGCAAAATCTGAAAGATCAAAAGTTCAAAGTTAGATTGTAAGAGGTAGCAAGTTCCAGGCAAGTTTAGGCTAGAGAATGAGACTCTATCTCAAAATAATAATGCAGATAGTACAACAAGGAGGAGGATGAGAGGTTGAGAGATTATAGAGACAGCTCAGTGTTTAAGAGCTCATATCACTCTTCCAGAGTATTAGAAACAGTTGCCCACATCAGGTGGCTGACAATCACCTCCAATTCTAGCTCCAGGAAGATCTAACACTTTAGCCTCTGGGGGTACCTACACACACACACACACACACACACACAGAGAGAGAGAGAGAGAGAGAGACAGAGACAGAGACAGAGACAGAGAGAGACAGAGAGAGACAGAGAGAGACAGAGAGAGACAGAGAGAGACAGAGACAGAGAGAGAGAGAGAGAGAGAGAGAGAGAGACCTGTGGAGAATGTCCTACACATGCTTTCAGCTAACATTGAAATGCAATAAAATCCCATCCTATAAAATGGTATATTTGCTGTATATAAAATATATTTTGGCAAAGCTGACAAGAAGAATAGCTGAAACAAAATTATGGGGAAAATAACTGTAAATCAAAGATTTCTAACTTTAGCAAAGTTTTAATACTCATGTTGTAAAACATGTATATAGCTCATAACTATCACTTTCACTTCTAGAGACTTTTCATATGGCCATTTATCAGATATTCACACATGGATATATATTCTATGTCAGCATATTCAGCATTGTTTATATTATATTAAATCACCAATTTGTTAAACAATAGATACCAATTATAGGTGAATACTTAAATTATAGGTATTTACTTAATTATAAGTGTTTATACACAAAATGCAATATTGCAACTTTTAAATTGTATAATAATGTATAAGTTATTTTCCCATTTGGAGATTAAAATGAAGAACAAACAAAAAGATAGAGAAATGATTAAAAGAGGAAAAAGGTATAAAAATATACATCTGAATATACACTACACAATAGGATATTACCTAACTATTAAGAGTCTGGGTCGCTGACATTTTGGATTGCATGGATGAACCTGGAAGAACAGTGAACTAACTAAAATAAATCAAATACAAAAATACCAGAACCATAAAATCTCGCTTATTAGTGGAATCTGAAGGAACTGAATTTATGAAAACAAAAAGAAGGGTGGGAGGGATTGAGATAAGTTGACGAAAAGTTATATAATTTTAGTGAAACAAAGGCTTAAGTTTTGGTGGATGATCTCTGTAGAGCATGATAACAATCCTGTCTTAGATGTTTAACAGTGTGCAAAGAGTACACTTTAAATGTAGTGACAACACTGATGGGGACCATTTGATAGGACAGGTATGTCCATCTAGTTTCATTTAATGTTTTACATTAGATACAGAATATATAGCACCACTCTAACATATAGATACATGCAATGTAAAAATGTTTAAATATAAAAGAGAAAAATACATACTGGTAATACTTGCCATTTTAGAGGGGTTGATGTGAAAGAAGATGAATTTCGTTATTGTTTGACCTCATAATAGCTAGAAATTGCTTTGTGATTAAATAAAATTATTTTAGGAGGGAATCTATGAGTTTATTGGGCTTACTTCAGAGCTGTAGGAGGCACATCACGGAGAAAACTTATCTCAGGGAAAGTGATTATTTCTCTTGTAGCTGCACAGGATCTTTCTTTCACACACTTCTGTCCACGGTCTGAGGTAATTACCAAGACCCCAGGCTCAGTTGTGTGAAGTTATGGACAGGATCCCTTAGAGTCTGCTGGGAGTTGCCAGAGGGAGTGGCTGGAATCTTAGGTCGAAGTCTAGACCCCCTCCCCCATGAGGAAAAGTCAGTAGCCAATATGAAGGATCTTGAGGCTCACTCAGCTGATTCTGAGAAAAATGACAGCTATTAGGTTCAGAGGTCTACACTACAACATACTAGTCTTTGATTTTAAAGGAAAACTATTATAAAAATAAACTTGAGGTCTGATTAATAACATTTAATATTACAAAAAATAACTAACCAAAATTTCTTTGTGACCAACATATTAATGAGGTAACTAAAAGCAACATATCTTGATATTTGGTATCATGCACACTTAAATTTCCTGATCTATTCCTAATATTAGAGTCAGGAGCATGAACTCTTGAATCAGCTCATTTTGTTTACATCAACTGTACATCTCTCGGTGCATGGATATCATCTGTTGCAAAATGCAGAGACTGGTTTGCGTACTAGTGTACACTCCTAGTCTCAGCATCATCAGGCTGAGGTTGGAATTTGAGGCCAGTCTGAGTGAGGAAGCAAGGGGAAAGCGTAATGAAGAGAGAGGTGGGGAACACAGAGAAATAAAGATTGTAATAACAGTGAAAGCCCACACAGAGAGCTAAGCAGAGCACCTGAAAGTTGCTGTTGTTAGTGGTGAAGTCTGATGATTCAAGTCCTTTAGCTCTGAAAAGTAAGAAAAATATTATGATCCCATTTGTTTCAACTAAATTATGAGAATCTATGTATCTACACAGACTTTGTTTCTTTATCTTTCAAAGAGAAGTTCACAAATCGATGCAAGAATTCTCTACTATGTCTTTGTCAGAAATAAAACTGTAACAAAGCTGTTTTATTTTTATTTTTTTCACAAAAAGAAATGAGTACTCTTTTGCTTATAATACATTTGAGCTCTCTTTTAATCATGACACAGTTCTCTATATTAAGCCTTACTCTTTTGTTTTCCCTTTCTTTGACTTCCTTATCCAAAATTGCGCCCAGGTGCAGAAAGGGTTTGGGTTAGTAGAAGGGAATTCACTGCCATTTAAACTCCATATGGTCACAAGAGACACCAGAAAATGGAAAAAGGTTCAATCCAAATGATACTTGCCATAAAGCTGAATTTTTAAAACTACATCTGTCATATTATTTGTGCCACATGAATCATTTGGTTTAAGCAAGGACAAAAGGA
The DNA here is from genome assembly GCA_028658305.1 of Pachyuromys duprasi. Taxonomy (NCBI): domain Eukaryota; kingdom Metazoa; phylum Chordata; class Mammalia; order Rodentia; family Muridae; genus Pachyuromys; species Pachyuromys duprasi. The sequence continues at coordinate 25,081,412 of CM053750.1, read as the reverse complement.
ACTTGGTGCTAAGACTGCATTGTGTGTGTATGTGTGTGTGTGTGTGTGTGTGTGTGTATGTGTGTGTATGTGTGTGTGTGTATGAGTGTGTGTATGTGTGTGTGTGAGTGTGTATGTATGTACGTTTCTTCTGCTCATAGAATATACACTCTGCTCAGTTGTGCTAGTGGTGGAACATACTCTAAAAAGCCATACTTTAGCATTAAAATGTTGTGGTTTGGTATTCACTGGAAGGCAATTAACTTGAACTTGGACTTCCCCTTGCTGGTGTTTTTGTCCTTTCCAAATTAGCTCCTTTTCTTTTTTTCTTTTCTCCCCTAGTTTGTCACATTCAATTTCAAGAAGGGAAACTTGGAGGATAATAAATGCAGCTGAACCATGAAAAAAAATAAAAATAAAATGGAATCACTCAGAGCTGCACATGGTGTGGCTAGAGTATGGCAGATCCTCGCGAGCTGGAATCACTGCATCCCGAGCATCTGCAGCACTTCTCCTCAGAGAGCACATACTAATCATCTCTCTTCATGGTCAGTAACCACATAAGGACAACACCAGACGATGCCAGTGGTTTTGGTTCTGAAGCATTTATATGCTTCCCCACAAAGAGAGTCGTGCCAGACAATATTCGTCAACCTTGTCCTTGGTCTTCTCTCCTGATTGAGGCAGATGTTTATTTTCCATCTGTACTATATGTCAGTGTGACTGCAGCCTTCATCTGGCAAAGGGTCCCTGTAATATTATGAAGCCATCACATAAGCTGGAAAGATTACTCTGGTGAATAAAATCAGTTTATGGCTAAAAACATTTATTCTTCATTTTGATAAGCTCCTAACAAATGGAAATTTGCTTTCTTACACTTTTGCCAAGCAAAGGACCATGTTTATTTCTCGCTATATGGGTCACGAAGGATTCCCAGCTGTTATCTAGAGTCAGTTGTGCATTGCTGCACTCAACAACATCTGTTTCACAAAAACAGTATCCAGCTTTTAGCACTCAAATGGAGGTTCGACCATATGCCGACAGACCACTTAGTTTTTACCTTGGGAACCAACTTTGCTCTAGTCAAGGTAACAGAGGAAAAGCTGAAAATGTAAATGTTACCAGGCTTCAGTCACATCTTCATATGTGTTTGTCATTTCCCACTATATATAGTAAAACTGGTTCCAAGCATATACTACAAGCTGTTCCTCTGTTTAATTATTAATTGGAAGAAAGTTTGTTTGCAGAACAGTTAAAATGTATTTTGTGATATGTGCCAGTGCTGGAAGTAGTACCATAAGATGATGCTGCAAATACAGCATCCAGTTAAAATGCCAGTTCATGTTAACCATGGCTTGTGCATGCCAGGCTAACACCCCGGAATTATGATTGGCATATGGGAAAGTGACAGAGTACCAACCATCATCCTCCATTGCAAAGTTATCTTTATTACTTGACTTTGCTCCTGGACACTAACATTTTTCATTAGCCATTTGATTTTTTTTAAACTTCATTAATTTAGTCACTTTACTTTCTGATTGCAACCCCCCTCCATTCCTGCCAGTCCCAACCCACACATGTCCCTCTCACCTCTCCATTTCCTCATAGAATTGGCAGGTCTCCCATTTTTACCAACCCACCCTGACACATTATGTCCCTGCAGGACTAAGCATATCCTCTCCCACTGAGGCCAGACAAGGCAGCTTAGTTTGGAGAATGGGGTCCAAAGGGAAGCATCAGAATCAAAGACAGCCTCTGCTCTAGTTATTGGGGGATCCACAAGAATATCAAGCAACACATCTGCTACGTATATGCAGGGAGCCTAGGACCAGCCCATTCATGCATTTTGGTTGGTGGTTCAGTTTCTGGGAGCCCCCATGGGCCCAGGTTAGCTGACTCTGTAGGTCTTTTGTGGAGTCTTTGACACCTCCAGCTCTGTCAATCGATCCTCCAACTCTTCTATAGGACTCCCCGAGATCTGTCTCATGTTTAGCTATGGGTCTCTACATCTGTTTCTATCAGCTGCTAGGTAAAGCCTCTCAGAGGAGTTATGCTAGGCTCCTATCTATAAGCATAGCCGAGTATCATTAATAGTGTCAGGGACTGGCTCTCTCCAGTGGGATGGGTCTCAAATAATCTGTGCTCCATCTTTTAATTTTTTTAGAGAGAGAAAACAAAATATCATTGTATTAATTGTGAATGACTTAAAGAAAGACAAGGTAAGTGCATGTTGCCTTTCTAATATCTGTCTCTGTCTTCAGAGTCTTCAGATCGCAAATAAATAAATAAATAAATAAATAAATAAATAAATAAATAAATAAATAAATAAATAAATAAAGCTACTTCACTTGCTCTGTGAAATAGTTTAGTGACATTGACATTTGGGGGCTAGAAAATACTACAGAATGTAGAAATTCCATGCCTGTTTCTTCTAATTTGTTCTGTTCCAATGAGAAGACATTTAGTACTGTTTGTCTCTAAAACACTTCACAAGTTCTGAGATATTATAAAGCAGTTCATATTAATTGCAAAAAGATATCTATTTTTATTATTGTCACGGGAAGAAGAATATTGCTAGCATTTCTTTGGTGCTATGGTGAGTGCCAAGAAAAGAACATTCTTGGAGACAAAAACCCATCATGAAGCCAGAGCATCAAGAGCTCAATAAGCAGATCTGAACTGAGGATCACTTTAAATCTTCATATTTAATTTTCATTAAAAGTATAAAGTAAATGAACCAAAATTCCTGTATCCATTCCTCCGTTGAGGGACATCTGGGTTGTTTCCAGCTTTGGGCTCTTACAAATAAAGCTGCTACAAACATGTTTGAGCAAATGTCCTTGTTGTGTACTTGAGCATCTTTTGGATATATGCCTAGGAGTGGTTTAGCTGGATCTTGAGGTTGCACTATTCCTAATTGTCTGAGAAAGAGCCAGATTAATTTCCAAAGTCATTGTAAAGTTTACATTCCCACCAGCAATGGAGGAGGATTCCCCTTTCTTCACATCCTCTCCAGCATGTGCTGTCACTTGAGTTTTTTATCTTAGCCATTCTGATGGGTGAAATTTGTAAGATAAAATCTCAGGGTCATTTTGGTTTACATTTCCCTGATGACAAAAGACATTGAACATTTCTTTAGGTGTTTCTCTGCCATTCTGTATTCCTCTACTGAGAATTCTCTGTTTAGTTCTGTACCCATTTTTAATTGGATTAATTGATTTGTTGCTTTTTAACTTCTTTTGTTCTTTATATATACAGGATATTAGCCCTCTGTCAGATACAGGGTAGGTAAACATCATTTCCCAGTCTGTATGCTGTAATTTTGTTCTGATGATAGTGCCCTTTGCTTTAGAGAAGCTTTTCCATTTCATGAAGTCCCATTTATTGATTGTTGATCTTAGAGCCTGTGCTGTTGGTGTTTTGTTCAGTAAGTTGTCTCCTGTGCCAATGAGTTCTAGACTTTTCTCCAATTTTTCTTCTAATCAATGTAGTGTGCCTGGTTTTATGCTGAGGTTTTTGATCCACTTGGACTTTAGTTTTGTGCAGGGTGATAAATATGGTTCTGTTGACATTTTTTTCTACATGTAGATATCCAGTTAGACCAGCACCATTTATTGAAGATGCTGTCTTTTTTCCATTGTATGATTTTTGGCTTCTTTGTCCAAAATCAAGTATCTGTAGGTATGTGGGCTTATTTCTGGGTCTTCAATTCTATTGATCCACCAGCCTGTTTCTATGCCAGTACCATGCAGTTTTTATTACTGTTGCTCTGTAGTACAACTTGAGATCAGAGATGGAGTTACCTCTAGACAATCTATTGTTGTACGGGATAGTTTCGACAGTTCTGTTTTTTTTTTTTCCATTTGAAGTTGAAATTTTTATTTCAAAGTCTGTGAAGAATTGTGTTGGTATTTTGATGGGAATTGCATTGAATCTGTAGATTGCTTTTCACAGGATGGCGTTTTCACTGCGTTTTAATCCTACAGATCCATGACCACAGGAGATCTTTCCACCATCTTCTGATATCTTCTTCAGTTTCTTTCTTCAGAGACTTGACATTTTTTTTTTCAAACAGGTTTTTCACTTGGTTGGTTAGAGTCACACAGAGGTATTTTATGTTATTAGTGGCTATTGTAAAAAGTGTTGTTTCCCTAATTTCTTTCTGAGCCCCTTTGTCTGGTATACAGGAAGGCTTCTGATTTTCTTTTCTTTTTTTAGTTAATTTAGTATCCAGCCACTTTGCTACACAATGGAATAACACTCAGCAAATAAAAACAAGGAAATCATGAAATTTGCGGGCAAATGGTGGGATCTAGAAAAGATCATCTTGAGTGAGGTATCCCAGAAGCAGAAAGACACACATGGTATATACTCACTTATAAGTGAATATTAGACATATAAACATAGCAAGATCTGTACACCTAAAGAACCTAAGCAAAAAGGAGTACCATGGGTAAGATGATCAATTCTTACTCAGAAAATGGACAGTGGAAGAAGGAGAAAAGAGGAAACAGGACAGAAGCCTACCACAGAGGGCCTCTGAAAGACTCTACCCATCAGTGTATCAAAGCAGATTCTGAAACTCATAACCAAATTTTGGGCAGAATGTAGAGAATCTTGTGAAAGAAGGGGGAGATAGTAAGACCTGAAGAGGACAGGAGCTCCACAAGGAGTGTAACATAACCAAAAATATCTAGGCACAGGGGTCTTTTTTGATACTGATACTCCAACTATGGGCCATTCAGGGATATAACCTTCCCTGCCCTGCCCTGCCCTGCCCTGCCCTGCACTTTCCTGCCCTTTCCAGCCATTTCCTGCCCTTCTCTTCCTTTGCATTCTTTTCTTTCCTTATCTTTTAGAAACCCAGTTATAGTTTTTGAGTTATATTCAAAGGATTTCACTTTTAATCAGATATCAACAAAATCTCTCTGTAACACTTGGCAGTAAAATTCAAGTCTTTCATCCTTTCTGTATGTAAGCTTGGATACGGAGAATATTGAATATAACCGTGTGATGATGAATCAAAGATGAACAGCCCTTTTCAGAAACTTGACCCTGTCTGTAAGTGCAAGAATGATGCAAACTGGATATTAGCTACTCATGTTTCAAGAAATTGTTTATAACAAGCAGAAATTGTGGAATAATAGCATCTGAAGAAGCCAAGCCAAGAAGAAGCACATCTTGCAATAAATTAAAACCAATATTGGAATGAGTCATTCTTTCCATCTCTCTAAGGACACTAAGTCTTCTTTCTTCTCTCTGCATCAAATCAAGTTCCATGCTCTGAACAAAGTAACTAAGCAGGAGATGACCTTAATTCAAACCAGCATAGCATTTATTCCAATTCTTAATCTGATTGGTTTAGGTGTAGTTATATGTCCATAAAGACTCATCCAGCCTTATCAATAAGGTCATGACCATGACCATAATGCAGTAATACAGAAATGAGGATCACCTCTTCCTTCAGGAATTAAGGGGCAAATAATTCTTGAGACATGGTAACATGATTTCAAATATAGGATAGCTTATTAATTACACTTCTGAATTCACAGGATCGAAAGTGGATTTCTTTTCCAAAGCAAGCAATATGAAAAAGCCTCAGAGAAAATCCTTGACAGGGCATACATTGATCATCTAGAGAGTAGAGGATGAAATTCTTTACATTATGGCTTAACTAAGGAACAGAAAGAGAAGGATGCCCTCACATGGGTTCCTGGTCTTGAGTGCCAAGTTCTGGTTGAGCAAATTCACAATTGCCCTGTAGTTCAAACAAGATAAAACACATTCCCTTACTTTCCTCTGGGAATCTTACCCAACTGAACACACCCGTTGATTGTAACTGCCCTGGCAGGAGCATAAAACCCTAAAGAGGGGCTTATACCTTCCTATTCATATATGAGACTATTGAAACAATGGACCCCAAAGGAACTGAAAATTCCAGAGGAAACTATGCTGGGGAAGGAAAGGTCTGGCTGGGGCTCTTGTACACACCCAATAGAGAATTTGTTTTCCAGAGATTTTTACGTGTTGACACCTTTCTGAAGAGTAAAAGACAGATGAGAAAATATTGTGTGGGGCCACACCTTGACTAGAACTGCTTAGTTAGACATACCTCTGGCTTTCTGTATAAGCTTGAATGTCAGTCAGATCATCCCTCTAACTAATGTGGCTGTGTTGAATAAATCCCCTTTCTCTACATTTCACTATCACCTTCCCTCTTCAGTTGGCACACTGAGAACTGCTGAGGAAGCCTAACTTGTTATGACTGTCAGAGAACACTCTAACAACTCAAGTAATAATACAAATAATATTCAATTTGAAAATAAAACACTACTTACAATTCATAGTACTTTTGTCATGTCATAAAACAAATAAGTGAATGACTCTAAATTAAAGGTGGCTGAAGGGACAGTGGGCACATAGGAAAGCGTCAGCAGAATCTGTGCAAATTATATACTTTTGGTTTCTAAATTTTTGGTGCTCTTGGTTCCTGACTGAATTCATGTTCCTATAAAACTACTATCTACTAAATTTAGACAGCCTTGTGGAAGGCTGGAGCTCTGGTAGTATTGTTTTTATAAACGAAGAAGTTGTATTCTGTTCCTTTTTGAGTGTTATTACCTCTGTGTGTATCTGTGCACCACAGAACTGCAGTCCCTGCAGAAGCCAAAAGACAATTTTGAATCCCCTTGACTGTAGTTACCGATGCCCATGAACTTCCATATGTGTGCTGAGAACCAAACACAGGTTCTCTGACAGAGTAGTGGTTACTCTTAACTCAAGCTCCAGGAAGGACATTCTTAAACTATTTGGTTATTTGTATTCATTACTTCATACCAGTTTATTTTATAAATTAACAATCAGCTTCAGTGAAAGGATAGGATGAGAAACAAAAGACAATTTAAGTAACACCCACTAAATTCTTAAATTTAGAGAAAAAAACCTTGGAAATGGTCATCATTAACTGTTAATTGAAAAATGATCTCACTAATCCAAACAAAAAGAACTCATAAATGTTTATCTTTGAGCAACTAATAGGAACTGAGAATAATTTTTTAAGAAGTTCATCAAGAAGACTTCCTTCCTTTTTATCATTACTCATGATTGTGCAAAGCTCTGAGTACATTTAAATTGAAACTAGGAGTAGAATATAACGTTGCCTTTAGTTAAGTGCAATAGTTTCAAATATATAGAAAATCAATAAATAGTGTGCTATGTCTATGGGTGCACATGAGTGCTTCTTTATCTCTCCATAATTTTCAAAATATTTCAATATGGAACAACCACATCATTTGTACAAAGAAGGGAAAGCCTGGTGATTAGTGGGAGACGTTTTACCAAGAATTAGTTCAAGGCAAATCTTCTAACTAAAATATACAACATGATTTTTTAAAATTATGTCTGTGTGTTTGTGTGGGATGTTTGTGTATCTCTCTGTGTGTAGGGAGTGTATGTGTGTGTGTGTGTGTGTGTGCGCACAGATATATGAACATGAGTGCAGGGATCTGTCGCAGCCAGAAGATGGTATCGAATCGCCCAGAATTGGAGTTATAAGCACTTATGGAAACATTCTTTCAATAACTGAGCCATTTCCTACAGTTCCTATAATGTTTATTTTTTATGTTAAATTATTTTATTTCTTAATCACCTTTTTTCTTATTGTAAATGCATAAAACGTTTTATAAACTCTCCTGGAAGGCTTTTGATGGGCTTCGAGGGTTTTCCTCTCCCATTTCTTTCTGGAAACGAAAATGTTCACCAACAATGAATTATGTTTAGAAGCTCTACAACATTTTGCTATGAACATGATGATTCTCTTTTCATATATTCATCTAAAGAATCAATTGTGAGACCTTAGTGGATCCAGAATGTATTGGCAGGCCTACACCACAATGCGTTGTCACAGGAGATTGCCTGGCAACCAAATAGAAAGCAGGAATATGGATACAAAATGTATTAAATAGTTCATGGTGCCTATGATGCCTAGAACCGCCATCAATTCCAGGCATGAGGTGAAGGGTTTGGGAAATGGTTTTCTGAGAAGGCAAGAACTTAAGGGTGAAATAATATCTGGGTAAAGGGGCAAATCATATTTTATCTATATAGTCTATGAGTCTGGCAACAGGAAGAAGATTAATCTTTCTAGGAAAAAGAACAATGTGCAATTTAATCCCTGCAGGCTGAATAATTAAAGAGGACTAAATAATGTAGTTTTATATACCTGGTACAATGCCAATAGAGCAATGGAGGAAAGTGGAAAGACATTACAAATGCTCATGTGGAAAGAGAGACCAGTTGGGAGCCTGATTATTAAGCCAGGCAAGAGACATCAGACAGATAATCCAGGAAGTAACAGTGAAAATGTAAGACCACTGAGACTCCAAGAAACTTCCAAATGCAGGTATCTATCTTCATACGTTGATGAAACAAAAAGAATATTAGTTCTCAAATTTTTGATGTTTTTAATTAAATTTTTATTTTTATATTAATTACAGTTTATTTACTTTGTATCCCAGCTGTAGCCCACTCCCTCATTCCCTCCCAATCCCACCATCTCGCTCCCTTATCTCCTCCCTTCGCCTCTCTAAGTCCACTGATAGGAAAAGACCCCCTCCCCTTCCATCTGACCCTAGCTTATCAGGTTTCATCAGGACTGCCTGCAATGTCTTCCTCTGTGGCCCAGCAAGGTTGTTCCTCCCTCAGGACAGGGAGAGGTCAAAGAGCCAGCCACTGAGCTCATGTCAGAGACAGTCCATATTCCCTTTACTAGGGAACCCACTTGGATACTGAGCTGCCATGGGCTACATCTCAACAGGGGTTCTAGGTTATATCCATGTATGGTCCTTAGTTGGAGAATCAGTCTCAGAAAAGACCCCTGTGCCCAGATATGTTTGATCCTTGTAGAGCTCCTGTCCTTTCCAGGTCTTACTAACTCCCCCTTCTTTCATATGATTCCCTGCACTTTGCCAAAGGTTTGGTTATGAGTCTCAGCATCTGCTTTGATACACTGCTATATAGAGTCTTTCAGACACCCTCTATGTTAGGCTCCTGTCCTGTTTCCTGCTTTCTCCTACTTCCAATGTCCATCCTATTTGTCTTTCAAAGTGAGGATTGATCACCTTATACCAATGAGAATGGTTAAGATCAAAAACTCAAATGGCAACACATGCTGGAGAGGTTGTGGAGAAAGGAGACCCTCCTCCATTGCTGGTGGGAATGTAAACTTGTACAACCACTTTGCAAATCAATCTGGTGCTTTCTCAGACAATTAGTAATAGTGCTTCCTCAAGATCCAGCTATATCACTCCTAGGCATATACCCAAAAGATGCTCAAGTACACAACAATGGCATTTGCTCAACCATGTTTGTAGCAGCTTTATTCATAATAGCCAGAACCTGGAAACAAACCAGATGTCCCTCAACAGAGGAATGGATATAGAAGTTGTGTGGTACATTTACACAATGGAAAACTACTCAGCAATTAAAAACAAGGAAATCATGAAATTTGGAGGCAAATGGTATGATCTAGAAAAGATCATCCTGAGTGAGCTATCCCAAAAGCAAAAAGACACACATGGTACATACTCACTTATAAGGGGATACTAGACCTAAAAGATAGGATAAACATACTAAAATCTGTACACCCAAAGAAACTAAATAAGAAGGAAGACCCTGGGTAAGATGATCATTCCTCACTTAGAAAGACAAATGTTTTGATCTTTTAAACCATATAATGTTGCTGGTTAATTCTAAAGGCTATGTGTTCATGTGCTTGTGTGTGTATGTGTGTATGGAATCTCAGTGCTGGTGTCCACATATCAGATATAGGGGAACTTATCTTCCAGGAAGATTTCATACAATTTTGACAACTTACCAGATCACTTTGTAAGAGAAACTAGAATAGTCTGTCATACAATACATCCCAACCACTCCTCCTAGTTCTCCCCTTATCTCTTCTCTCCCCCAAATCCTCTTCAGAAAAGAACAGGCTTCTAAGAAATGAAGGACATACAGGACAAAACAAGGTCCAAATAAGACAAGGCAAAAGCCCTTATATTGAGGTTGGACAAGGCAGGCCAATAGGAAGAAAACAGTCCCAAGAATAAGCGAAAGAATCAGAGATATAACCCTCCCACAGTTAGGAGTTCCAGAAAAATTACCAAACTAACAGCCATAACATACACCCAGAAGGCCTAGTGCAGACCCATACATATCCCATGCTTGCTGCTTCAGTCTCTGTGAGCCTTGCTCAGTTGATTGAGTGGACAATGTTTCCTAGTGTCCTCCATTCCCTCTGATTCTTACAGTCTTACTTTATGCATTTATGTGTGGTTCTTTGATCTCCAAGGGAAGGGACCCAATGGAGATCTCCAGTTTAGATTGTCTCTCTCTGCAGTGTCTGGCTGTGGGTCTCTGTACCTGCTTCTATCTGCTGCTGGAGGAGGGATCTCTGATGATTACTAGACAAGACACCAATAAATAATATAACAGAATGTTATTAGGAATACTTCCTTGATTTTTTTTCAGTTTGTTTGGTTCCACCTAAGTCTCTGGGACATCCAGTTTCTGGTCCCTAACCTTCCAGGCAGTCAGAGGCATGGGCTCTCTCTATCGTGGGGTAGGTCTCAAGGTAAACCAGACATTGGTTAATTATTCTCATAAGTCCTTTGCTACCATTGTCCCAGCACATCTTGCAGGCAAGACAGATATTAGGTGGAAGGTTTTGTGACAAGGTTAGTGTCCATATTCCTCTTTTCATTACCTTCTGGGTGCCTTCTCACGCTAAAGAAACTAGAACATTGGAATGAAGTTTCCAAGACCATACAGGCTTGACTGCTCAGTGTTCAATGAGCTGTGCGTCTGTTGTGTAGGACCCCACTGTAAGTTTTCAGAGAACACTCTTCTGCTCTAGCATCAGCCTGGGTTGTTTAGTGATCTCCATGAGACTTCCTCTGGCCAGTTCTGACTCTGTATCCTTCATTACTAGGAGTCATCAGTACAGTCACCCTCACAGACTCTAGGAAGTTTTCACTATACTATAGTTCCACACACACTTAAATACCACCTATTTCCAGCTGTTTCTCCCCACACTCTATCCTCCTGCTCCATACACACACACACACACACACACACACACACATACACACACACACACACCCGATCCATTTATGCTCCCATTCCTGCCTGCTTCTAACCCACCCACAGAATCTATTCTATTTCCCCTACCCAGGGAAAGTCATGCTCCCCCCCCCCCATAGTCTTCCTGTTTCTATAACCTCTCTGGTTCTGTGGATTTTAGCTTGATTATCATTTGAGGACAGTGGTCAATCGTAGCTTCTTAGGGCTTTCAGGGCCCAGGCTCTGATCTTAACAATTCCAGCAACACATGACATGTGTCCCATCACAGCTAGAGTCTTGACAGATGCTACCTATTGGGGTACAAGAAGTACCCTAAAATACCTAGTTAGACAAAAGAGCCAGGGGCCTCCCGATATGCCCAGTTCCAGTAGAGCACCATATGGTGCTCTCAGTTTATTGCCGACTAGTGAGTATTTAAAAAGGAAAATATTGTCCCTAGTTATTTAAAACACCCAGAAAGTAGGAACACTAGGATGGGTAGTGACTACCGGAAGGAAACAGGACATTTTTAGGACAGCTGTACTTTGAACTAGAAATGAAAATGCATTATAAGTCAGTTCTATGAAGCAATGCTGGCTGTGCTGGAAGACCAGCCCCATGCTTATCAATCAGTCTCATGAACCAGTGCTTTACTAAAAGACTTAGGATCGTGATGATGAAATCACTGAGTGTTTCGAATTCTGTGACCTGCAACTGACCAAGGCGGTAGATTATCAGTTGAAAATTCTTGCCCTTCCTCCATGTCTCTCGAGTTCCCCTCTCTTTCTGTACTGTTTGGAATCCCTTCCTTTTTTTCTTTTTTTTTTTTTTTTTTAGCACATTGGCACAGTCATCTCTCTCTTCAGATACTTTCATATTATACACAGTCCAACTCTAATTAAAAAAAACATGTTAATAAACTGACAGCAAATAAATCCTTTTAAGTGAGCGTGTCTCAAGAGATTAGTTCTCACAAAACAATGTTTTTAATATTTTAAAATATTTCATAGACCAAGTCATATTTCATAGAAAATACATGCCTGTATCTGTATGAATTTAGTGTAATTTGCAGTTTAAAGTTGAGAACCTGGCACTAGGAGATTACATATTAAGAAAATTGTTTGCCTTGTAAGCATGAGAACATGAGTCTGACCTGCACTTGCAGTTGTTTGCATCTGAAATCTCAGCACTGGGAGACAGACAGGCCCAGCAATATGAGTCAGGAGGCTCCATGTCAGGAGAGAGACCTTGTCTAAAAATACAAAATGGAAAACAATTGAGGAGGGCACCCAATATTAACTTTCTGCTTCCACATAAGTGTACACATGGACATGAATGAGCATGTGTACATACATACTCAACAGTTTTGAAAAAAGAACCTGTGCTACATGTTGAGGTTTAAAGCATCTTATCCCACTTCTGCATTTCAGAAACAGCCTGGTGGAAGTGCTACAATGAGCCATCTGCCAATTATGTCCAGAGTGTGAACCGACAGTGGAAAAATTTTAAAGGTCCATTTCTTATGCAAGGGAACATCATCTGCTGAATGTTTCAGGGTCAAATCCTTTGTTTCTCGTATAGAGATGACCGTACATGTACATGGACACCTGGGGGGAAAACCATGATGGGAATTTTTCCTAAGAGAAATGGAGAAATGAAAATATTTTGTAGAAGATGAGTCCTTGAGCTCTAAAGAGCCCCCAGTTTTCTCTGATATCTGAGGTCAATCATATGCTTCTCCATCTGGGTCTGGGTGGAGGCCACCAATCCTTAACAAAGAACCTTGAGGGCCAGTCATATTTTATATCTTTTAGGTCACTAGGCGTAAGATAATTTGATGATGCACAAAATTAGATAAAGATTTAATCCAATTCATGTATAGAAATGAAAGAAAAAATTTCTCAAATTTCTAAGGAATTTCACAGTTATTTACTGTAGACTCCTGTTTCAGAACCTCTGGCCACACTAAATTACACAAATGTAAGCAACTGAGGGAAAATGTGCTGCCACATTTTTGCAGAATCTGCTAAACATTTTGAACAAATATATAATACTAATAATAATGATATTGATGTGTGCAAAAGAGAAGATATTAAATGCTTGCTGATTGTGAGGGTCTCTCACTACAAGGTATAACTAATTTAATCCTTTCTATAACCTTTGAGGTCAATTTTACTACTTTGCTTTATATATGAGGAAACAGATACCAGAAATGGTGTGACTTTTTACTGTATGAGTTCAGAGAGGCAATGGAAACTTGAAATGCACAGCTCCAGAGAGTTGAAGCAGGAAAATTTGTGGTAGGTTCAGAGACCCTGCAAATAAACCCAAGGAGGTCATAGCACAAAGCTGTGAAGGTAAAGCCTAAATTGCAGTGGAGATGCCAATATGGTAGAGATGCCAGAACTATTTGATAATGATCACTCTAAGAAAGTGAAAGACTTGCACAGTTAAAATTGTAAAACACCAAAGAAAGAAATTGAAAAAGACAGCAGAAAATGAAAACTCTCCCATGCTCATGAATCAGTATGCTTACTATTGTAAAAATGCCCATCCTACCTAAAGCAACCTACAAATTCAATATAACTCCATCAAAATTCCAAAAAGAATCTTTACAAAAATTGAAAAATAATCTTAAATTGTGTATGGAAAAACAAAGAAATTCAAGATAGATAAAACCATCCTGCTCAGTATAAAAACTGCTGGAGGTATCACTGTCCTGCTTTCAAGTTGCACTAGAGAGATATATAGTAATAAAAACAAAATCTATTTACAGTTCATAGCTGTTGGGAGAGGGAAATCTTTTTTTTTTTTCAATAGAGTGATACTACATACATCAACCACACTGTAGGGCATGTCATATGTTCCAGAAGAGATGACCAACACAAACTGGGCTCCACACATTATTTTTTTTTTTATTTGTTGTTTTGAAAGAGAGAAAGAGCATAAAGTTGGCTGTGTAGTTAAGTGGGATCTGGGAGCGGTTGAGGGAGGGGAAAGAATATGATCAAAATGTATTATGAAATTTTTAAAAATGAAAACCAAAAAATGGGTAAGGACATAAACTACCACAACCCTTGAGAATCTGAGGCTATAATGGGCTACATGGACAATACGAGGCCAACTAGGTTAAGAGCCTATTTCTAAAAACTAAACTAAAATAAAATAAACTACACTGATGACTTTTCTCCTTTCAGTTCTTTTACCATTTGTATACTAGGTATTCAGAGAATGTAAGGTTTTTTCATTTTACAGCAACAACGAGATTAGATTGTTGGCTAGATTTTTTGAAGAAATATTGATTTTTCTAGTGATAATCAAATTCTTTTTTATGAAATGGAAGCATACTTTTTGAACTCCATATTCACAATAGTTTTAAACATCAATGTGCTACAACAGAATTACTGGGGAAAGACTATCAAATGATGCATTGCCATAATCAAATTGGCATGTGGAGAACTATCTTGTTTGTTAATTGATGGGAGAAGACCTTGAATTGAATAATAACAAGGAAAGTTAGCTGAGCATGAACAACAAGCAAACAAGTAGAAAGAATTCATTGTTTTCTCTGTGTTTTTTAAATACTTTTTATTTTTTATATTAATCACAAGTTATTTATTTTGCATCCCAGCCATAGTCTCCTCCCTCGTTCCCTCCCAATCCCATCCCCTCCCTCATCTCCTCCCTGCCCCTTTCCAAGTCCACTGATAGGGGAGGTCCTCCTTCCTTCCATCTGACCCTAGCTTATCAGGTATCTTCAGGACTGGCTGCAATGTCCTCCTCTGTGGCCTAGCAAGGATGCTCCTCCTTCAGAGGAAGGCAAGTCAAAGAGCCAGCCATTGAGTTCATGTCAGAAATAGGCCTGGTTCCCCTTACTAGGGAACCCACTTGGATACTGAGCTGGTATGGGCTACATACGAGCAGGGGTTCTAGGATGTATCCATACATGGTCAAATGGTGGTGTCTAGAAAAGATCATCCTGAATGAGGTATCCCAGGAGCAGAAAGACATGTGTGGTGTATACTCACTTAGAAGTGGGTACTAAACCTATACGATAGGATAAACATACTAAAATCTGTACACCTAAAGAAGATAAACAAGAAAGAGGACCCTGGGTAAGATGGTCAATCCTCACTTAGAAAGACAAATGGGATGGATGTTGGAAGTAGGAGAAAACAAGTAACAGGATAGGAACCCATCACAGAGGGCCTCTGAAAGACTCTCCCTAGCAGTGTATCAAAGCAGATATTGAGACTCATAACCAAACGTTGGGAAGAGTTCAGGGAATCATATGAAAGAAAGGGGAGTTAGTATGACCTGGAGAGGACAGGAGTTCCACAAGGATCAAATATATCAGGGCACAGGTGTCTTCTATGAGACTGTTTTCTCTGTGTTGTTGACTATGGATGCAATGTTGTTGGCTGTTTGAGTTCTTGTCTTTTTTTCTCCACCATGTAGACTATAGTCTGTAATTACAAGCCAAATTAAACTCTTTCCTCACCTAAGTTGTCAGAATGTTTTATCATATTAACAGAAATGACACTGGAAATATGTTAATATAAAAAAGGGACTAAATTTAATTTGGGCAGCTCAGTTTGACCATGATCAATACCATGCAGCATGGTTTTCAGATTTCACTTTCTCCTCAGAAAATCTCTGTTGTTTTTTCTTCTTCAAATTGAAAACAGCTCTGTAATGATTAAATAATACTTTTAATGAAATATGTTTGTACTTTGACATAGGGTAGTGGTTTTCAACCTGTCGGTAATGACCCCTTTCACTGGGGTTGCTTATGACCATCAGAAATATCAGGGATGCACATTACAATTCATAACACTAACAAAATTACATTTATAAGGTAGCAATGAGAGTAATTTTATGGTTGGGGGTCACCACATGAGAAATTAATTAAAGGGTGGCAGCATTAGGAAGGTTGAGAATC
This sequence comes from Pachyuromys duprasi, assembly GCA_028658305.1. Lineage (NCBI taxonomy): Eukaryota > Metazoa > Chordata > Mammalia > Rodentia > Muridae > Pachyuromys > Pachyuromys duprasi. The sequence continues at coordinate 25,065,373 of CM053750.1, read as the reverse complement.
ACTATCCTACGGGGTAATTTTCCACACAAACATATTTTTATACATGCTTTTAAATTTTATTTTTATTAATTATAGTTTATTCACTTTGTATACCCCCCCATAGCTCCCTCCCTCCTCCCTTCCTCTTCCCCATCCATCCCCCTCCCCCAGTCCACTTATAAGGGAAATTCTCTCCCCCTTCCCTCTGATCCTAGTCTATCAGCTCTCATCAGGAGTGGCTGCATTGTCTCCCTCTGTGGCCTGGTAAGGCTGCACCCCCTTGATGGGGAGGTGATCAAAGAGCAGGCCAATCAGATTATGTCAGAGACAGTCCCCGTCCCCATTACTATTGAACCCACTCAGATACTGAACTGCCATGGGTTACATCTGTGCAGGGGTTCCAGGCCATCTTCATGGGTGGTCTCTGTGATCAGTCTCAGAAAAGACCCCTGGGCCCAGACTTTTTGGATCTGTTGCTCTCCTTGTGGAACTCCTGTCCTCTCCTGGTCTTACTATCTCCCACTTCTTTCATAAGATTCCCTGGATTCTGCCCGAAGTTTGGCTATGAGTCTCAGCGCCTGCCTTGATACCCTGCAGGGTAGAACCTTTCAGAGGCCCTCTGTGGTTGGTCGGATCCTGTCCTGTTCCTTATACATACTTTTTACTTCCTCATTTTTTAAAAGTAATACATCATGCACTTCTCTCTTTCTCTCTTCACTAGGAACCCCATTACTGAAAAGAAAAAAATAGTAGATTATGCAACCAGTTATTGAGAAATCATCACAAGGGAGGCAAATATTTATCAATGTGTGTGTGTGTGTGTTTGGACAACAGCTATAATTCTGCAGCTCTTTAAAGTCATAGAAAAAATCAGTCTTGAAAAATGTTCCAGATCATTCCTTTTAACATATAAACATTCTTCTTAACTATATAAAACTACAGATCTCTAGCCAGTTGTGAATAATGATGATAGCTAACTGTTTCCATTTGAAAGCAAAGCAAGAGTTTTGGACAGTGTTAAAAAGTATATTCACCTGCTATCTATGAAGCCCCTTTCCTCACTTTTAGAACATTTATTTCTACTAGGTCTCTGTGTTCAAGTTTATATTATTTCCCGGACTATTTCACAGAAACAGAAAGTCACAAGAGAGAAAACAGTTATTCCTTTCAAACAGACTGAGAAGCTCAACAATGCAGACAGGACCAAGGAAAGAGCACAGGTGTAGTAAACATTCATATCAACTAATAAGGTGTTTAAAGGGATGTTTGTATCAGGCCGCCATATTAGAAATCTTTAAATTGGAAATGCTCATATGAGTTGTGAACAAAATATGACCAGTGCTTGCTGCTTTAGCTCAGGACCCAGCACACTAGCTTTCAACCTATAATGGCATGTTGTCTCTACTTAAATTAAACTGTTCAAACCCAGTATGAAGTGGATTTGAACAGCCCTGAAGTAGCAGGTGACAAATGTGTTTTAATTAAGCACAGAAGAAAATGATCTCAAACTAAATCTCAGTAACAAAAGCTTTAGACTTTAGCTTCAGAGGCAAGGCTGAGGACATGGCTTACTTTCCCAAGCTTGCTTACAGCAAAATAGATTTGAATAAAGCATGGAATTGTTTGTTACTATGTGAAAGAAACCTGTTGTGTTGTTTCAAATGGTGTGTGTCTGTCTCTTTGTATGTGTCTTTCTGCCTGTGTGTGTTTCAGTGTCTTTGTGTAATTGAAGCAAAGAACTATTACTGATAAATTGATTTCATTTAACTATATGTACTGTTGGTTTACACAAAAGATTGGAACCTATTACCTTCTAGAGGTATGTATGTACAGCGTTATACAGAAGTAAAAATGTGTATCATGGGACAATTATGCATGGAGAAGTACTAATAATTAGAGAGCTATTTAATACTTAAGTATTGACAGCATAGTCCTGTGTTCCATGCTGTTTAGGCTGAAATCATATGTTTAACATACTGTAAAGTATAACCGTGCTAATGGTGTTCTGTAAAATATTGTAGTGTGTAGAAGCTGGACATTGGAATATGATTTAACCAAAAGCTGGCTATACATCTGAAAGCTTTTTTAAATGTAATTTAATTTTTTTAATTTTTTAATATTAGTTACAGTTTATTAACTTTGTATCCCAGCTGTATCCCGCCCCCTCATTCCCTCCCAATCCCACTCTCCCTCCATTATCTCCTCCCTGCCCCTTTCCAAGTCCACTGATAGGGAAGGACCTCCTTCCCTATCTGAAAGCTTTTTAAACTTCAAAGTTATCTTATTTCAATACACAACAGTGTTTATAGAGGTCCAGTTTCACTCTGCCATCACATTTGGGTGGAGATTGCTTCTGCCACCATTTGGAAAAGGCTCTTTAAACAGAGATATAAAAATGCACCTTTCCTGAAGTGCTGAGTCTGCAATGGATATCCTTTTTGATAGTTCATATTCAAATATTCACTGGAAAGATTCTACCTATGAAGATATTGTCCAGGATCATGTGTCATTTACTATCAAACTTATATTCAAACCTGGATCAGTGAAGATGATGATAATCTATTAAATATTCAAAAATTATTTATACAGAGCAGCATCATATGAAAGTAAAAATCATGTACTTGACTAAACGTTTGATTTGGTTAAAGTGCTAGCTATAAAATTCACTAAGTGACACAGGGAGAAAAATTCATAAGGGCCAATTATGCATGATGTACTATAGGTGATTACAAGAGCTGATTAATATTTCTGAATTATTAACTCTGACAGTACAATCATTTTCCTTATCTCTCTGTTGACAAGAGATGTTTAATACAGAGTCAAATTTGACTGTAGCATTAGTTGCTGTATGTATGGCTAGGAAACACAAATTATGTACTATCTTTGTAATAGTATGAAGACATACATAACACATAAGACAAAACAAATGTCTTAAGAATTTTCACTGGCTTGAATTAGGCAACTCATCTAAGGAAAGTATGGGCAAGAGAAAATTTTCTATGACAAAAGGGATTGCATTTCATCCTTCACATAATGGAATGTGTCACTTTTATAAATTGGTGTTATTAGCTGTGGAGGTGATGTGATCAGACTCTGCTCACAGAAACTAAAATTTTAGTCACTATCAGCTTTGGTCAATGCAATTTCTTAATGAGAATAGCTAATATTTATTTAGCTTTTACAACACATGAAACACTCTACAAAAATTAACTTAATAATTTTAACCTCTGTGAAGTAAGAGCTATCATCCTCATTTTAAAGAACTTCCTTCCTACAAGGCCTAGACAAGTTGAACACCATGAAACAGATAGTAACTAAAATTTGAGCTTTAGAGATATGGTTTTTTTAACTGACCTTAAAGTACTCAAAATACCTTCCCTGCTGCCAGCCCTTGGTTCTTGGCTTCCCTTAACCTCAAACTTAAACTTTTAAAATAAAAAGCTGTTGTTTACTGCAAAGGTGTATGTGCCACTACTGTACCCTTAGCCATAAAAAAGAACTATAGATAACTGCAGAAAGCTAGAAATGGGAGAGATAGTTATTCCCTGGGAAGAGCACACTGATTGGCTGTCCAATACCAAACAATCAGCCCTGAGAACACACATCATGTAACATTATACTAACTGAGCAGGCTATACTTAGGAATATATATGTATATACATGCAATAACAATTACTGAAATGAGAAGCTGTGAATTGGAAGGAGAGCAGAGAAGCATTTGGAGAGAAAAAGGAGGAAGAGAGAAATGCTGTAATTATAATATCCCAAAGACAAAGACAAAGAAATAAATGAAAACCTATGTTTTAAAATTTTATTTATTTTTATTCACTTTACATCTTTGTTTTAATCCCATTCTTCCTCTCCTCCCAATCTCTCCCTCCCTCTCCCACCCCTCACCTGTTCCTCAGAGAAAAAGAGGTTCCTTTCTCATCCACCCAGATCATCACATTGCTTCAGGACTGAGCATGTCCTCTTCCCCTGTGGCCTGGCAAAGCAGTCTCACCAGGTGGAAGTGATCAAAGAGCTGAAAAGCAAGTTAACTAACAGAGACTAGTAATTTTCTGACAGAAGACGAAGATTAAAATGCGATACCCATGATTACAGGTGTATGCTTTGTATAGTTTAATTCTATAACAGTTTATGCCTTATTAACAAAAATAAAATCTTTTAGGTAAAACAAGAATCTTATTTATGATCAGAAAATTCAATTCTCCTGTTACTCAAAGGTAGCTTGCTTAATTATACAATTTCCAGTGTAAAAGAACTCAAGAGACCATGGAAATAAATTGTTGAGACCAGAGATGTCAGATTGACATCATAGAGAATGCTAGTTATATTAGCATTCCTTTTTTTTCTTAAACGAAAGTAAAGACTACAAAGAATTTTAATTTGTACATATACACTGTCAGCCAAACTTCTATGATTTACAAATATTTAATGTTTCGAATTTGTGAACCTAGTTTTTTTCAGTTTGAGAGTATTTTATTATTTTTATTTATTTATTACAATTTATTCACTTTGTATCCCAGCTGTAGCTCCCTCCCTCGTCCCCTCCAAATCCCACCTACTTTCCCTCTTCTCTTCCCATAACCCTCCCCTGGTCCACTGATAGGGGAGGTCCTCCTAGCCTTCCATCTGACCCTAGCCTATCAGGTCTCCTGAGGACTGGCTACCTTGTCTGTAGCCTGATACAGCTGCACTCTCCCCAGAGGGGGAGGTAATCAAAGAGCCAGTCACTGAGTTCATGTTTGAGACAGCCCAGTGCAATGAGGTTAACTACAGGCAAGAATACACAGGATATAAATAACTTCACTGGAGCAAAACTAAAATAAGAGAAACACACAAACACGATCACCACTTGCATTAAAATAAAAGAAATTAACAATCATTAGTTATTAATATCTCTCAACATCAAAGGACTAAATTCTCTAGTAAAAAGACACAGGCTAAGAGAATGGATGTTTACACAAGACCCAACATTCTGCTGAATACAAGAAGCACACCTCAGCAACCAAGATAGACTTTATCTCAGAATAAATGGTTAGAAAATGATTTTCTGAGGAAATGGATTCAAGAAGCAAGCTAAAGTAACCATACTAAATCTAATAAAATAAATAAACTTTCAACCAAAATTAATCAAAAGAGATGAGGAAAGGCACTTCATTCTCATCAAAGGAAAAATACAGCAAGGGAACATCTCAGTCCTAAACATCTATGCCCTAAATACATTTGTATTTATACATTTGTACATTGTATTATACATTTGTAAAAGAAACATTACTAAAGGTTAAATCATATATTGATGATCCCTAAACATCAATAGTGGGAGACTTCAACTCCCTTTTTCCTAATGGACAGATCACTGAGACAGAAACCAAACAGAGAAATAAGAAAACTAACAGATATCATGAGTTAAATGAACCTAATAGATATCTACAGAACTTTTAACCCAAACACAAAAGAATATACTGTCTTTTACATACCTCAGGGAACCTTATTAAAATTGACCATTTTGTCAGTCACAAAGCAAGCCTCAACTAATAAAGAAAATTGAGTTAACCCATAGTATCTTATCAGATCACCACGGATTAAAGCTGGACTTCAACAATAACAAAAACAACAGAAAGCTTACAAACACTTAAAAACTGAGTAATTTTCTACTCAATATCCACTGGGTCAGGGAAGAAATAAAGGAATTAAAGCCTTCCTAGAGTTCAGCACCCCTTCATGATAAAAGTTTTGGAGAGATCAGGGTTTCAAGGTCCATATCTAAACACAATAAAGACAATGCATAGAAAGCCTATTGTCAACATCAAATAAAATAAAGAGAAACTTAAAACAATCCCCATTGAAATCAGGGACAAGACAAGGCTGCCCACACTTTCTCTATCTCTTCAACATAGTGCTTGAATTCCTATCTATAGCCATAAGAAAACTAAAGGAGATGAAAGAATACAAATTTGAAAGAAATAAGTCAAAATATCACTATTTACAGATGATATGATAGTATACCTAAGTGTTCCCAAAATTCAACCAGAGAATTCCTACAACTGATACACATTCAAAAAAGTGTCTGGATAAAAAATTAACTCAAAAATCAAATGAGAAACCAGTTGAGAAATAAATTGGGAAAACAATATCCTTCACAATAGCCATAAATAGTAAAAAGTATCTTTTTGTAACTCTGACCAAGCAAGTTAAAGACCTGTATGACAAGAACTTCAAGATTCTGAAGAAAGAAATAGAAGATATCAGAAGATGGAAGGATCTCTCACACTCTGGATCAGTAGGATTAACATAGTAAAAGTAACCATTTTACCAAAAGCAATCTACAGATTCAGTGAAGTTCCCATCATAATACCAACACAATTCTTTATAGACTTTGAAAAACACATTTCTCAATTTACATGGAAAAACAAAAAACGGAATAGCTAAAACAATCCAATACAATAAAAGAATTTTTAGAGGTATCTCCATCCCTGATTTCAAGCTGTAGTACAAAGCAACAATAATAAAAACTGCATTGTACTGGCATAGAAACAGACAGCTGGTTCAATACAATCAAACTGAAGATCCAGAAATAAACCCACACACCCATGGACACTTGATTTTTGACAAAGAAGCCAAAACCATACAATAAAAACGATAGCATCTTCAACAAATGGTGCTGTTTTAATAGGATGGCCACATGTAGAAAATGCAAATAGATCCATATTTGTCACCCTGCACAAAATGCATATCCAAGTGGATCACACAATTTAACAGAACGACTAAATCTATCAGAAGAGAGAGTGGGGAATAACCTTTAACTCATTGGCACAGGAGACAACTTCCACCAACAGCTCAGGCTCTAAGACCAACAATTAATAAACGAGACCTTATGAAACTGAAAAGCTTCTGTAAGGAAAAGGACACTGTCAATAGAACAAAATGACAGCCTACTGATTGAGAAAAGGTCTTCATCAATCTTACATCTGACAAAGGGCTAATATCTAAAATATATAAAGAACTCAAAAATGAAGCTCCAACAAAACAAATAACTTAACTAAAAATGAGATTCTGAGCTAAACAGAGAATTCTCAACAAAGGACTCTCAAATGGCTGAGAAGCACTTAAAGATATGCTCAACTTCTTTAGTTATTAGCGAAATGCAAATCAAAAGGACTCCGAGATTCCATCTCACACTCATCAGAATGGCTAAGATAAGAAACACAGGTGACAACACATGCTGGAGAGGATGTGGAGAGAGGGGAACCCTCCTCAATTGCTGGTGGAAATGTCAACTTGTACAACCACTCTGGAAATCAGTCCGGTGCTTTCTCAGACAGCCTGCTATCTTATAGAATGCTAAATCATCAGGCTGTCTCAAAGAAAGGTGAAGACCAATACCCAAAGGATGCCATCTGAATTCAAAACATGTACCATGTTATACTTTTGACTAAATTTGTAAATACAAGTGGGCACACACACACACTCATGCACACACAAACACACATGTGTTTAGCTCTTACTAAGTTACTGCAAAATGTAATATAAATGAAGAAGCTCATGGAGTTGTAACATCTATGGATGCACATCGGTTTTAATTGCTGACAATTCTCTGCTGGGGATCTCACTTAAACATGCAGGAATACTCTCCTTACCTATTTTATCTCTTGCCTTTGAATGAGATTGGAACTCTTTTAGCAGTGTCTTCACCTCCATAAGGCTGAAGTTAGATATGCATACAAGCCCATGTTTGTCAGACAGCTGACTTTGAGTGGGGTCTCAGGCTGCTAAGTCTATCTGGTGGTTTACGCTGCAGCGTCACATTTCTTCAGAACTCAGTATGCCTTACACTGACTTTTCCTCTTCAGTTTTCTTCCATTTACTTCTATTAATCAGGCAAACACTTTCTGGAGGCCAGAGAGATCTGAATGCTAGGAGGACAGTATGACAGGCCTACAGGCCACTGAGGTATTCAGGGCACCTGTGCATGCTTGTTGCACTGTGAACAGCGCCCTCTACTGTGCATGGGCCCCACCCTTCCAGGCATCTACAAGCTTTAGCACCCTCTCCCTCAAAGCACATTACCAAGCACAAGCCTGCTCTTTCCAATATGTACCTGTGACCTTCATCCCTTAGCTACAGCTGAAACACCAACATCCACGCTCAAAACAGTGACCTCTCTCATCTTCCTCAAGAATACTCCAGACGCCAGAGACAGACAGACCCAGTCTGAAGTACGGACTGCAGGAGCAAACAGCAAAGGCAATGAATAAAGCAGATGGCTAGAGGTCAGCATAAGAACACATCAAACAAAAATCAGGACATCGTGGCTTTACCAAAAGCCCCTAAAATAAATGGATATTTCATCAGAAACACAGGAAGATGATTTAAAGGTATGTTTATCCAGTTATTAGAGGCACATAAAGAGGAAACAAACAAAGCTCTTAAAGAAATACAGGCAAATACAACCAAACAAATAGAGGCACAGTAGTGGCATATAGAGAGGAAAAGAACAACAACAAATAGAGGACATCATGAAAATACAGGAATCCATATTCAAAAAGATGAAGGAAATGGTACAAGACATAAAAACAGAATTAGAGTCAATAAAGAAAACACACACAGAAAACCCTGAAGCTGGAGAACTTAGAGAAAAGATCAGGAAACATAAAGGTAAGCATCACCAATAGAATACAAGAGATGGAGAGAGAATCTCACACCCTGAAGATGCAATTGCAGAAACTGATACGTCTCTCGAAGAAAAAAAAAATCGAAAAACGTCCAAACACAAAATATCCAAGAAATTAAGGACGTCATAAAAAGATGAAATCAAAGAGTAATAGAAATAGATAAAAAAAAGAAGTTTCCAGGCTCCAAGGTGCAGAAAATATTTTCAAGAAAATCACAGAAGAAATTTTCCCAACTTAAAGAAAGAGATGTCCATTAATGTATAAGAAGCCTACAGAACACCAAATGGACTAGATCATAAAATAAACTCCTCACATTACATAATAGTCAAAACACTAAATCTACAGAATGAAGAAAAAAATATTAAAAACAGCAAAGGGAAAAGGCAAAGTAACATGCAAAGGGAGACCTATCAGAATCACACCAGTCTTCTCAACAGAAAGTAGGAAAGCCAGAAGTGCCTGGGAAGATGTCATGCAGAATCTAAGAGACCACAGATGCCAACACAGACTACTATACCCAGCAAAGTTTTAAATCAACATGTTGTATGGTTTTTAATATTTAATATTGTTACATCTTTTAGTAAAGCTGTGGTTATTCTTAAACAGCTGTATAATCAAACCACCACACAGAGATTGGGAATTATTTAATTAACCTAGAACACAATGCTGGTCAATAGTTATTCCATCCTAAACCTCCAAGCCCACATAGTTTCCTGCCATTCAGATTTCCCACATTACACTTGGTTTTAGTGATATCTTAGGTCAGGTACATCTCTCTATGTGGTTCCAAGACCTCTCCTTCAGCCTCTGCTTTCCCAGCTTCTCCTCCTCCTCTGCCTCCCACTCCTTCCTCTTCTCTGGCTCCTCCTTTCTACCTCCTCCTCCTTTCTCTCCATTGCTCAACATTGTGGCTGGTTGTTTTATTTTGGCATGTTTATACAAAGTTGAGACAGATAATGCTTAGAATAAGTATCACAATGCAATGTCCAGACTGAAAGCAGAAAGTGGAGGAGAGAAATCAGCATTTGAATGAAGGCTAAGGGGTATACATTCCAAAAGGACATTATACCAACATCAACACATATGAAGAAAGCAAAATATTCAATGAAAACTAACCTTAAACAATATCTACACAGCAACCCAGCCCTACAGAAGATAATAGAAGGAAAACTCCAACCCAACAAAATCAACTACACCCAAGAAAACACAGGATGTATGTAATTTCACAACAAAGAATTAAAAGAAAACATTGAAAGACAGTAAGACCACCAACACCACAATAAAAAGAACTAACATTCTTTAGTCACTATTCTCTATCAACATCAACAGACTCGGCTCTCCAATAAAAAGACACAACAGAATGGCTGCAGAAACAGGATCCAACATTCTGCTGCATCTAAGAAACAAACCTCTACAACAGAGATAAACACCACCTCAGAGTAAAGGGCTGGAAAAATGTTTTTCAAGCAAATGGACCCAGAAAAAAAGTTGGTTTTGCTATCCTAATATCTAATAAAATAGACTTTCAACCAAAATTAATCAAAACAGATGAGGAGAATCACTTCATTGTCATGAAGGGAAAAAACCACCAGGAGGACAACACAATACTGAACATCTATGCCCCAAATACAAGAGCAAATATATTTGTAAATGAAACATGATTAAAGCTCAAATCACACATTGATCCCAATACCTTAATAGTGGGAGGCTTCAACACTCCACTCTCACCAAGGGACAGATCATCTAGACATAAGCTAAATAGGGAAATAATGATGATTACAGAAGTCATCAAATGGATAAAACTTTTCTATAAAACTTTTCACCCAAACACAGAACAATATACCTTCTTTTCAGCACCTCATGAAATGTTTGCAAAAATTGACCATATATTTGGGCCCAAACCAAGTCTCAACAGATACAAGAAGATTGAAATAATCCTTTGTAACCTATCAGACTACCGCCATGGCCTAAAACTAGACTTCAGCAACAACAGAAATAACAAAAAGCCTACCAACACATGGAACAACTCTCTACTCAGTGATAGCTTGGTCAAGGAAAAAAAAAAAGAAATTAGAGACTTCCTAAAACTCACAGAAAATGAAGACTCAACTTATCCAAACTTATGGGACACAATGAAAGCAATGCTAAGAGGAATGTTCATAGCACTAAGTCCTTACAGAAAGAAGTTTGGGGCATCTCATAGAAGCAACTTAATGGCACACCAAAAAGCCCTGGGGGAAAGGCAGAGAAGAAGCAGACACACCCACGAGGAATAGAAAGTTGGAAATAATCAAACTCAGAGCTGAAACCAATGAATTAGAAACAAAGAAAACAATTCAAAGAATCAATGAAACCAAGATCTGGTTCATTGAGAAAATCAACAAGATAGACAAACTCTTGGCCAAACTAACTAGAAGACAGAGAGAACCTATCCAAATCAGTAAAATCAGAAATGAAAAGGGGGATGTAACGACAGACACTGAGGAAATTCAAACAATCATTAGGTCTTATTTCAAAAGCTTATATGCCACAAAATTTGAAAATCTACTTAAAATGGACAATTTTCTTGACTCCATTTACCAAAATTAAATCAAGATCAGGTAAATAGATTAAACAGTCCTATATCTCCAAGGAAATAGAAGTAGTCATCAAAAGTCTCCCTTCTAAAAAAAAAGCCCAAGGCCAGATGGTTTCAGCACAGAATTCTACCAGACCTTCAAAAAAAACAGATAATTCCAATACTCTTCAAACTATTCCACAAAATAAAAACAAAAGGAATATTACCAAACTCATTCTATGAAGTCACAGTCACCTTGATACCTACAACACAGAAAGACCCAACAATAAAAAGAAGAACTTTAGACCTATCTCTCATATGAACATTAATGCAAAAATACTCAATAAAATACTAACAAACTGAATCCAAGAACACATAAAGTATATCATCTATTATGATCAAGAAGGCTTCATCCCAGACATGCAGGGGTGGCTCAATATACAGAAACCCATCAATTTAATCCATCATATTAAAAAACTGAAGGAGAAAAACTACATGATCATCTCCTTAGATGCTGAAAAAGCATTTGACAAAATCCTACACCGATTCATGTTTAAAGTCTTGGAGAGATCAGGGATACAACATACATACCTAAACATAATAAAGATAATATATAGCAAGCCTATAGCCGACATCAAACTAAACAGAGAGAAAATTAAATCAATCCTACTGAAATCAGGGACAAGGCAAGGCTGCCCATTCTCTCCATATCTCTTCATCATAGTACCTGAAGTCCAAGCTAGAGCAATAAGACAACTAAAGGAGATCAAGGGAATAGAACAAGAAAGGAAAATGTCAAAGTAGCACTTTGCAGATGATATGATAGTATACATGAGTGACCTCCAAAATTCAACCCAGAAAACTCCTTTAGCTGATAAACACCTTCAGCAAATGCCTGGATAGAAAATTAACTCAAAAAAAAAAAAAACAGTAGCCCTCTTGTACATGAAAGATGAAAAGGCTGAGAAAGATATTAGGGAAATAACACCCTTCACAATAGCAACTAATAACATGAAGTACCTTGGTGTGACTCTAGCCAAGCAAGTGAAAGACCTGTTTGAACAAAACTTCAAGTCTCTGAAGAAAGAAATTGAAGAAGATATCCGAAGTTGGAAAGGTCGTCCATGCTCATGGATCAGTAGGATTAACATAGTGAAAATACCATTCTGCCAAAAGCAATCTACAGATTCAATTCAATTCCCATGGAAGTACCAACACAATTCTTTACAGACCTTGAACAAAGTATTCTCAACTTGATATGGAAAAACAAAAAACCCAGAATTGCTAAAACCATCCTGTACACAACAGATCATCTGGAGGTATCTCCATCCCTGATCTGAAGATACACTACAGAGAAATAGAGAATGATGGATTAATGGAATCAAATAGAAGTCCCAGAAAAAAGCCCACACATACTGTATTTGATTTTGACAAAGAAGTAAAAACCAAGTTAGATGAACAAATAGGATGGACATTGAATGGAGGATAAAACAAGCAACAGGACAGGGGTATACCAAAGAGGACCTCTGAAATAATAAATATAGCAATGTATCAAAGCAGATATTAAGACTCACAATCAAGCCTTTGGCAGAGGACGGGAAGTAATAATAAAAATAGGGGAAGTTAGTAAGACTTGGAGAGAACAAGAGCTCCACAAAGACCAAACTGAGCAGGGCCCAGGGGTCTTATATGAGACAGTTTCTCCAACCAAGGATATATATAGGGATATGGCCTAGAACCCCCGCTCAGATGTGGCCCATGATAGCTCAGTGTCGAACTGAAGATCCTAGTAAGGGAAACAGGAACTGTCTCAGTCATGAACTTGGTGGCTGACTCTTTGACCCTCCCCCATACATGCCAAGGAGTAACAGCCTGGCTAGATCCCAGGGGAGGACATTGCAGCCAGCCCTGAGGAGACAAGGTGAACAGGGGTTGGATGGAAGGGGAGGAGGTCCTCCCCCGTTGGTGGACTCGGAGGGGGTGGGGAGGAGATGAGGGAGGGATGGGGAGGGTGGGAGGAAATGAGGGAGGGGGCTACACCTGGGATGCAAAGTACCTAACCTGTGATTGATATAAAAATAAATTAATTTAAAAAAACATACAATGGAAAAAAGACAGAATCTTCAACAAATGGTGCTAGTCTAACTGCATATCAACATGCAGAAAATGCAAATATATCCATATTTATCACCCTGCACAAAACTAAAGTCCAAGTGGATCAAAGACCTCAATATAAAACCATACACTCTAAGTCTATTAGAAGAAAAATTAGGAAAGAACCTTCAATTCATTGGCATAGGAAACAACTTCCTGAACAGAACACCAGCAGCACAGGTTATAGGATTAACAATCAATAAATGGGACCTCATGAAACTGAAAAGTTTCTGGTAGGCAAAAAACACAATATGTCACAACAAAATGACTAGGAGAAGATCACCAACCATATATCTGACAGAGGGCTAATCCAGAATACATAAAAGAAGTCAAGAAGTTAAGCAGCAACAATTCAAGCAATCTAATTAAAAATGGGATACAGAGCTAAACAGAGAATTCTCTACAGAGGAATATTGAATGGCAGAAAAACAGTTAAAGAACAGGGACTGTCTCCGACATGAACTCAGTGGCTAGCTCTTTGATCACCTCCCTCTGATTGGGGAACAGTCTTATCAGGCCACAGAGGAAGACAGTGCAGCCAGTCCTTATGAGACTTGATAGGTTATGGTCAGATGGAAAGGGAGAGGACCTCCCCTATCAGTGGACATGGAGAGCAGCATGGGAGAAGATGAGGGAGGGAAGGTGTGATTGATAGGGAATGAGGGATGGGCCTACATCTGGGATGCAAAGTGAACAAAATGTAATTAATAAAAAAATAAAAATTTAAAATAAAAAAGAAGAAACGCTCAAAGACCTTAACCCTCAGGGAAATGCAAATCATAATTAAGCTGGGATTTCACCTTACAGCCATCAGAATGGCTATGATTAAATCTCAAGTGATAATATATGCTGGAGAGGATGTGAAGAAAGAGGAACCCTCATACTTTGCTGATGGGACTATAAAGTTATAAAACCACTTTGGAAATCAATCTGGCACTTTCTTAGACAATTAGGAATAGGGTTTCCTCAAGATCCAGCTATACTACTCCTAGGCAAATATCCAAAATATGCTTAAGTACACAACAAGGACATTTGTTCAACCATGTTCATAGCAGCTTTATTTGTAACAACAAGATTCTGAAAATAACGCAGATGTCCCTCAATGGAGGAATGGACACAGAAATTGTGGTACATTTCTGCAATAGAATACTACTCAGCAATTAAAAACAAGGAAATCATGAAATTTGCAGGAAAATTGTAATATCTAGAAAAGATCATCCTGAGTGAGGGATCCTAGAAGCGAGAGATACACATGGTATATAATCACTTATAAGTGGTCATTAGATATATAATATAGGGTAAACATACTAAAATCTCTACACCTAAAGAAACTAAGCAAGAAGGAATACTCTGGGTAAAAAGCTCAATCCTCACTCAGAAAGGCAAACGAGAGAGACGTCAGAAGAGGGAGAAAACAGGGAACAGGACAGAAGCCTACCACAGAGGACCTATGAAAGAATCTACCCAGCAGGGTATCAAAGCATGCTGAGACTCATAGTCAATCTTTGGGCAGAGTGCAGAGGATTTTATGAAAGAAGGGGAAGATAGAAAGACCTGGAGGGAACAGGGGCTCCACAAGGAAAGCAAAGTAACATATCTAGGCCCGGGGGTCTTTTCTAAGATTGATACTCTAACCAAGGGCCATGCATGGAGATAACCTAGAACCCCTGCACAGATGTAGCCCAGGGCAGCTCAGTGTCCAGGTGGGTTCCCTAGTGAGAAGAACAGGGTCTCTGCCATGAACTCAGTGGCTAGAGCTTCGATCACCTCCCCCTGAGGGGAGTTCAGCCTTACCAAGCTACAGAGGAAGACAGTGCAGCCAGTCCTGATGAAACCTGATAGGCTAGGGTCAGATGGAAGTGGAGGAGGACTTCCCCTTTCAGTGGACTTGGAGAGGGGCAGGGAGGAGATGAGGGAGGGAGGGATTGGAAGGGCATGAGGGAAGGGCTACAGCTGGGATACAAATTTAATAAACTATAATTAATATAATAAATAAATAAAATTAATAAAAGGATTACACCAAGATGTTCAGACACAACATCGCAAGAATCCTCAGTGAGAGAGCCTTTACTGTTACATATATTTCACTTTGTTGGAGAGGTGCAAGCAGTATTTATACAAGTGACTCTAGGAACTGTTCAGAAGCACACAGTGGCTAGGCAAGGCCAAACTATGTATTTGGCCCCAAGCACAGAATGACTATAATTCAAACTTATCTGGAAAGTGATTCTTTTTCTACTGAGTATCTAATGCTTTCTGAAAATCAGGATAAAACCCTGAGAATAAAGACATCAAAATTAACTGTGGTTCATACAAATCACATAACCTCCTTTTGCAGGGATCAACTGCACAGTATAAACAGTGTTTATATCTTCCTTTCCAAGGCCCTTGGCAGGGATCTGCATTCCAGTTCATGGAGACAAGTCCTCTAGCTGGGAAAGCAGCTCATCTTATTCCCTAGTGGCCACTCTGACCAGTGAGTGGTCAGATTTCTTTTCATGACTACTAATCATGACTTGGAAGACTGGAAAAAA
Source organism: Pachyuromys duprasi (assembly GCA_028658305.1). Taxonomy (NCBI): domain Eukaryota; kingdom Metazoa; phylum Chordata; class Mammalia; order Rodentia; family Muridae; genus Pachyuromys; species Pachyuromys duprasi. The sequence continues at coordinate 25,049,471 of CM053750.1, read as the reverse complement.
GCCATTTCCAGGGAACTCCAAAGAAATGTGATGTGAAAAGTCTGTTTAAATTGAAGTTCACTTTGCTGAGAATTCTCCTTTATGCTGAGCATTTTGTTCCTATCTAAACCTATTACCTGAGCTTAACATGTGCAAAAATCTTAGCATGAACAGAATGGTTGAAATTATTTTAGTAAATATTTTTGCCTTATTTCACTCAGATATACATATATATGTATATATATATGCATGTATATATGTGTGTATACACACACACACATACACAAATAAGTAAAATCTGGGACAGGACAAGAGGATCTCTGAGTTGCTTTTGTAGCAAATTTGGAGAAGCACCATCTGTACACCAGTGCAGAAAGATCCACTGCCCAACGCTGATAGTGTGTTCAGATGTAAGCTCCAGTTCTTGATTCTTCCAAGGCCAGCCTTAACTTTAGAGGATGTTCCCCTGACCATGGCAGTCACAATGAAGGTGTGAGGTAAGAGTGTAAAGAATTGGCTAATGTCACTCTGGGAAGGATACGCTGACAGTTATCATCCATCCATCATTCCCAATGGGTTGACTAAGGCTGTTTGTCTCATATGGCAACCAAACTTTTTCCATATTTCTTCAGTAATTCCTACAAAATATTCTGTGTCCCAGACTGTCTTAGAACCAGCATCTATAGAGTAATCATGGATTACATTATCTTTGCATAGTCTTGTGGCAAGACTTTGAAAGGGTTACAACATAAACTATATTGGTAAATTGCCATATTATTAAAATGCATGTTCTGTCTCAAGACCACACAGTGACAGCTCTTGTCCAGTTTTCCCTGAAGAGATGCATTTGAGAGCCCAAACAAACATTTAAACATTTCCCATGCACAGACTTTGCAAGCCCCATGGTATTATTCAAAGAGGAACACAATCGGCAGCAGCTGAGTTGCAGTTCTCTGTATTGCTTTGTTGCTGTTTCAACCCTGAGGTAAAGAACTTTGGATGCAGTGGGATGGATAAAGTGAAAAAAAGGTTGTCTTGTGAGCAGGCAGTCTCCCACGCTATTCATGTCCCTCAATAGGGTAGAGGGGAGAAAAAGGGGTTGTACCACTGATGAAATATGAACGTTTAAACTAGATTAACTGAGATGAAATTTTTATATGTAACCAATGAGCTATGAGGTTTGTAAGAAATGCCAGCTGAAGACCTGAAAGGTCCTGAATGACCTGAAATGCCCTAAAAGGAAATTTACAGCAGAAGTGCTTCCACATACTATTGGAGGAAATTAGACTCTTTACTGTTTATATCTCATTAGGTTATCATTCTTCAACAAGACCATGTCTATCTACTAAGAGGCAGTATTTTCATGGATGGAATTTTAATTTTTTGTATTGAGCTACTATCAAAGAATTACTATACTATTTTATCCTTAGTATAAAGATAGACTCTGGAGAGAAAAAAAATACTTTTGGATAACATTATAATAAACAAAAGACACAAAGCGTCTTTGAAGAGATCCCCCCTCCCCAACCAAAGGGTATAAGGGACGTTCCAAAGGGGCTGAAATCACTTAATCATCCTTCAGTGTACATACTTATAGTAGGCCACAGATCCTGCTTCTAGCAGCGTCAGGAATCAATTTTCTGGACCTTCTTTTCCTGCATAACTTTCCTCTAAAAGAGACTCCACCTGCCACCTAATTAACCTTCCATCTCTCACATTTCCAAATATTCCTTCTGCTTACTTATTTACCTGCCATCTTCAAGCACCCAACTGTTTTGAATCTGTTCCTTTTCACAAAGACCCTGGTTTTCCAACATGTGTCACCCAACCCTGCCTTCATTCTTGCATCTAGGAGACAGAACAGAAAAGTTAAAGTTAAAGCAAGAAAATAATTATTGTTCCCACAGCAGGTGCAAAGGGAAACACTGACCTGTAGAGACCAGTCTCTCTATACCTGATGGAAATGCTTGGTTAAAAGCCTAGTGGGGATACTTTGGTGGGGATGGAGTGGAGGTGGGGGATCCTCTTTCTATGTTCCTCTTTCTCGCCTGTGAGTCTGCGGTCATCAATACCACAGCAAAAGTAGAGTCCTTGCCCTTTATAGTCAGTGGAAGTCCAGACCATAAACATTGACACAGTTTCTGGTGAAAGCATGGACCACATGATCTCCAGAGTTAGAGTGTGACATAGACCTCAACACAGTGTCTAGTGGCTGATCAGACCACAGAAATCAACATGGCCCTAAGCCACAGCACGGGCCACGGACAGCATCATAGCCGTCAGGAGAGCTATTGAAGAAAACTCTTAAAAATTGTGAGAGAAATGGTGAAGCATAGCTCTCCACACCTGATGGCTTCTGGTGGTGGTGTAGGTGAGGAAAGATTCAATTTTCTTTAAGCATACTGGAGATGATAAGACTACGGAATGATCATCAAGGGCAGAAGCAGGTATGAAGTGGAGCGAGCCTTAAACTCTGAGACAGATCATGTGTGTTGTGGATGATAGAACCGGGATATGGAGATGCTTAAACCTTTTGTAGCCAAGAAAAACATGCCAGAATCTCAGATCCTGGATATTTTGCTACAGAATTTGACTTGCAGTGTTGGATGATGTTTTTTTTTTCCTTTGTTTTGATTGTAACTGTGCACTGGTTATTCCCTTTTAGAATAAGATGTATAAAACTTAAAATTTTATTTTGAGTATCAAGATAAATGAAATGTTTTTATGAAAAAGTTATGGAACTATGTATTTTACAAGAGCCCGGAGACACTGTAATTGTCCTATAAGCAAGACTGTATGATAGGTATTTTTATGTATGAGTAATGTATGTAAGAGCTTCCAGACCAATGTCAGCAGTTGGCAATGTGATTAAAAGACCTTACTGATCTAGAAGAAGTAATTGTGGTTCCCAGACACCATAGTAGCTAGCAACTGTCTGTAATTCCAGTTCCACAGTATGTACTGTCTTTTTTCTGACCTACATGTGGGACAGAGACATACATGCAGGCAAAACACCTATACACAAAAATTAAAATAAATATTTTTAAAATGTAAGGCAAAGAATAAATTTTAAAACCTATAAGAAAATGGGTCCTAGTCATATTTGAAGTTATCCCAGATTACTAGAAATCTTATATGCCAGAAATATAGCATATTCCAAGCCCTGAAGAGACATGGCTACCAGACAAGATTTCTGTTCCTAGAGAGAGAACATCACTTAAAAATAGAGAAATAAAGATAGTACAAAATAAAACTTAGGGAATTTCTGACCACAATATTGGCCTTACAAAAGATGTTTTAAGAGTTCTACATCCAGAAGGTAAAGAAAGTAAACTAAGAATGTGGAAATATAAACTCTCTTAAAAGGAGAAATTGTACAAAACACTAATAAAGAAAATCTAACACTAGCAGTATATTAGACCATCAAACTTCAAGGATGAACAAGAAAGAAAGGAAGAGAATACTCACTACAACTAGAAGAAAATCAACAAAATTACAAGTTCCTCCACAGAAATAATAACTCTGATTATACAAGAATTTATTTAATTGAAAGATGAAGACTGGCTAAAGTGTTTGTGAAACTGGTTCAGCAATATGATATCCACAAAAACATACATCACAAGAGAAAAATACACATAGAATTTAAAAGAAAGGATGAGAAACAATCTTCCAAGCAAATGAAACCCTAAATTAAGGACTAGTATCTGCAATGATAGCTCACTCAAGAGGCTTAATATAAAAGTTGTAGGAAGGGACAAAGAAGACCACTATGTAATAGTCAGGAGATTGATTTGTGAAGAATATAAAATTATTAAAAGGAATTTTCCCAATCTTTATCCACCTACTTCTATAAAACAAACACTATTAGACCTGAAAGTAGAGACAGAGTCTAATACAATAGTGGGGAAGGACAAAGTCATCTCTTATTACTAGACAGAGCATCCAGAACCCTCCATCAAAAAAGCAACTAAGGAACATTAGAATTAAATTACACTATACACCAAACTAACCCTGCAGACATTTGCAGAGCATTTTCTTCAACATTATCAGATAAATATTTATTAGCCCATGCTGATAGACTTCAGTCATGGAGCAACTCTTAAGAGATTATTATCATATCTCATCTCTTTTGTGATAACAATGGAATTAAACTACATGTCCACACTGTACTTCTGAGATCACATGAGCACATATAGACTGAGCAATATACAGCACTTTGGTGTAAGCATGGAGTCACTGAGGAAATGAGAGGAGAAATAATCTAAGAGTGATATTTGTGAAAAACTAGGAATAAAAAGGTTTTACAATGGAAGGTAGGAAGTAAAATTATTCATCTGTTGATGATACATATATTTTTAAAAGCCTAGAGATTTTATCAAAAGCCATTAAAATTGATAAACTTAGAAAATAGCACAGTAAAGAAAAAAACCAAACAGATCTAGTAGCATTTCTACACTATTTATGAATTTGTTCAAAAAGAAATAATGAAAGGAATTTTATTCACAAAAATACTTTTAAACTAATTAGACATATCCTTAACTCAGAAAGGAAAAGATTTCTAAAGTAAAAATTACAAAACACTGATGGAAGAAACTGAAGAATACAAAAGAAGAAAAGATCTCCCACGATCATGTAGTAAGAGGCAACATGAAAATGTCTATTGTAACTAAAGCAATTTATACATTCAATAACATTTTGCTTAAAACACCACTGATATTCCCCATATAATCAGAACAAACTCCAAAATTCATGTTGAATCATAGAGGATCTGGATAAACAAAGGAATTTTAAGCAACAATAACAAACCTGGAGGCATCACAGTAACTGATACGTCAGTTAAGTTTCATGTAGCCATAACAAAAAATACATGGCATAACAAGGTATATAAGGAACAATTTATTTGCCTCCTGGTTTCAGAGGGTTCAGACTTTAGTACTTTGCTTTATTGATTCTACAGTTATACTGAGAGAAAATGTAAAAATGAAACATGTGGCAGGGAACACTCACTTCATGAGGAAATAGAATCTCAGGGAATTACAGAAAGGGATCAGAGACTATTTATTATTTTGTATCATTATATAATTTTGACAAGCTTCACAATACAACTGAGCATTTTTCACTCTATTCTTCAGTCTGTCTTCTTCCCAGCCTAAATCCCAGAGATATTTACATTTTATGGTTCTCTGGGCTCAGCTGAATTTCTCCCTGATGTCTCCCCTACCTCTGCCCATGGCTGAATCCACTGCTCCTCCTCTAACTCTTCCTCCCCTGGATGGCAGGAAATCCAGCTCTATTCTCTCCCCCCTGCTGTGGTTGGCTGTAAGCTGCTTTATTGCCATATCAGGGAGCAATTGGGGAGCACAGTTTACACAACATTGAGACAGGAGATTCTCAGAACAAGGATTTGAACCAGGTATGGGAAACAGAAGATGTTATAGAAATCAGCATTTGAATTACACAATGCCTTTATACCTACAAAAGGGCATTCACTTATTGTTTATATGATTCTTTCTAGGATGCCATCTTGTGAGAAGAACATTCTGGACTTTGCCCAGTCATAGTTCACAGTAAATTCACAGCACTCTTAGAAAGGTTCCCACTGTCTTCCATACAACTTTTTGAAATCTAGATAGAACCTTCTATGACCCAGCAACTCTTGCATTTTTCATGCCTGCAAATACCAGCAGGATATAGAGGATCCTAAAGTCTGTCAGCCTGAGCAACACAAAGGGCTCCTATGAGTAGAGCTATATTGATTCTTCTATTCTCTAATTTCCTGGGTAGCTGAGCACAATGAAACAAATCCTAAGGACACACCCATTTTAGATGACCCTGTGAAATCAAGGTGACTTGTAGGCTCTCCCTTCTTAACAAACACTATTTTGCCTCGATATTCTGCAGGGTAGAGCCTTTCAGAGGTCCTGTGTTAGGCTCCTGTCCTGCTCCCTGTTTTCTCCCTCCTCCAATGTCCATCCTTTTTGCCTTTCTGAATGCGGATTGAACATCTTAGCCATAGTCCTCCTTCCTGATTAGCTTCCTTAGGTGTACAGATTTTAGTATGTTTATCCTATATTATATGTCTAGTATCCACTTATGAGTGAGTATATACCCTGTATGTCTTTCTGTTTCTGGGATACCTCACTCATGATGATCTTTTCCAGTTCCCACCATTTACCTGCAAATTTCATGATTTCCTTGTTTTTTATCACTGAGTAATATTCCGTTCTATAGATGTACCACAATTTCTGTATCCATTCCTCAGCTGAGGGGTATCTGGGTTGTTTCCAGCTTCTGGCTATTACAAAAAAAGTTGCTACAAACATGGTTGAGCAAATGTCCTTGTTGTATATTTGATAGTCTTTTGGATATATGCCTAGGAGTGGTATAGCTGGATCTTGAGGAAGTGCTCTACCCTGGAGGGTATCGAGACAGATGCTGAGACTCATAGTCAAACTTTGGACAGAGTGCAGGGAATCTTATGAAAGTAGTGGGAGATAGTAAGTCCTGGAGAGGACAGGAGCTCCACAAGGACAGCAAAATATCCAAAAATCCTGGGCACAGAGGTCTTTTCTGAAACTGATACTCCAGCCGAGGACCACTCATGGAGATGGCCTGGAACCCTTGCACAGAGGTAGCCTATGGCAGTTCAGTATTCAAGTGGGTTCCATAGTAATGGAGACAGGGACGGTCTCTAACATGAACTGATTGGCTTGCTTTTTGATTACCTCCCCTTGAGTGGGGAGCACCCTTACCAGGCCACAGAAGAAGACAATGCAGACTCTTCTGATGAGACCTGATAGACTAGGATCAGAGGGAAGGGGAGGAGGACCTCCCTTTTCAGTGGACTGGGAGAGGGACACGGGTGGGGAAGAGGGAGGGTGAGGTTGGGAAGGGAGGGCGGAGGTAGGTATAGGGGGGATACAAAGTGAATAAACTGTACTTAATAAAAATTAAAATAATTAACAAAAAAGAAAAAGAAAAAGAAAAAAAATAAGCAAATCAGGCTCCTGAGACCAAGGTAAATGCTACTTATGCAAGTGAGTGCACCTTGACCATGGGACCCATATTGCAGAATATTCTATTCTTTATAAGACTATAATAAAGACAAATGACATTAAAAACATTTTAAATAAGTTTATTCATTGGCTTTCTTGAGTCTGTGATGAGTGGGGTCTGAACGATTTCTGAAACACCCTTGAATTCCTGAAGCACCTCTCCTCCTGTTCCCATGCAAAATATTTTGATACCTTCTAGTGAGACTAATCTGTTCAACAACCATTCTTTCTATGGCCCCAACTTTACATGCATTTCTTCTCTGATTAAAGCACAAATCTGTAAACATGTCTGTCTTTGTTTTTTTGTTGTTGTTGTTGTTTTGTTTTGTTTCTGTTTTGTTTTTAGCCCTAGTTTTTGCTAGCAGCAGCTAAGAATACATACAAAATAGCTTGACTACTCCATGGCTTTAAAACTTGCAGTCAGATTAATCAGTCCATCACTTTGAAATTTACTCTTTCCTTAAGTTTTAGAGCCTCAACAAGATATAGACTGTTCTTAGGCACAATATAGCATGAATGGCTTTTAGTTGAATTCCCAAAATAATTATCATTCTTATGTGAAACCTCATGAGCTTTGTCGTCACTGTCTAGTCATGTAGGCATGTTGGCTTTGTCTAGAGCACAATAGGCTTTCTGTAACCCATTTCTGGCTCAATAATTCTGGGTCCATAGTGAGGCAGAACAAAACTAAAGGCCATGTGGCATGGGTTAAAATTACCTATGGCACACAGGATAGAAACAGTACCAGCTAGTATGAAAAAGAAAGATCTCAGAGTCAGAAAAAGTGAGGCCCAGAATGAGATAAAATCCTAAAGGACAAACCTCCACCTCTAGCAACATATTGTCCCCATTAGTTCTCACACACTAAACTTTTTAGAACTCCTAAAACAATACCATAGGTAGTAACTAAACTTACAGTATTAACATACTATTGAGTGGCTACTTTATATCTAAACCATAACACCCAATAGATAAAGAGTCACAGTTCCTAAAACACAGACCAAACAGGGAGAAAACAACAACAACAAAAATGGGATAGATATGCTAGAAATAAACCAAAAAAAATAGTTCAAAAGTTATATTGGAGATATGACAACCTATTCAACAAATCTTGCTCTGAACATACACTGCAGAAGACTGTATTGAAATGAAATTAAATCGTGGTGGTTTGGATGAGAATGGCCGCCATAGGCTCACATGTATGATTATTGGTTACCAGTTGGTGGAACTCTTTGAGAAAGACTGGGAATGTGGCCCTTGTTGGAGAAAGTATGTCACTAGGGAAGTCTTTCAATTTTCAGAAGATGAGTGCTATTCCCAGTGAGGAAATGAAGCTAAGAAAAAGGAGAGAGGAGAAATGGGTAGAAGGAGAAGGATCAAACAAGGATGTAGAGGAAAGAAACAGAAAAAAAAAACAAGCTTACTGTCTCTAGCAAAAATACCAGGGAGACTCAAAACTTAAATTACTTTTATGCAGGAACCACTATACTCCAATCCATGGTCACACAAACAGCATATTCTACCCCTGCTTATGTCTCCAAGGACTGAGGAAATGCCATCATTGGGCTCTAGTGAAACACTTGAACATTTCCTTTGGAAGGTATCAGAAAAGACCAAAGAACAAGCCAGTTTTCATCCAGTTTAAAAAAGGGCTCTTGCATCCATCTGCCCTGTCATGACCAATAAAGTAGTATCAATAGAGGCCAATAAGAATAACCATGGCATCTTTATTCCTTTATTTCTCCCAAAGAGGTTCCAGGACCAGAATGGTCACTCTTAAGTACCAGTAAGAATGATTCCCAGCCCCTCAAGTGCCAATGGAGACCAACTGGGAATCCAGGGCTTTTACCACCCAGGGACATATGATGCAATATATTGAAAACATCCACGTTTTTACTGGAAAACCTTCATCATTACAATAATCATAAATGATGTCAAAAGAAATGAAAAGGACAATCAACACAATCCAGGACTAAAACAAGAAAAATATGAGAGCTACCAGCCATTATGCGCAACCACTTCAGAGAGCAATAAAGGATACAGTTAAAAAGAATGAAAATAAGAATATACCCATAATAAAATTAGAAAAATTAAATAAAATTATTAGAACATTGAAAATCAGTAAGTAAAACACTTAACTCAGTGAATGGGCTCAGGACAAAACTAATGGACTAGGCAACAGAACAGAAAATTCACTGAATCAAAATAGTAGAGAAAAACAACAAAAACTTTAAGAGTTTACTAAGCTTGTGGTAGTATATAATAAGAGACAGTAAGATGTCATTGGAAACCAAGAAGGTGAGAAAATAGGATGAAAAATATCCAAACTTCCAAGTAATAATTCATATCCTCCCAAAAGGCAAAAAAATACAAACTTTCAGAATGAAGAAACCCAATAGACCTGCAATACTTAAGTCCAGAAGGAAAAGGGCACATCAGAAATGCTTTTGAAAAGCCAGGGATAAAAACAAACCAACCAACCATCAAAGCAGCATTAAAAGAAAAACAACTTATTTACAAGAAAAAACAATATGAGTGACAAGAGTTGCCCTCAGAAACTCCAAGAGGAAACACATTTCAGGTGCTGAGTAAAAACATTTCACACATAATTTTAGTGTAATCACAAGCAACTCCAGACAGAGAAGAGGAAGTCACAGAAAGTATAAGACATGAGAAATGTTTATTTGAGAAAAGAAACAATAAAAGTTCTGTAAAGACGAATTGCTTTATGAAAACAGCAAGTCTGTCACTTGAACACAGACATACCTAAGAAGCTAAGGTGTAGCAAAGACAATACGCTTTTTTTTCAGAATCATGACTGATAATTGGAGCAAAACTCAAAGCACTTTTTGGTGTGGTTGTAACTGTATCTTGGATTTATTTTGATTTCTTTATTTGGGGGAGGTTGTTGTATCAATATTTTTTTTGAGAAAGAAAATAAAAATTAGATGGGTAAGGAGGACGGGAGGATCTGGAGCAACTTGAGAGAGGGGAAGAATATAATCAAAAACATTTGAATTTAAAAGTTGTTTTAATAATAAAAAATGTAATAATAATTTTAAGTAAATGTATGTTGGGGGAGTAAAGTAAATAATATAAAAATTAACAAATGAATTGTGGAGGGTAAAAGCAAAAAAAAAAAGATAGAATTCTGAACCTAAATTGTTACATTAGGTTCTCTGGGGAAAACAAACAATACAACACATAGAAAGACCTATGTAAAAGGCTCACATTATTACAGCCACTGAAAACTGCAGTACAATTTACACAAGACAGAGATGCTGGGGAACCAGTAGCATGGCTCAGTCTGAGTCCAAAGGCCCCAGAACAAGGGAAAACAGAAAAGAGATCTCAATATGATCCCAGTTTCCCGGTGGGGGTGCTACTGCTGGAAGTCTTGGGGTTCAAAAGCCAGCAGGCTTACAGTTTTGGCATTGAAAGCTGGGGCCAAGCAGCATTCAGATGGGGAAATTAATGTTCTTTCTGTCAGTCTCTTCACTCTTCCAGCCAACCACATGGTGCTCAACTACACCAAAGATCTTCCTCACCTGAGAGATGGTACTCATCTCTGGAAACATCTTCACAAGCACATCTTAAAACACTTTTCAGGGTTTCTACGTAGCCCTCAGTTCAGTCACACTGAAATGTTCAATTAATAATGCACTGACATAATGAATCAACAAATGTAAATTTGGATATTAGCCCTCTGTCAGATGTAGGGTTGGTGAAGATCTTGTCCCAGTCTGTAGACTGTCATTTTGTTCTATTGACAGTGTCATTTGCTTTACAGAAGCTTTAGTTTCATGAGGTCCCATTTATTGATTGTTGATCTTAGAACTGTTGATCTTAGAGCTGTTGGTATGCATTCAGGAAGTTGTCTCCTGTGCCAGAGTTCATGGCTCTTACCTACTTTTTCTTCTAACAGATTTACTGTGTTTGGTTTTATGTTGAGGCTTTTGATCCACTGCCACTTTAAGAACTCAAGAAATTAATCACCACCAAACCAAATAATTCAATTAAAAATGGGGTACAGGGCTAAATAGAGAATTCTCAACAGAAGAGTATCAAATGGCAGAGAAACACTTACAGAAATGCTCAATAGCCTTAGTCATCAGGGAAATGCAAACCAAAACAACTCTGAGATTCCATCTTATTCCCATCATAATGGCTAAGATAAAAAATTCGAGTGACAGCACATGCTGGAGAAGATGTAGAGAAAGGGGAACACTTGTCCATTGCTGGTGTGATGGAAAACTTGTACAACTACTTTGGAAATTAAGCTGGTGCTTTTTCAGAAAATTAGGAATAATGCTACCTCAACACCAAGCTATATACCACCCCTGAGCATATACCCAAAAGATGCTCCACCATTCAACAAAGACATTTTCTTAACTATGTTCATAGTCCACTGTGCTGAAGAAACAATTCAGCACTTTCTTTTAATATTGGGTAGACATCACCTGTCAGTGGACTTGGAGAGTGGTAGGGAAGAGATGAGGGAGATAGGGTGAGATTAAGAGGGAATGACGGAGGGGGCTACAGCTGGGATACAAAGTGAATAAACTGTAATTAATATTAAAAATAAAAATTAATTAAAAAAGATTAGATAGACAAATACTAAAATATAGCATATCCTACCATAATATTGATTGTATTTTCATGACATAACAGAATCAAATTAGGAGTCAGCAAGTTGATAGGAATTACAGTATTAACAGAAGTCATAGAAACAAAGAATAGGAAAATGCTTGTCAGACTCAGGGTTTAGAGATAGAGTTTAGCTGTGGGGTCAGAAATGCATGTAAATGCCAGGCAGTATATGCCATTGTGACCTCAGCACTTAGGATGCAAGGCAGGTTCAACCCAAGTTTGAGGCCCTCCTGGGTTACATAGCAAGACTCTGAATGGAAAAACATAACAAAGCACAAACAAACAGATAAAGAAAAAAAAAACAAAACCACAAACAATTCCCAAACCAAAATTATATTTGCTTAAGAATAATACATTGTGTTCTATAGTAGGAAAGTGACTGCAGTTAAGGCCATGTATTTCAAAATACCTAAAAGAACAAAGTGTGAATGTTCCCAACACAAAGAAATAAAAATAATTGAGCTTATGAATATGTTAACTACATTGACTCTCTTCCCTGTAAATATGAACAACTTTATATGTGGAAAGTACAAGACCCTCATGAACCTAGACACAAAAATGTGAACATTATAGTAGCAAATAAAATTCAGAGATACATAAAAAGTCCAAACTTCATGAAATGAGTTTTATCACAGGGATTCTGGAGTGGTTTAGTATTTGAAAACTAAATTATGCAACACACATGGCAACTAAATAATTAGCATTCAAAAATAAAGAGGCAATATTCGTAATCATATTAACCAATATAAGAAACATAATTATATAAACTTAACAGCCATCTTATAAAATTTTCTAGGAAAGGCACTCCCTGCCCAAACATAGGGCACAGTCTTCTAGTAGGCTTCTTGCTCAAGGACTTTCCATAGTCTCTAACTTCTCACAGAAGCAATCCTCAATTGTCCCTCTCCTTGTCTTCACTGTGTCACAGCCCCCAACTCGAGCAAACATTCGACCCAAACACAGGCTACACCTCCCGGGAAAGCTATCCACCTACAGACTCTCCTGGTGCCCCCTAGGTCATTTTTCCCAATCCTCTTCCCTTCAACTTCTCCATATCCTAGTCTACAACTCATGCAGAGACTCCTGCTGGACAAGAGGCCACACCAGCAAACAGAACTCCAGGTAGGCCTCAAGCTCATAAACCCCTTCATTCTCTCTGCACTCCCACACCAAACACTATCCCCAATTGGTGCTCTCCTTCTCTTGTCCGGTTACTCCTACAGAAGCTAAATCAGATACCACACAGGACTCAAGAACTCATGCCCCCAACGTGGGCAGAGACTCCCTCCTAAACAAGAGAACACACCAGCCCAAAATATTCAGCCTCCAAGTCAAGTGGAGATACCCTGCTCAACCTCAGGTCACATAAACAAACCCTTATCTAAACTAGCTAAACAATGGAAAGAATAACCACATTAACAAAATCAGAAAAAAAAATGGGGACATAAGAATAGACAATGAAGAAATTGAGAGGATCATTAGGTCATATTTTAAAAACCTGTATTCCACAAAATTGGAAAATATAAATTTACTCAATAGATACAAGTTTAAAAAGTTAAATCAAGATCAGATAAATAACTTAAATAGACCTGAAATCCCTAAGGAAATAGAAACAGTCATTAGGACCCTGAGCAAGACAATCATTTCTCACTCAGAAAGACAAATGGGATGGACAATGGAAGAAGAAAACAGGAAACAGGACAGGAGCCACAAAAGCCCTCTGAAAGACTTTACCCAGCGGTGTATCAGAGCAGATGCTGAGACTCACAACCAAACTTTGGGCCGAGTGCAAGGAATCTTATGAAAGAAGGGAGAGATAGTAAGACCTACAGGTGACAGGAGCTCCACAAGAAGAGCAACAAACCCAAAAAGTCTGGGCCAGGGATCTTTTCTGAGACTGATACGCCAATGGAGAACCATTCATGGAAATAACCTAGAACCCTTGCACAGATGTAGCCCATGGCAGCTCAGTCTCCAAATGGGTTCCCTAGTAATGGGAACAGGTACTGTCTCTGACATGAACTAAGTGGCTGGCTCTTTGATCACCTCTCCCAGAGAGAGAAGCAATGTTACCAGGCCACAGAGGAAGATAATGCAGATAGTCCTGATGAGGCTAGGGTCAGATGGAAGGGGAGGAGGACATCCCCTATCAGTGGACTTAGAGAGGGGCATGGAAGGAGATGAGGGGTTGGGAGGGAATGAAAGAGGGGGCCACAGCTGGGATACAAATTGAATGAAGTATACTTAATATAAAAAATAAAAATTAAAAAAGCCCCCCAACCAAAGAAAGCAAAGGGCCAGATAAATTTTAATGCAGAATTCTACCAAAAGTTCAAAGAAGAGCTATTGCCAATATTTCTCAAATTATTCCACAAAATGGAAACAGCAAGAACATTATGAAATTCATTTTATGAAGTCACAGTCACTCTGATATAGAAACCACACAAAGATACAACAAAGAACGAGAATTACACATCAATTTCCCTTATGAACATAGACGCAAAAAATTCTCAATAAAACACTTGCAAAACAAATCCAAGAACACATCTAAAAGATCATCCACCATGATCAAGTAGGATTGATTCCAGAGATGCAAGGATGGTTTAATTTATCAAAAGCCAACAATATAATCCACTGAATAAACAAAATGATAAAAGAACCACAGGGTCATCTCATTAAATGCTGAAAGATCTTTGACAAAATTCAACACCCCTTCATGATAAAGGTCTTAGAAAGATCAGGGATACAAGGAATCTACCTAAGCATAATAAAGGCAATTTGAGAAAGCCAATAGGCAAATAAAATTAAATGGAGAGAAATTCAAATCAGTTACACAAACTTAGAAACAAGACAAGGCTGTCCATTCTCTCTATATTTATTCAATATAGTAGTTGAAGTTGTAACTTGAACAGTAAGAGAACGGAAGGAGATCAAGGGGTTACAAATTGGCAAAGAAGAAAACAAAGTATTGGTATTTGTAAATGATGTGACAGTATATATAAGCAATCACAAAAATTATACCAGCGAATTCTTACAGCCAATAAACACCTTCAGTGAAGTGGCTGGATATAAGATTAACTGAAAAAAATCAGAAGTCCTCCTTATACAAATGATAACAGATTAAGAAAGAAATCAGAGAAACAATATACTTCATGATACAAAAAACAGTATAAAATATCTTGGGGCTTATCCTAACCAAGCAAGGAAAATACGTGTATGACAAGAATTTCAAGTCTTTGAAGAAATAAATTGAAGAAGATATCAGAAGATGGAAAGATCTCTCATACTTATGGATCTGTAGGATTAACATAGTGAAAATGGCCGTCCTACCAATCTACAGAGTCAATGAAATCCCCCATAAAAATTCCAACACAATTCTTTATAGACTTTGAATTTCATATGAAAAAACAAAAATTCAGATAGCTGATGCAATCTTGAATAATAAAATAACTTCCAGAAGTATCACCATCCTGATTTCAAGCTGAACTGCAGAACTATAATACTAAAAACTGCATGATATTGGCATAAAGATAGACAGATTGATCAATGGAATCAAAGACTGACAAAAATCCACACATCTATGGACACCTGAATTTTTTTAAAGAAACAGAAAGACACAGTGGAAAAAAGGAAGCATCTTCAACAAGTGGTGCTGTAGACTGGATGTCCATATAAGAAAGAATACAAATAGATTCCTGTTTATCACCCTGCACAAAACTCAAATCCAAGTGGATCAAAGACCTCAAAATTAAACTGACATACTGAGCCTAATAAAAGAGAAAGTGGTAATAGCCTTGAACCCACTGGCACAGGAGACAACTTCCTAAACAAAACACCAATAGCACAGATATTATGATTGGCAATTAGTAAATGGGACATTATGAAGCTGAAAAGCTGTGTAAGACAAATGACACACAGTCAAACAATAGCCTAAAGTTGGAAAAACAACTCCATATCCAGGCCTAGTAAATTGTGTAAAGAACTCAAGAATTTAGGCATTAACAAACTGCACAATCCAATTAAAAACGGGCTATATACCTAATGGGAATCAATAGAGGGATCTCAAATTACTGAGAAACACAAAGAAATGTTCAACATCCTTAGCCTTCAGGGAAATAGAAATCAAATCTACTTTGAGATTCCATCTTATAACTGTCAGGATGGCTAAGATCAATAATAAAAGTGACAGCTCATGCTGACAAGAATGTGGAACAAGGAAAACACTTCTTTATTGCTGGTGGAAGTGCAAACTTTTACAGCCCCTATGGAAATCAATATGGCAGTTCCACAGAAAATAAGAAGTTGACCTATCTCAAGACTCAGCAGTTCCTAGTAATGGTGGATAAGGAACATGAATCAGCCGTCTTCTTTAACCAGCCAAGGCTCCCAATGATGTGACAGGAAAAACCAGCCACGAAACCTTTGCACACAAAACCTGTGCTGGGCCATTGGTGGTTCAGAGCTTAAAGGAGGGGCCAATCAATGACTGGTCTAATTTGAGGCCCAAGCCAGGAAAGGGAGCCTATACCTGACCATGACTGGATGACCAGGAACCATAAGCTGCATGGCTCAGAGACCTAGGGTAAAATTATACAATACTGATCCCCCAAATCAATGAAATTATTATTAATGCTACTTGGCTAATCTAGAGTCATAGATTGGTGACTGGCCTAATTATCATTAGAGAGGGTTTATCCAGCAGCTGATGGGAGCAAATGCAGAGACTCACAGCCAAACATTAGGCAGAGCTCAAGAAACCCTGGGAAAGAGGAAGAGAACCAATTTTTGGAGCAGAGGGGGTCTAAGACACCAGGAGAACATAGTCCACAAAATTAATTAAGCAGCACTCATAGAGGCTCACAGAGACTGAAGTGACAATCACAGAGCTTGTATCCATCTGCAGTAGGTCCTTTGCATATATGCTGTGGTTATTTAGCTTGAGGTTTTTGTGGAACTCCTAACACTACCAGCGGGGGTGTCTCTGACTCTTACCTGCTTTGGGGATCCTTTTTCTTCTACTGGTTGTCTAGTCTAGCCTTGATATGACAGTTTGTGCCTAGTCTTATCACATCATGTTATGCTACGGTTGGTTGGTATCCCTGGGAGGCCTGTTATTTCCTGAAGGAAAACAGAGGAGCAGTGGATCTGGGAAGAAGAATTGAAGGTGGTGAAGAAGTGGAGAGAAGAGAGGCTATGGTTGTGATATATTGTATGAGAAAATAATAATTAATAATAATAAATAATTTCCAGGTAAAATGGTAACAGGGAAGCACTTTCTAAACTTTATGAAGAACAGTCACAAAAATCATCTATTCTTTTTTTATTAACTATTGAATGCTTTACAATCATTATCAAGGTATGTGTTTATGTTATAACCCTTTTAAGCATAATGCTGAACTAAGGGTAGAAATGGAAATAAATGATGAACAGTCTGAACAAGAATAATTTGGGCTATTTGTATTTGCAAGGGCATGATTGTTTGAGTGATTGTTAAAATTTAACATGATTTTTAAAATTCTAAGTAATCCCACACAGAAATCTCAGACTAAAAGTTCATAAATGAAATGAAAGATTAGCACTTCAAATAGTTTGTAATTCTATCACTAGCCATCACTTTTTCTTTTTAATTTTTTATTTATTACCACTTACTCACTTTGTATCCCAGATGTAGTTCCTTCCCTTGTCCCCTCCCAATCCTGTTCTCCCTCCCTCTTCTTCTTCTATGCCCCTCCCCCAGTCAAATGATAGGGGAGGTCCTCCTCCCCTTTCATCTGACCTTAGCCTATCAGGTCTCATCAGGACTGGTTGCATTGTCTTCCTCTGTGGCCTTTTAAGCTTCCCTGGCCCACTCAGGGGGAGGTGATTAAAGAGGCAACCACTGACTTCATGTCACAGACAACCCCTGTTTGCCTTACCAGGAAACACACTTGAAGACTGAGCTGCCCATGGACTGCATTTGTGCAGGGGTTCTAGGTTATCTCCATGCATGGGCCTTGGTTGCAGTATTAGTCTCGAAAAAGATCCCTGGGCCCAGATTTTTTTTGGTTCTGTTGATCTCCTTGTGGAGCTCCTGTCCCCTCCAGGTCTTTCTATCTCCCCATCCTTTCATAAGATTCCCTGTACTCTGCCAAAGATTGGCTATGAATATCAGCATCTGCTTCAATACCCTGCTGTGTATAGTCTTCCATAGGTCCTCTGTGGTAGGCTTCTGTCCTGTTCCCTGTTTTCTCCCTCTTCTGACGTCTATCTCCCTTGCCATTCTGAATGAGGATTGAGCATCTTACCCAGGGTCCTCCTTCTTGCTTAGCTTCTAGACTGGGGAAAGATATTCACCAACCCTGTATCTGACAGAGGGTTAATATCCAGAATATATAAAGAACTCAAGAAGTTAAACGGCAACAAATCAAGTAATCCAATTGAAAAATGGGGTACAAAGCTAAACAGAATTCTCAATTGAGGAATACTGAATGACAGAGGAACACTTAAATGCTCAACATCCATAGTCACCAGGGAAATACAAATTAAAATGACCCTGAAGTTTCACCTTATACCCATCAGAATGTCTAAAATAAAAAACTCAAGTGAAAACACATGCTGGAGAGGATGTGGAAAAAGGGAAACCCTCTTCCATTGCTAGTGGGAATGTAAACTTGTACAACCACGTTCAAAAGCAATCTAGCACTTACTCAGACAACTAGGAATAGTGCTACCTCATGATCCAGGTATGCCACTCCTAGGCATATACCCAAAATATGGGCAATAAGGACATTTGCTCAATCGTGTTTGTAGCAGCTTTATTTGTAATAGCCAGAATCTGGAAACAATCCAGAATCTGGAAATAATCCTCAACTGAGGAATGGATACAGAAAATTGTGGCATATTTACACAATGAAATACTACTCAGAATTAAAAACAAGGAAATCATGAAATTTGCAAGCAAGTGGTAGAAACTAGAAAAGATCATCCTTAGTGAGGTATTCCAGAGGCAGAAAGACACACATGGTATATACTCATTTATAAGTGGATATTAGACATATAATATAGGATAGTCATAATTTTATAAGCACTAATATTTCATTTAAATGTAATCAGTTATTGCCAAAATAAAGCACTAACACACATACAACAGTGGTAAAGAACTTGAATACTCAAAATTGAAAAGGACTATAAGAGAACAACACAAGTTTAAATTAATAGAAAGACATTTGTGATAATTAATTAGAAGGTTACACTGACAGGAGTCTTCCACAGAGAACCTCTGAAAGACTCTACCTACCAGGGCATTGAATGAGATACTGAGAATCATAGCTAAACTTTGGGCAGAGTGCCAGAAATCTTATGGAAGAAGAGGGAGATAGAAAGACCTGGAGGGGACAGGAACTCCACAGGCAGAACAACAGAGCCGAAATCCCTGGGCTCACGTGGACCTGAAGAGAACAACATTCCAACCAAGGACCAAGCACGGAGAAGTGCTAGAACCCTGCTCAGATGTAGCCTATGGCAGCTCAGTTTCCAAGTTGGTTCCGTAGTCAGGGGCTCTCTCTGACAAGAACTCAGTGGCCAGCTCTTTGATCACATCCCCCAGAGGGGGCTGCAGCCTTGCCAGGCCACAGAGACAGATGATCCAGCCAGTTCTAATGAGACCTGATAGGCAAGGGTCAGATAGAAGGGGAGGAGGACCGCCCCTTATCAGGGGACTAGGGAAAGAGTATGGGGGAGAAGAGGGACTGAGAGGAGATGAGAGAGGAGGCTTCTTTGAGGATACAAAGTGAATAAATTGTAATCAATCACATAAATAAAATAAAAATTATATATATATGTATATATATAAATACAGCTGTTACACAACCCCCCTCCCAAAATAAAGAAAAATCACAGACAAAACCAAATACAAAGATATGGAGAAACTGACATAGGGATATATTTCTCATTAGAATGTTAAATTGTGTGGGCATTTTGGAAAACAATTTGAGATTTCCCATTTAAAAAAAATCTGAAAAAATGTAAGTACCACATATTCTAGATCTTGAATGCTAAAACATTTGTTGCAGAGAAGTTAAAATTTATGCTCACAAAAAACATTTACATGAACATTTATATAAATTTTATGCCTTAAAGTCATATGAAAAACTACCTGGTAGTGTTTTAAAGTGTGAGCATTGTCATTGTGAGAATCCTCTTACCAAGGAAATGAGTGAATGATTTGAGGACTCCTACAGAAGTACCCTGAGTTAAAGAGTTTCATACTTTCCCACTGCATCATCCCAGGGACATGGATTTCTGCTAATGAGAATGGTATAGAAAGAAGTAACTAAATCTCAGGGTTTAGAATGTTAGAGTGGATATGAAGACTACCACAAGGTAACAGGGGAGTCCTTTCAGTGCAAGATTGTTTGTGTCTTACCTGTACCAGTGTCCTCATCTTGGTTATGATATTGAACTATAACTGGAGATGTTATTGTGCTGATCTGAATAAAAATGGCTTCCATAGACTTCATAGGGAGTGGCACTTTTGGAGGTGTGACTTTGTTGTAAGTAGGTGTGGCCATGTTAGAGGAAATCTGTCACTGAGTGGGGATGGGGATGGGGGTGAGGGTAGTGGGTGGGTGTTGTGAGCCAGGTCCAGTGGCTCAACAGCCTTTTCATGTTGCCTGTGGATCCAGATGGTATCATTTCCTCCCTGTCCCCTATAACTGCTTGTGAAGTTATAATCAGAGAACAGCTTAATTTTGATCAATTTATTCATTTTTTTATTGATTTCATAGGGAAAGGTTTGAAGAAGTTCTTAGAGATTCTTAGCACTGGTGATAGGATGGGGTGGAGCGCGGTGGATAATAGAGGAAAATCCCCGCAGACAGGTTCCTGGAGTCAGGAGGATGGCAGACTCAATTATAATAGAAAGATTTTTGTTGTTGTCATGAATATTTGAGAAAACAAGCTTTAGTACAAAAGAGTAATTTGTTGTGGTTTATGCTCTTAGAGGTTTAGGTCTACGCTGGCTGGCTCTGTTGTTCTTTCTGGGCCTGTGGTAAAGCAGATTCCCATGATATAAGGGTGGGAGGGAGAAGTTTCTTTCTTCGTAATAACCGGGAAGCAGGGAAGGAGAGACAGAGGAAGGGAGGAAGAGAGGAAGTGAGAGAAGGGTGGGAAAGGAGAGAGGGGAGGGGCTATTGATTGATTCAAACTTTCAGTTTTCTGCTAGCCGACCTCCCAAAACAGCACTTCCAGATGCAGCCCTCAGCTAGCTGAGGCCCTGGCCGTCAACACAAAAGCCTATATGGTATATTGAATATTCATAACATGTCATACCAGGTTCCGCTTCTGGCTTCAGGGTGCCCAGGCAACATTATGCGCTTGAATGGAAGGAATAATGCTTAACCTGCTGGTGGTTAACAGGATCTTGTTCCAGTGGTCAGTGCTCGAGAAAAGGCCTTCTCTGAAACAGTTTTCACTAAAACAGCTCTCCTTTATTGGGGAAAATAAGGTTATTTAAATCTTGGGGAAGTAGGTAGGGATTTGAGGGATACTTGAACATTAGTTGGCTGGGGATGAGGTGATGGAAATGCTTCATTTGCATGAAGAGGAATTCCAGGTGTTAGCTGGACAAGTCCTTGTAAAAAAAAAAAATAGGAAGTTTTAACCTGAAACCTGGCTACCAGGCCACATGATTGCCTCATGCATGGAAGAGGTGAGGGTTGCAAGGCTACATGCACAGAGGCATGCAGGCCCAGAACACGGAGGGAGTGGTCCTTACTCCTGCAGATCTCAAGGTGAGATTTTTGAGGTATGGACATGTCTCAACCTTACTCTTGCTTCAGGCTGGCTCCTCTGGTCACATGGCTCACCTGCCCCAAAATAACCTAAGACCTAGAAATAGTTGAGAAGTCTCCCAAAACATAGAATTACCTGCTGAAGCCCTATAGACAAGGAGTTTTCTATTTATCACTAATCTGAATTTTGTCTTTCTTGGTTTTCAGGGTGTCAGTTAAACAGAAGTCTGTACCCCTTTCTAAATATTCTGACTTCTCTCATCTAAGGTTTCCTGATTGTGTTTCTTAATCACAATGTCAAATTGCTTCCTTTTACAAACTCTACTATGCACTTATTTATTCTATGATTATGGGGTAAGAAGTAAGGCAGAGCTTAGTAATTGAATTATTCTAAACATGTAACATAAAATCAAGTCCACAAAATGTGTGACCGCCATCTCAGTTTTTCGATTTGAGTCCAAGCTCAAGATATATGTATCATTGCTGCAACTATTCCAAAACTTAAAAACAATATAGTGTCACAATTTACAGATCCACAAAACAGCTGAGAAATTCCCCATTATGTTTCTGAAACCACATTTTAATGGTGTACACAGCTTACCTATATCTCTCCATCATGAGACTGCATCATCAGACAGTCAGAAGCTCAGAGTCAATGTGGTTTGTCTGAAACATATCTTTTTGGTTCTGTTGCTTACCTAGGCTTCTCTGGGGCTTCCAGTCACTTTTCTGTGTCCAGGGCATACTTCCTCCCCATCACTCTGAGCCCACCCAATGGCTCCCTCCAGGTTTACTCTACCCTCCTTAACAAGTCTCAGGCTCTGTAAAGGCTATTATACCCCCACCTCACACTTAGAGCAAGAATGCTTTGGGTGTTAGAAAAGAAGAAACAAGCAACACAGTGATTAATCTTATTCAATTAAAGAACTGACAAGCATTTCCATTTTAACAACTGAATTTGAAATGCTGTGAAATTCTAGGTTTAGGGGAGAATTTTGTTTCCAAAAAAGGAGTGGGATGAATAGGCAGGTTGGCAAGATCGTTCTCTGGCATGAGGGGCTTGACATAAGTCTTTCTACATTCTTAAAGAATACGTGTAATGCTAATTTTTCTCAGTATTTTGAATTAGTATAGTAACAGCTTCTAGCTTTTCACTTGTTTCTAAACTGGGAGTTTGGGCTTCTCCTCCTCCAACTCCTTCTTTTCCTCTTTCTCCCCCTTCTTTTTCTGCTTCCTCCTCTTCCCCCTTTTCTTCCTCCTCTTTTTCTTCTCCTCCTCCTCCACCTTCTTTTCCTCCTCCTCCTGGCAATGCTGGAGATCTAACACAGAACCTTAGGTATACTAATACACTGCTACCAGAATCCCCAGCCTGTTTTTTTTTACTTTTTTTTTTTTTTTTTTGGTGTCAAAAGGAAGAGTGGGTTGATAAAAAGCAGAACCAGGACACTAGAGATGTGAAATGGCCTTCAAAATTCCATTAAGGATTAGTAGTTGTCTGAGTAAATATATCTCCCATAAATTCCTGAATTTAATTGGTTGCCTCCCAGTTTCTGGTGCTGTTTGGTAAGGCTTGGGAGTATTTACATAGTATTTACTCACTTATAAGTAGATTTTTAACCATATAGTAGAGGATAACCATACTATTCACAGACTCAAAGAAGCCAAGTAACAAGGAAGTTATATGGGAGGATGGTCGAATTTTACTCAGAAGAGGAAATAGAATAGGCAGCAGAAGTGGTTGAAGACACCAAACAAGATAGGAGAGGGTGTGCAGAGAGAGACAAGGGTGGGGAGCAGATGTGCAGAGAGCAGGGGCGGAAGGACAGAGGGCTTGGAGAGAGAAGAGAAAATGTGGGAGGGTGGATTTCTGAGACCAGCTGGTAATCTACGAAAGGGTAGGCTCTAGGAAGGATATAAGGGTGACTCCAGCTGAGACCTCTAGTAGTGAGTGTCAGGGAGACTGAAGAGGATACCATCTTACTAGGCAGGACTCCTAGTGGAGAAAGGGGAACACCAACCCACCCACAAAATCTTTGACTCAAAAATTATTCTGCCTGCAAGATGTGCAGGGATAAATATAGAGCAAAGATTGATGGAATGCCCAACCAGTCCCTGGCCCAACCTAAAACCCACCCCATGAGAAAGAGTCAACCCCTGACATTAACAACTACATTCTGCTAAGCTTGCAGATAGGAGCCTAGCATAGCTGCCTTCTGAGAGGCTCCACCTAGCAAATGATAGAAACAGATGCTGGGACTTACAAGTTTACTTCTTATCTTTTCCCAGCTGTTCATGAAGCTTGCAGAAAGCAAGATGGAATCTCAATATGGTTCTGAGCTTCTCTGTTGTTTTCATGTTACTGACCCTTTATTCTTTTGAGAGCTACCAATAAAAAAAAATCGTTTGCAACTTCTGGATTAAATTCTTTTATTTTGTTCAGATGAGGTTTCTCTGTGCAGCCTTTGCTGTCCTAGACTCACTTTGTAGACCAAGCTGGCCTCCAACTTACAGAGATCCACCTGTCTCTACCTCCATGATTACATGGGATTACAGGTGTGCAGCATTGTGCCCAGCTTAAATTCTTTTTCAGTGTTTAGGGGTTTTTTTTTGTCTGTTTGTTTGCTTTATTTTGAGTTGTTTAGAGATTCTAGATGTCAACTCCCCTGACAAATGTGTAGTATGAATAGTATGTGTAGAATGTATGAATGAAGCTGTTTATCCACTTCTCAAGCGGTTTCTTTATTCTGCTTAATACTTATTTTTACAAACTAACAGCAATAGTGATTTTTACAAAATTAAAGAGGAATAGTGAAAAATCCTATAAGAATGTTTTATTTATTTATTTATTTATTTATTTATTTATTTATTTATTCTGTTTGTTTATTTTGCCTACCATGAGATAGAATTCTGAGCAAACTCCAGGACACCTAAAATTTTTCTAGGCATATTCAACTTTTATATATTTTTTTAAATTTTGGTGTACTGTTCTTGAGGCAGTGGAACCTGGGAGAACAGAGCCAGTAAACAAGGTGGACTAAAGTCTGATGCAATAGCCTACTTTATTTTGAGCAGCAGACAATTTATACTCTTCGGATTAAGAATGGTCACCTGAGTAAGTGTACAATTACAAGGACAAGCCTTATACTGCGGAAACATGTTCTTCCATGAAGTCAGATAAACAAATAGCAGCATCAAGTTGTAAAGAATAATCTGATGTAAACTCACACCTATGTGCTATACCTGGGAGAGGCACAAAAGCATTATCCAAGAACAATTCTATTGTCTGAAGTCACCAGACTCTGGTCTTGGTTTCTTGAAGTTTTCTCACAAGCACACAAAATTCTCACAGAGCTCCACTCCTGAAACATGTTCCAATATTTTCCTTTAGTTAACCAAGCATTTTCTGGGTTGTGTTTCTCTCTTAAGCTGCAGTAACTTTCGAGCCTCCTTAGGTCACTGATGCTGTAGTGAAGTTATGGTGCTGCTCTAGTTCCTTTTCAAACAATGAGAGTTAGGGAGTTTGTATATGTATCCCTTCCAAAACTTACATGTAAGTTACATGGAACTTAACTGCCGTTACATCTCCATTGTAGCAAACCTAAGAATCAAAAGCATTCAAGAGATAATTAGGTCATGAGGACTCTACTCTCAGGGGCCTACTAGTGGCCTTTAAAGAAGGCTTTTATCCTTTGTTATGAGAGGTGCAGGTTCCTCCACTCTGGAGAACACAGCATTCAAGATGACTTCTAAAGACTAGAATACTAGTCTGAACACTGTGGCTTCTGCTACTGGCTTTGGAATTTTCCAACTTTCAGAACTGCAAAAAAAAAAACACATTTCTAGTCTTCATAAAGTAGGCAATATTTTTTATTCTATTATAACAACACAGAAATACTAGGACAGGGAAAGAGGTTGGCTTCCCAAGAAAATATCCACAGTGTGCTCCTCTCAGATCCAGAGTATACTTTCTGTGTACTTCTGGTATATAGAGAACTTAGGCTTATGACTTATGTGGCATTGTGAGATGTTACTGTCTTGAAACGTTTGCATGCTGTTATACCACAGCCCATGAAAACAGAATGATGGATTTTCCACCATGTTTTGAGGAGTTTTAGATTGTCTGACTTAAATATCAACTACATAATATGAACAATTACACAAATCATATTGAACATATTAAGGAGGCATACTTTTAAATATTTCACGATTTATATGTACAAATTAAATTACTTCATGGATGAATAGCAGTTCTTGATGTTCATTAGTTTTCCAGATTCATAGGAAACTATACTAAAAAACACAAGCTGAACAACTAAAAACTTCAGTGCTACTGCATAAAAAGCCTAAAAACCAAAAGTGAAAATTCAGAACCCAAAGTTCTCCTCAAAAGCATGACCTCTAGAGCAAAGTAGAGACAGGCATGGCCTGACAAGGTGCCTCATGAGAAAGGTTGACACCAAGGACTGGGCATGTTCTCCATCAGCTGGAAGGGTCCTGGCCAGATGACAGTGTGACTGCAAACCACAACAGACAGGCACAGAAGGTAAAGTGTCAACATGATATAACTTTGACTATAAATCAGAAATGACATATCATGTATCATAAAATGCCAAGGACAGAGGAAAAAAGCATGGTTTCAAAAGTAAGCTTTGAATTTAGGAATGTGATATTAGTTCGGTGTCTAAAATTTAGTGTTATTGGTAAGCATGGAAAGTTCAAAGTGATCATGTAGCTTGCATTTAAAGTCAATTTCTGCTTTCAAGGTCACGGAGAGGAGCCTTTGCCCTATTCCACCAAAAATAATAGATAAAATGTGAAAACTAAACATCTAACAAAGGATATCAAAATATAAAACACCAAATACACACAGGGCACAGTAAAAGAATGGTTCTCACCAATTACTTGTACACTGCTCTCCTTTTAAACATCTGCAGTTACTCTAGACCACTTCATTCACCTTAGACACTTTAAGGACACAATGATAGATGCTACATGTTGCAGGACTTGATAAATAATTGAATACTTTCCAATGTAATATATGTCACAGTGAGAATATCACATAGATGTGTGCTAGACAGTAAATAATACCTCTTTAGATATAGATGTGAAAAATAAGGGTTTTTTTAATTCTGAAAATTATTGTAGTTCATATTATACTCATAAAATAGTACATCACAGGCTTGTAAATACATTTTATAGGAAGATGGTTATATATTATGGAGAATTTTCAAAGAAAAGTGGATAATATGAGAGAGAAACAAAAGGAAATGTGGAAAATGATGCAAAGCAACACTGTACGAATTAAACCAAAGTTAAGAAATTTAGACTAATAAAAGCAATGTCATGTTTTTAAGACAAGATGAATCAAACTCAGATGCCAATTCATAGTAGAAGCCTGTCCTTGACATTGTAACCTTCAATGCACTCCACTCTTTCTCATATAAGGAAAAACTCTTTTGCTTGAAAAACAAACATTATTACTCATGTTTATGTCAGAGAAACTCAAAACAGCAACAAACAAAATCCCAGAGGCAAATGAGCCAAGCTTCTTAAATAATAGTGTCTACTTTCAAAGTAATTTTGAGCAAAGACACAAATGCAGAAAGCCGCAAAGCAAAAAGCATTTGTGGCTAGATAATCCAGTGAACATGGTAATACAACTATGTGGGTGAATTAAATATTCTCATTCCTAAAAATTCATCTTGCTATTTAGCTTTAAAATTTTACATTTTTTTTCTGATTGGATCTGAAGGTTGCTTCACAGGAGGGAATCTATACTAAGTGATGTACATCTTGTCAAGAGTTAGTTGTTTGGAAGGCCATAGGCCCTAGAGGGAAAACTACTCCTGTTATTTTATACGTGGACATTCCCGCAGAAAGGATGTGAGAGCAGAGGATGTGGAAGAGTGCAATACTGTATTCTGGGCATGATGTGGCTTTTGTACCTCACAGGAGCTATGGTTACCTGCACAAGATCAAGCCAGCAGTCCAGCAGGAAGCAACAATTGGATTCCTACTGAGAGGACATTAACATGGGAGGAGAACATGTTGGGGAGAAGACTAAGGGAAAGGGAGGAGAGAATTTGGAGTGGATATGATCAATTTATACATGTATAGAATTTGTCAAACAATAAAAGATAAAAAGTAATTTTTATCTTTAATATATGTAAGAAAGATGATTTCATTAATATAGCAAAGATAAAATATTAGATTTAGCAAGTAAAACATTAAAACAGAAATTTAAAAAAAATGACATGTATTTTACTTTTTAAAATTTATTTTTCTTTTCTTTTTTAATTTACTTTACATCCCAAGGGTGCACCCTCCCACCCCTCCTTCCAGCCTCTCCACTTTCTCCCTTTCCGTTTCCTCTCTCCCTTTCTCCCCAGAAAAGGGGAGCCCCCTCTCCCTGAACCAACCTTCTCCAGCATACCAAGTCACATCAGGACTGAGCATATCTACATCACCTGAGACCAAGA
The DNA here is from genome assembly GCA_028658305.1 of Pachyuromys duprasi. NCBI lineage: Eukaryota > Metazoa > Chordata > Mammalia > Rodentia > Muridae > Pachyuromys > Pachyuromys duprasi. Next base: position 25,021,538 of record CM053750.1, on the reverse strand, counting down.
AGACAGCCCTGCTGGTAAGCGATCAAAAAGCAGGCAATAGAGTCCATTCTTAAAACAGACCCTCCCTATCACCCCTCCGCCCCGCCCCGACACACACACACACCTCATGTGTCCCATATGAAGACCAAGCCTTCCATAGGTTACATTTGTGCAGGGGGCCTAGGTCCAGATTATGCATGTCCCTTAGTTGATGTCTCAGTTTCTGAAATCCCTAATGGGACTGGGTTAGTTGTCTCTGTTAGTCTTCATGTGAGGTTCTTGTCTGCTCCAGGTCCTTCCATCTTTCTCCCAACACTTCCACAGAAACTTCGGAGCTCTACCCCCATCTTTGGGTGCAAGTCTAAGTTTCTGTCTAGATCCACTGCTATTTGGAGCATCCCAGAGGACAGTCAAGTTAGGCTCCTGTCTACAAGCACGGCAGAGTATCACTGTTAGTGTCAAGGGCTGGCTCTCTACCGGGGGGGTGGGGGGAGAGGGTCTCAAGATGGGCCAATTATTATTTGACTTTCCTTCAATATTTGTTCTCTCTTTATCCCTGCCCTTCTGTAGATAGAGTAAATTTGGGACCACAGGTTTTGTTGGTGGGTTGTTTTTCCCCTCCTTCCGCTAGTCCTGAATGTCTAGGAGGTGGTCATTTCAGTCTTCATCTCCTCCCCCCTTAGGAGTCTTAGCAAGAGTCACACATATGACCTTCCAGGAGCCTACCCTGCCCACAGAAGTACAGGGATAAACAGAGAACAAATATTGACAGAGATGTTCCCCCTCAGTGCCCCTTCTTGTTCTGATCGATCTGGGTGGTTCCTGGGGATTGGTGCAGGTAGGGAACTGGGATGTGGGGCATGCAGAGGAAGTGGTGCACAGAGGGCCATGGGGAGACCAGGCCACCGACCTGTATTTTCGATATGTTTTTTTTTCTATCTTACCGGTGTAAATCACTCATTTGCATTAATAAAGGAGATTTAAAATATTTCATCTCTCTCCTTTACCCGTCAATTGCTTCCATTTTGCATAATTTAGTCTAAGAGTGTGTAGACACAAAGAAGTAGGAAAATTAACCCAATAGCAAGAGCAGAAGCACAAACAGTGTGAGAAGGCATGTGCATTATTTGCCTTGTAAGAATGTGAGAATCCACTGGCAAGCTGGTTGTAAGACTGGGGTTATGGAGATGCGGAAAAGGGGAAGTTGGGTACATAGAAATGTAACTGATCAAATGAAAATATATTGATGAAGGAATAATTTTCTCACTTTCAGAGAAGTATGACACACATAAGCACACATGCGTTTATATGTATAAATATAGTTAAAACCTGCATTTATAATTGAACTTAACTCTTGAGGTTTACTTACCAATCTCTAAAATACATTTTCATTTCATTATTCAATTATGTGTTGGTTGTAATTATAAAATACCTTTAACCAGGTAAAATGTCAACAGGTCATATGGTAACAGATAATATAAAAATTAATTTCATTATATACAAAATTTTATTACAGAAAGATATAAAATGTTATCATTAAAACCTTCCAAGCATAAAACTACATTGTGTTAAAATAAAATGTTGTGGGAGAAATAGAACTGAAATATAGTTCAAGAAGAAAATGGAACAATGTAAATTTCTGTTGCTAAGAGCATACTTCTTTATTTTTAAATTAATGATAGTTGGCATTAATTTTGGGGGAACCTTTAGGTCAGCTGACCAACAGAAAGACAAGCTAGACATGGAAACTGATGTGATGGCTAGTTTTATGTCTATTTGATACTATGTTGAGAAAGCCATAGGAGTACATTGTATGAATACATGAAAATCATGATAATATGATTTTACTATAAACTGTAAATAGCTAAAATATGTCAGTTATCACATCTTTTGAAGCTACTATAGAATTAAAGATTTTTCATTGTCAGTTTAGAAATAGATAAGACTGTAGATCTTTTCTTTTTTTTTAAATGAGAGCTTTGCAAAAAAATCCCTAAAGATGGGTGTTTCAACTATACTTACAGCTAGATAAATGCAAGTTCATGAAACAAGTTAAGAACTCATTGCTGGCGCTGGAAGATTGTTTGGCTCTAACCATATAAACATGACATTTTCCTCTGTGTCTTGACTTGCCCAGTAGCTTAGTTAAGTTCTCTATTGCTATGATAAACACAATGACAAAAATCCTCCTTGGAAGAAAGTAAGGTGTATACAGTTTGTGGTCTATCATTCAGAAAAGTCAGGGCAGGAACTGAAGGCAGGAACTTGGAGGCAGCAATCGGTGCTCAGGCTACAAAGGGTTGCTGCTTACTGTCTTGCTCCTTATGGTTTTCTCAACCTGCTGGCTTAAAGTGTCACCCAGGACAACCAGCTCAGGAGAGGCACCACCCACAGTGATCTGGGACCTCCCACATTAATCATCAACCAAGAAAATATACCACAGTCTTGGCCACAGAATAATCTAGTGGGTACAATCTCAACTGAATTTTCTTCTGAACAAAGTATCAAACTGACATAAAACTAGTCATCACACCAGTTTTTATGTCTAGCTTGTCTTTCTGTTGGTCAGCTGACATACAGCTTCCCCAAACTTCCACCTTTTACTTAGCCTCAAATGTACAGACCAGGGCCTCATGTAACTCTCCCCAGTTTGCCCCTTCACAGCCCAGCTTAGTGATTAGATATGCCCAGCTTCATGATTTCTCTGTGGGCTACTAAGACATGCCTACCAGCTATAAAGTGTCAGAGGTCTGTTAACATTTCTTTGATTTTTCAGATTTCCCTTCCAGTTTCCACTTCCACATTACAATTCCTACAGTAAATCTCTTATTCTGCTTCCTAGTGAATTCAATCACTGTTACCTAAAGTAATTCCATAGTAACATAATCTTAGTTAGTTCTGGCACAGGCTGCTTAATAAATTGTGCTGCAAGTGTAAATGGTGCACGAGAAGTTCATTGAATGCAGGTGAAGGCAGAGAGCTTGTGTTTTCTGGGACTGTCAGTAAGAAGCTGGACATAGAGCCAGTTTCTAGATGATTCAAAATCAAAGAAGGATTATGTTTCAAAATCAAATAAGATAACATAACAGAGTAGAGAGAAAAACATTTTGAGGTCCTAGAACACTTAGAAGGAGGAAAGAAGACACTCTGATAAGCCTCAGTTGAGAGGCTGGGAAGATAGCCAGTAATAGGAAGGGCACAATCAGGAAAAGACACATCAAGCCCAGAAGACAGATCTTGATAAATGCCGGAAGGACACATGCCGACTGACACCTGTCGTCCTTGAATTCCTATTAAGCAGTCACTGTGAGTACAGTATCTTTCCATTCTTCTTCATTTTCTTAGAATTTATTTACATTTATGGAAGGGAAAATGATTTCTGCTGTTTCTCTAAAAGACCAAATTGTTGCTTATATGATTACCATTTTTATGATTATATTTTGAAAATATATGACAATTATTTAGAAGAAATTATTGATAACTACTTGTCATAAGACATGTCAATTACTGGGTCAAAAAAGATATGAGATTAATTGTTCTTCATTTTAAAGCAAAGAGAAATACAATGTTTGAAGAGAAAAAATTTAGCAGAGGAGAACCAGAGAGAATAAACTGTGCTAGGGACAAACAATCCTACATGAATATGGTCCAAGGGGAAGACTAAGTATATAAAATGTTGATGATTCTTTGAGTAGTATCTGTGAAAATTGTCAGAATTAAGATGAAGCCACTTTTTGCTAAATCCTAAATAAAATTATGCAAAGGGGGGCTGGCTACTTTTATGTTCACTTGACAGAAGCTAGACTCATTTTGGAAGAGGGGATTTAATTGAAAACATGACCCCAATGTGTGGGACAAGCATGTGGGCAAGCCTATGGTGCTTTTTCATGATTGATGATTAATTTGGAGGGACCAGATCACTGCGGGCAGTGCCACTCCTGAGCTGCTGGTCTTGGGTGCTAGAAGAAAGCAGGCTGGGAAAGCCATGTGGAGCAAGCCAGCTAGAAGCCTCCTCTATAACCTCTACATCAGCTCCTGCTTCCAGGTTCTTGCCCTATCTTGAGTTCTGCTCCAATTTCCCTCAGTGATGGACTATAACATGGAAGTAGAGGTAAAATCACACCCCCCTCCCAAGTTGCTTTTTCTCCCAATGTTTTATTACAAGAATAGAAATACAAACTAAAATAAAAACTTAGGGAATTCTTCAGGAGGAAAAAATTCTAATATACACACCAGTAGTTGTGTGAGCTTTACAATGTTCCTTGGAGCATGGTTGCTTCATAACAGGAACATCTCACAAAAGTCTCTAACTGTCATAAATACACATGCAAGGGTGCACATGCAGGCACGCACGTGCGAGCACACACACACACATGGACACTCACTAAGAGAATGGCTACACAATTGTGCAATCTTGGCATGACACCTCCTTTGTTATCAATCATTGCAACTAAAGATTATTGTTTACAGCACTTTTGAAAATTCTCCTCAGACTTGTGGACTCATCTCGCAATGCTCTGATATTCTCCAAAATAAACTTAATTATCTTTACAGAGCCTTTGTACATTACTCAAGTTAATTAACACTTTTCAGAGAATTAGCTCAGTCCAGTCCAAAAAAAATTATTTGCAACCTATCAAATGTTCCATTAGTGAATAGAGGTAGGCAGGGAGCAGGATGAACAGGAGTGTTCTCACAGAAAGAAGTGTGTCCAAAGAACCTCACACTTTTTCTTTTCAGAAATCCAGGTTCAGAGACTAATAGGGACATGAAATGTTGCAAAAGCCAGTGTAAGCCAGGGAAAAAGAACGTGAATCTCAGAACTTGCCATGGGAAGTTCGGTCAGGTCATGAGAATGAACTGGTATTCTGGGATTATGAATTTATAAATCAGAGTATTCAAATCTCAACTGTGTACAATCAATGCCAAACTATTAAAGAAACAAAAACTCTCCAACCCTTTCCTTTCTTTGGAGATAATCAGGACCATCTGTTCCACCATGTTCAAAGCTGTTTCAAATTAATAAATTCAGCTCTTACCTAAAATTGTATTTTATATTGAAAAAAGAGATATAAATTGAACCGTATCTCTACTGTTGTGTTGTTTTATCCATCAGTAGTTTACTTGTTATGTCATTAATTTATTTAAAGACAAGAATTCAATTTGTCTTCTAGGCTTGTCTTGAACTTCCCACCGTACCGTGTCTGCCTCCCAAGGCTGGTGTATATGCCGGAGCCAACCAACACTGTATTTAATGACAGTTTTTGGTCTGCTCAGCCTATATGTGCCCTGCGCTAAGCTAAATATTCAGTTTATAAAGTCTCACTTTATTGGATAAAAAGGAAACAAACCACAAAAATAAAAAACCAATATTACCTAAGGTATAAATGACAGAATAAACAGTGGCACTGTAATTTAAGATATTTTTAATCAGATTTGGTTTATGTATTCACAATGTCTCACCATTTGTTATGCAATACATTCAGGTTTAGTAGCTGTAGGACACATGTTTGTGGTTATCTCTGCTGAGATTAGAACCTGAATAGCCACCTTCAGCAAAGAAGAAAGCAACAGAATTTACATTTCATGGAACAAAAGTAATAAGTCAGAATACTAACATCTCTGCTGGGTTGAATACATCTGGAAACTTGCTTCTACCCTTGTTCAGTGTGATAGATGTGCTTGACTTTGAAAACAGGAGACATTCCATCATTTCCAGGGTTACAGGTTAATTTTCATATACCTACAGAAAGGGCAGTGTCACACATTTTGTTTTGTTTTGTGTTTGGAATGAAAAGGCTCAGACTAGCTTCACAGCTTCCTAAAGACCAAGGAAGGCCATCAGGACAGCAGAAGCCCAGATTCCCCACAAGCAGTTTTAGTTATTAACGACACAGGGAAAAACTAGAGCCATACACACAGAGGTAAGAATGATGGTTAATTTAGCGAAATGTGTGAGGTGAATATTCCCAGCTCCCCTGAAACTCTCAGAGCCTCGATTTTCTTTTATGTAAAAGATAATTTACTTTTGATGTCTCTAATATGAAAATTTGAAAACTGTAAATTTTCAACACTCGTGGATGCCAAAATGTAAAATTTTACTGTTGTACTCATGTAAGAAGTCACAATGAAAATACAGCTTCTTTGGAGATCAAGTATTGATACCAGGCTCAAAACGAAACAAAACAAAGTGAAATGTGATGTATACAATATAAAATTAATAAAGAAAGAAGTAAAGGTAAATGCACTAAAATAGTATGATGTCTTGTCAAGTTACCCTTTGGATATGAATATATATATATATATATATATATATGTACATGTATGTGTGTAAACCCTAAAATAACTCCACAAGATGGCTTACTACTTAATGGAAATATTACAAAATAACAACAGAACACATCAACCAATCACTTCAGATAAGAGATATCAGTTTGTAATAATAACATCTAAATCAGACATTTCTTCTGAGAAGTACATGAAATAGTGTATTTGAAATAGGCAACTCTTCCTTTCTTCTTCTCTTTCCCTTCTTCACAACTTGTCCAGTGATGGTACTGAATCTAACAAAAAACCAGGAAATTTAAGTTATCGTAGGAAGAAGAAAAAAGAAGAGGAGAATGCTCACAGTCATGCTCCACAGGCATAGGATATTGAGGTTTGATAGAACGTGTAACTCAGTCCCTACTTCATGTCAAAACTTGACAGACCTTTTCAAGTTCCAGCATTCAAACTTCATTTTTAGATGCTTTATTATATTAGGAAAAGAATGGGTTGAATTCCACTTTGACCTTTCCCACAGTGGTGCCTTTAAGTCTTCCTTCCTTCCCTCCTTTCCTTCTTTCTTTCTCTTTCCTTCATTCATTCCTTTTCTTTCTTTCCTTTCCTTCTTAGAGTCCTTTTTCTTTTTTCTTCTCTCATGTATGACCCCTGGCCTGCAGTTTCTCCTCTGCTCCTCCCAGTTGCTCCTCCTTCCCTACTCCCCCAGATCTACTCTTTCTCGGGAGAGAGAGAGAATCTAGTTCGGACCCATATAGGCTGAGTGGTTGCTGTTTCAGTCTCTTTGAGCTTTGCTTTCTTGATTCTTCAGGCCATGTTCTTCTGATATTCTTGACCCCTCTGGTTCCTACAATCTGTCTCCTCTTTTTTTGTGGGGATCCCTGAACTCTCTGCCTAATGTTTGGCTGTGGGTCTCTGCATTTGTTCCCATCAGTTGCTTGAGGAAACCTCTCTGATGATGAGTTGGCTAGACACTGATCTATGAGTATAGCAGATATCATTAGATTTATTTTTCTTTTGTCGATAGTGTTTGGCTCTACGCTAGGTCTCTGGGCTACTCAGCCTCTGGTTCCTGGCCATCCAGGCAGTATCAGGCATGGGTTCCCTCTTGTGGCGTGTGCCTCAAGTGCGAACAGTTATTGTTTGGCCACTCCCACAAGTTCTGTGCCACCATTACCCCATCTTGTAGTCAGTATAGGTTTGGGTAGAAGTATTTGTGGCTGGCTGGCTGTCCTAGTCCCACCACTGTAAACCTTATCTGGTTACAGAAGACGGCTAGTTCAGGTTCCACTACTATGAGTCTTTGCTAGGGTCACCCTCAGAAATTCCTGAGAATTTCCGCTGCACTAGGCTTCCACATAGACTCTAAAGCTGTCATGTACCAGATTCCTATCATATCACTTGCTTTGGGGAAAGCCAAAAGATTGAAACCATATGGGTGCATGCAATTGCAATTAAATTCTGTCATTGTTGCTCTACAATCACACATTTACTAGTTTTCTTTCTTACTTTTATCTACTAGTAATTTCTTTTCACTTCGCATTTTCTTTGAAAGAAGAAATTTCAGTTATTTAGTTTTTTTTTTTTTTTTACAGATCTAACAAACGCAAAGTGGCTTACACTTAAGAAGTTACCTACAAAGAGGTAGGCTTAGTCCAGTGTAATAGAATCTCATCGTCTGAACAGGAAAATTAAAAATACCACATTAAAAAGTAGGAGGAAACATCCATTATTCACATTTTGGCAGATATCAATCAGGTTCCTGAGAATAAAAAAAGAACTTTTGAAGAAAAGGAGGGTCAGAATTCCAGCAAGGAGGGCTTCAGTATTATTGACTGATTATTATTGACGGATTATTGACTGTGGTCCAATTAGAATGTCGAAATACATAAGATATTAATGCTGAAAATAATTGTGGCTGAATTCTGAAGGGAACTGGTAGGCATCCATAATCATATAGTTCTCATACCCCTTTGCAATGTAAACCCACATTGGAATCAAGCTAAGTTTTCTAGACTTAACACACAAAATACATAGGCTTCCCAGTTAAAATGTGAATTGTGAATAGGCAGCAAATAATATTGGAAGCAATAGTTGCTATGCCTTTAGTTGTGCTAAAATGATTATTTTGCTTCAGGCATGGTATCCACTGATTATAGAAGGAGAAACAGACTTAGAAATAGCAGACAGAATGGAAAATGAATGTGATGAGGTGAAAGTGCAGCAGTGTACCGGAAGCTGTGGGTAGTAAAGAGTAACAGCAAAAGTAGAGTTTGGGATAATTTTATGAGAAGAGAGGAGTTTAAAGAGGCCAAACACCTATAAATCCAGCACTCAGAAAGCAGAGACAGGAGGATCACCACTAGTTTGAGGCTCGCTTGGTCTACAGAGGGAGTTCCAAGCCAGCTTGGGTTACTTAAGATACAGTCTCAAAAAGTGAAATAAAACCCCCTAAACAGTAGAAATAAAGCAGGGCTTTGACAGGCATTGAGAAGAGACAGTACATTTTCTTCTCAGGCAGAAAGAATTACTGACATAGGAGTATGTAGGTAGGACGTGAAGGACAAAATGGCACAGGAACTGTCATCATAACGGAACGCGTGTCAAGGAGACAAAATAGTGGAAGGCCTCTGATGAACCAGCCTGCTTGAAAGCCATCTTACAGTAACGCCAAACTGGGTTCATTCCTGTTTATGATTTAATCTCTGTTTCTCAAGGTTTGAGTAATACACAAACTTTAACCTTAACTACAAATGGCACTGTTTCCTGTTCCAGAAAACAGCAACCATGCCTTTGTTTCAAAAAGTTATACACCCACCTGTTGTTTTGACCACCTTATGACCACCTTGCCATAATGTCTTTGTTTTAAAAAGTTGTAAAGACTATCTTACAACCCTGTCAAAGTGGTTTTGGCTACCTCAAGAGTGCCCTGTTATGAATCCCTTCCCTGTGTTCTGCTTCTGTAACCCTGCTGAGTTTTCCCAACAAATCCCCCATTTGGAGACCTTTACCCCAGAGCTATAAAAACCTTTTCTTCCTCATGTCCAATGCTGACCTGTTGAACACCACCTTAGGGGGAGGGAGCCTGTAACCAGTAATAGAAAAAGCTTGCTTTAATTACTTGCTTGCTTTAATTAATTTTGCAGTGTTAATTTGGGTTGGTGGTCTTTTTCTCGAATCTTTGGGATTACTATTTCTCATTTCACATGGAGTTTGGGACAGGATAAAACTGGGTCTATGTAAAATGGTGAGAGGCATGGAGACCGATTTTGAAGCTGTTAGTAGCAATTGTTCAGGGATGGGGTGAGGATGGAAGCTGCATTTTGTCCAGTGGAGAAGATCAGGGCGAATACTCATCAACTAAGTCCACAGGACAATTTGAATATGTTCTATGAAACACTGCTAGAACTTAGTCACAGTTTTGGGAATAACATGTAAAGTATCTGCCGGGAAGTCATTACTTAGGGGGAAAGGAGGCCGGGGTGGGGTTTACTCTCATTGTGAAATTAACAGCAGGTCTCTTCCTCAGCCGGTTTCACTTTATCTATTGAGGCAGGGTTTGACTCCTGTTCTCAGGCTTCAGGATCAAGCCATTATCTTCCTCAGCCTCAAAGAGAGGATGCTTTTCAAAGGTCTTATTTCTCTGCCTGTGGAATGTGCTGTGCACCACGGCTTGTGGGCTTGCTGATTTTTACCTGTGGCTTCTTTCTCTGTACACTCCAGCAGTCCTCTGAAAGATGGCCTGCCTCCTTACCCCTTTTCTGGTGTGAACCTTTGCACATATTATGCCCCCAACCTCAATGTAAGCAAAATAGATGCTGACCATGAAGGGGGAAGCTGGCCACGGAGCATCCTGCCAGTACGGTATCTGCCAGCAGTTTTGGATGACCTATGCCACAGGGCCAAGTTCCAAGCCTGGTGGGTGAGGAGAGGCATCAGGCAGGGGCCCTCTTGTGCTCTCTCTTTTCACTCAGAAACAACCCCTCCCCTCCCCCATGCCTCCGTGGCTTCACCTGGGGAAATCCTAATCCTTTCCCTCTTCCTTGGCAGGTTCCTGCCACTGGAGCCGGAGGCGGTGCTAGGCGGTGCACTAGGGTCAGGGGAAGGCGAGGCGGGAGGGAGAGGAGGAGGGGACTCCACTAACTTTGTAGTTTAGCTTTGGGAACCGCTGTGACATTCTGCTCTGCGCCGCAGGCAGTGCCGATCCTCTGGAAGAGAAAAGGGGCACTGCGCTGAAGCAAAAGCAGTCTCCCCAGCAGAGCCACCTCGTCCACATGGAGGGAGCCTCGACCCCAGACTCCAGCTTTCCAGGGCCGCTGGCCCTCCCAGGCCTGCTCTTTGCCGCAACCCTGCTCCTCCTGGCCCTGTTCGTCTTCACCAGGCGCACCAGGTAAGCGCCAAGGCTGGCCACGCATGCGTGGGATCGCGATCACGGACCCTCTTAGGCACCCGCGTCCAGTCGAGATGGCGGTTGGAGACAGATCTTGCTGCTGGCCACTGGCGTCTCGGTAGCCAGTGGGTATCCCGACAAAGACTTCATCCACAGCCTCCACACTCACACATAAATTACAGTTGTTAGGCCCAATCCGACTTTTTTTGATGCTCCATGCAGGATTCATGGCTTTCGCGGGGGCCTATGTTTTGTGGTTCAGAATTCCCTGCATTTTAGGAAGAAAAATGTCTTGAATTTTGTTTAGCTCAAAGAGACAAGTTTTAAGAAAATGATGGCCCGCGATTTGAGTGCTGCTCCGTGCCTCAGTTTACCTGATTGATTATATCTCACTTGAAAAATAGAAACAACAGTATATACTTAATCATGAGATGCTGTGAGGAGCAAATGTGTTAATAGTAATTACTCCGCTGTTACTTTTTCCAGGACAACAAATACTAGCAACTGCGAAACTCAAGAGTGCAACTGTCTTGCTTGAAACAGGAAAGTGGTGAAATGCAAATAAAATGATTTCATTTCTAATTTATTTTCTTTTTCCATTGGTGTCTCATCTTTTCCAGGCAAAATTTTCATGGCTTTTGAAAACCAAGCAGATTTATTTGAGGAGAATAGTAATGACTATTTATTTATCAATATGCTGGAATATCAGTGTCTGTGACCTAATTTCTCTATGGTTTCTGGGACAATAACACAATTGTACTGCATACAAGTATGTGAACATTTCTGAAATGAAGGTGGAATATTCAGAGGGCTTTCTAGATCTTTTCCTTCCTTCTTATGTAGTCTTCAGAACCTTAGGTGATTGTGTCATTAACTTCAAGCTCATGTGATTCTGCACAGGCTCTAACTTTGGGCCAAGTCTGTTAAGTTACACTTGTAGGTTTGCAGACAGGAAGATTGTTCTAGTCTTCATTTACATGCAGGGCAGGAACAGCAAAGCTAACTAGTTCATTCTAGACCATTGAAGATAACTGGGGTGAGAATGTGGAACTCAGGAGGACCACAGGGAGGTAAATTGGCAAGATAAGCTTTCAACATGTCATTCTGTGAATAAGGCAGTTTTTCTCTGGTTTGCTAAATATTATTTACTGAAATGTTCATGCCATGATTTACCAATTCCGTCACACCAGGAAGACCTTAATGCAGATCTGTAGGGAACTGTATTCTAGAACAGCTCATAGACTGTAGTTCAGTATGAGACGATATGAGCATGTTCTAATTCAGAGAGACCCACGTGCCTAATGACTTCTGTTTTCTGTGTTTGGACAATTTATTCTCTCCCTGTAGGAAAGTCCTTCTGATGTGATCTGTAGAAGAGAAAATATGGCTAACATGTCTAGAACAAGATATTTTCAATTTTTGTGTGTGTGATAATATGTCTAAATGACTATTAATACAAAAGCATAAATTAGAGGAAAGCACACTCTATTACAACTTGCTTTTTCCCACTTTATAGTATGCTTTAGACGCCACTGATGATGAATGTAGAGAATAAAACACACACATGTGCACACACACATATAAACATGCATGCATGCACCACATGCACCCTTGGACTGTTGTGGATAGTGAGGTTGTAATAGATGGTAAACTTCCCTCAGCCACAATTTCTGTTACTACTAATGATCTGTTAAGTCCCTGTCTCCTTACATGCTGCTGATAATTCTATTGCAATACATTTTGATTATGCTAGTCTGATAAAGAAAATAAAACTTCACATTTTTATTCTCTCCTTCTCTGTCTCTGAGTCTCTGTGAATCCCCCATGCCCCCCATTCTTTGTGTGTGTGTGTGAGGGTCAAACCCAGGGCTTTACTCTACCACTGAACTACGTCCACAACAAAAGCTTCATTTAAAAAGCAAGAACTGCAATTTCTATTTACTTTTGATGGCGCTATCTCTGAAAGCTTCTTTAATAAAGTGTTTTCTTTTTAGTTATTTCTTTTAAACCTGAGAGTTGGAATTAACCTCAGGACCCTGTTTGTGCTGGGCAAACACACTACCACTGAGACACACCCTTAGCTCTTTCTTATACATTTAATAGAACTTCACAGTCTTCCATATCTGCTACAATTATTTTACTAGCTTACTTTGAAGTTAATAGTTTCTGGCTGGGTGGTAAGTGGCACGCGCTTTTAATAGCAATACTTGGGAGTCAGATTAGCCTGGTCTACAGAGCTAGTTTCAGAACAGCAAAGGCTACACAGAGAAACCCTGTAAAAACCAAAAGGAGTAAGTTTCTGTGTACACCTCCTTCTGTATAAATAATTTTTACATGATAGAAATATCCAACAGCGTTTTCCCTCATTACCAATTAATGCTTAAGGAGATGATGTATACACAGTGGTTACCTTTAGTTTTTATCCTTTGAACAATTTTGTCTGGAATGCTTATACAGTGTTTTATAGGAGTGCTGTACGTTCCAAAGTCAGTTTTCGGTGTTACCTACAAAATTACTAAAATTAGGGGAAAACAAGGCACCTCAGAGGCTGTTTTTTGTCCTTGCCTGTTTACCAATGTGTTTTTCATTTTCCCTTATGCCCTGCTCCAGCCCAATACATTTACTTCCTTTTCCCCACTGGGACGGAGTAAGATTGTCAACCGCAGATACTATGATAGTATTCCAGGGAAAAGAGTGGTTAACAGTGGTTATCACTCTAGGAAGGATAGGAAATGCTTTGAGTCAGCATATATTGGACAATAGAATTAACAGGATTTCCTAATGGCAGATGAGGGAGAAAGGAAATCAACAATGATTAGTCTATATTTTCCCCTTATTTTTTTCTCTGTAGTTCAATGTACTTTTTAACCTTTCCAGCACTAATATATTCTACTTGTTCATGAGCATCCGCAAAACAAAAGCAAGCCTGTAGAGAATAGCATCTACAGATCAGAAAGTAGAACCCTCATTAGCCACTGAACCTGTCAGTACCTTGATCTTGCCAGAAAAACGAGAGAGAAATTTCATGTTCTTATAAGCCACAGGGCCTGTGGTATGCTGTTACACTAACCCCTATGCACTGAAGTAGATGAGATTCAACCCCAAATGCCCTCTAAATGGGGAGCTGTTGAACTTTGCTCAGCCTGTAACTCCAGCATTTTTGCTGTGGCTGCACATTTAAAGAGTTGGTCAAGAATCCAAGGACTGTTTAGATGTAGATAATTTTAAAGAGACTCGTTTTTCCTTATTTAGATTTTTCCCCTTGACTTTCAGTTACTCCAGTAGCCTCAAACTGGCAGCCCAAGTAATATTGTAGCTTTTTTAGTTGTTGTTGGTGGATACTTTTTATGGGTCTTCTTTTTCCTGGATATGCTCTTTCAAGTTCTTAGTCTCTCAATCATCTGCTTTGGGTTCCTGTTCTTCAGTAAATGCTTCAGTAAATTTCATACTTAGTTATCCACAGTATTATCAGTTTCCAAGCAACTTCACATTTCTAGCACTCAAATTCTGTATATTCAGATATTCAGTTATAGTTTTAACCAGGTGGTATGGAATATGTGTGCACCTGTGGGTGCATATGTTTTGTTTCTTTCTTATGTACTCAGGTATTTTATTTCTAAGACTTATTTTTATTTTATGTGTATGAGTGTATTGCTTGCATGTATTTTTTCAGGTTTCAAATCTTAGGTTAAGGTTTGATTCACTTGGAGTTCACTTTTATTCAGGTAGAGAGAAGGGGATCTAGGTTTATTTTTATACATATGGATAGCCAGTTTAAAAATCAGTTTTTAAGCTCATGGCTATTGATTAAACTTGAACTCCCTAACCTTTAGAAATCATTGTTTTTCTTATCCTCCTAATTTTGATTTTCCCAGCATATTCATGTATGTAGCTTAGTACATATAATCAAGAAATCTTTGTGATTGTTTATTTCTTTATCAACCATTAATATTCCTTTATATGAATGTGTACAGCATGTTCATCTACCTAATAAAGATCATGTTAATGACTTCTAATTTTGGACGTATGTGAAGAAGGTTGCTAAATGTTCATGTGAAGAATTTAGTGTAGGCTGTTTTCAACTTATTTTGGTAAATACCAAAAGCATATTCAAATTATATTTAATTTCTTTACAAAAATGCCAGCCTGTCTTCCAGAGTGGCTCTGACATTATTCCTCTCCACCAGTCATGAATGAGTGCTTGTCATCCTTCTCATCACGTGATGTTTTCAGCATTTAGTTCTTAGTACTCCAATAGGTGAGTTAGGGCTTTTTTTTTTTTTATTTTGAGTTTTGACTCACTGATGTCTTTTTCATACATGTATTTGCTGTCCATATACTTTCATTGGTCAGTTGACTGTTCAGGTTTTTTGTTGATTTTCTGAGAAGAAGCAGTTTTTTCACAACTGCATGTAGCTAGCATTCCTGAGTTGAATCCAAGTTCCCTCTCTTACCTACTCTGAGATCTTCAATGAATATATTTCATGTCATTAAATGGTAATAAATCATATGCCTGCCAATGTGCCATGTGTATACTGAGAACTTGTCTTACTGGGAACCTGAAATATTCAGAAAAATCTATGAAAAAATTGCTACCCAGTGGTCCCTGGGACTTTAGTCAACAGTTTAGTGTAGAGACCTAATGGCAAGAAAGTAAACTAAAAATATTTTTCTTTTATTCTTATTTTATGTAAATGTGTGTTTTACCTCCATGTATGTCTATACACCATGTGCATGCAATGCCTGCAGATGCCAGAGAAGAACATTAGATTTCCCTGGAACAGGAGTTACGGAGGGTTATGAGCTGCCATGTGTGTACTGTGAATCTAAGCTGGATCCTTTGGAAGAGAAGCTAGTGTTCATAATGGCTGAGTTGTTTTTTCAACCCCTTGTTTTTTCTGTCAGTGGCCAGCTTCTGAAAGTGCAGTTGTTGGGTACGTTACCTGACTGTATATGTCAAAGATTTTCAAGGAACTGGTCAATTATTTGTGCCCTTTCAATTTTTGGTTCTACTTGTTTTCTTCTGACTCCTGCCGTGCCTACGTGCCTATATTATTAGCCATTTGCTTGTCATACTTTAACTGTAATATTAGCTAGTAATAAATCATTTTTTACCAACCAGTGCCTTTGAGGTGCATGTGTTCTCCTTGTGAAGGTTTTTCTATTGCACTAATTCTCAATCAGCTTTAACAAAGAGCTACTTTTTTCATTTATATTTGCATCTGTAAAAACAGATTACTTGGAAAATAGTCATAGAATAATTTAAATGACATTTAAACCCAAGGTAATGTCTCAATATTAGATTCAGTATAGATGAGATGGTTCTTTCAAAGGGGTCTAAACATTATGAGATTCTGACATTCAGAGTTTGTCATTATTTCTTTGCAGAGAAGAGCTAAGAACAATCTGTAGTGACAAACTTCCAAAAATTGTAATCTGAGCTACACACATACACACATAAACACATACACACACACACACACACACAGACAGAGAGAGAGAGAGAGACAGAGAGAGACAGAGAGAGACAGAGAGACAGAGAGACAGAGAGACAGAGACAGAGAGAGACAGAGAGAGAGAGGCGGGGAAGGGGGAAATCTTTACAAGAAATGTTTGGCTGATATTACTGTCCCAAACAAGGAAGTTGTTTTCTTTTTAATGACTGTTGTCCTTTGGTATCTAAAGGGCATTTATTACAGATGGTCATTTGAATACCAAAATTTGTTGTGCTCAAGTACTTTCCACAAAATAATGTAAACTTTAACTGCCTCTAGGTTACTTTTACTGTGCTGTAAGGATCATGACAAGAGAAAAAGTTCACTCAGTATAGTTGCTGTTTCTTTCTGGATATTCTCAATCTGTAATTTGTTAAATATACAGGTAAGAAATCAGAATTGATTTATATTCATCCACTGATACTACTGCTCACTGAATGAGAAGACCTATGCTGCCGTCAACAGCAGCTGTTTCTCTTTAATTTCTCCCACTTTTCACAAAAAAATAGGAAAGGATGTGGGTCATTGAGAGAAAAGTCATGTTCTGCTAGAGAGTGCTCCAAGGCTTACAGGCAGAATTTTATGTTTCATGATGTGTGAGAGGAGTCAGGGCTCCAAGAGCTCTTGGTTAAACAGCTGAGCAGTAAGTATATTGTCCTGTAGTTCCTCTTAAGCCCAGACTTTGGATGATGCTTACTACAGTTCAAAACAAATTTGGGGTTAGGAAGATGGCTATTGGTTTCTTTCAGTAGCAGCTTGAGGACTGAAGTTGGGATATAAAAGTTTTACCCATGTAAAAGTCAGACAAGCTTGATGACCTGCCTGTGAATTCAGCCTTGGTAGAAAGAGATGAGAAATTCCTGGTACAAGCTGGCGAGCTAGATGAAGAGCCTAGGATTTAGGTGGAGAGCCTGTCTAAATATATAAAATGGACAGTATGGTGATTTGAATGAGAATGTCCCCCAGAGGCTCATATGTATCAATGGTTGATCGCCATTTAGAGGAACTGTTTAGGCAAGTGTGACCTTGTTGGAAGAGGTGTGTCCCTGGGGTGTGGACTTTGCTGTTTCAAAAGGCTATGCCAGGCCCAATCTCTCTCTCTCTCTCTCTCTCTCTCTCTCTCTCTCTCTCTTTCTCTCTCTCTCTCTTTCCCTCTCCCTCTGTACTTCCTCCCCCTCCCACGTGCAACTTGAAGATAGATGGGAGCTGTCAGATATTGCTCTTTTACTATGTCTCCTTGCCTGCCAACATGCTCCCCACCATGAAGATCAAAGACTAACCTATAAGACCCCAGATAAATGCTTTGATGGAGAAAGATACCCAATTTCTAGCCTCTACACTCACACACATACCTGAGTATGCCCACATGCATATTCCCCAAAGTACACACGTATGTGACCATGTATATGTGGATATTATGCATGCTTCTATACCATATTCATGTACACACATACTGGAGAAGGAAGGCAAAACCAAAAGAGTGGTGGATGGGATGGGATATAAGAAGTACAACTTGACTCTTGCTGCCTTGTATTGTTTATTTATTTGCTTGTTTATTATTTTGAGAAGTTAGTTATGCTTAAAGTTTGGACCCAGGAATCTGGTGCTAGCTTTGCAGATGGATCCAGGATGAAGGAATCATGATCAGAGAATACAGACAGCCTTCACAAGTTGGAATAGGCAAGGAAATACTTTTCTTGGAGGTGACTTAGACTTATCTGCCCTGTCAACACCATGATGATAACCACCGAAACTCATATTGGTCTTCTGGGTTAAAAATCTGTCAAATAATGAATTTGTCGCAATTTTTTCCAGCATTCATGGGAAAGTAGCTTATTTCCTGTGCTTCCTTCATTGAATTATAATGCCTCTTCAAAGAAGGATCTGAAGAAGGAACAGGTTGGCTTGTGGCTAACTGTACTGGTTGTCCTTGAGAAGCAGCATTAGATACTAATGAATTGCATTCATTTTTTCACAATGGTAACATTGTAGTTTAAAACCTCTTCATCTTAGGGTTCACAGGTGGTGATGAATCATCCATCTATATCTCTTCCTTATCCAGTGTTTCACAGTAAGTTTTGAGTGTTTGTCATGTATCTAGCATCTCAATGCATCTTCCAAATACCCGAAAATGGGACACAGGCTATCAGCCTTGAGCCTCAGTTGTGATTTAGTCTGGAAGCTTCTAACATGACTAAATGTTGAAGGGATGAGGGACTGGGAATTATATTGCACTGTCTTTCCAAAAACAAGAGTGGAACAGGCTGCAGGCTTTGCAGGAAGGACTGAGAGCTTCTTGCAGTTGAGTGGCTCTGTACTTCATCCAAAGAAAATCCTGTTGAAACTGTTCCAGGTTACTGTTCTGTGAAAGACAAAGGAGAAAACTGTAATGCTACCATGCCGAATAAGAGAAGGGGACATCAATTACATCCTGTGTTTTTAAAGCTGAAGTATTCATTTTATGGCTTGGCTCTTTTTTTTTTAAAGCACAGAAGTATGCAGAATAGATACTTTTGGTAGAAAAGATTAATTAATTCTATAATTGCTGAATATAAAAATTAATAGAATTTTTAACAAAAGTATGACTATAATATGATTTAAATTCACTGTCATTTCTTCTTGTAACTTTGTCCTAAATAGTTAATGAAGAAAAATTTACGAGTGTTACTGGATAAGGCACCTAGTTTAATGTGGAGCACTGGGTATCAATAAAGAATGAGTGGATAAGCGAACTGTTTGGTGCAGCCATAGTTGTTTTTTTCCTGTATGAGTATTTTAGCGCATCTCAACATCAGAATATACAAAATACATACACATTGATACTCAATCCCATTCATGTCATTTCTTCTTATTTAAAAAGTAAAGGTGTCTTAAACAAACTTCTATCAAGAATGTTTGTCAAAGAGAATATATTGGTGCAGTGATTATTCTTCAGTATAAACCTATTTGAAAGCACAGTAATTAGAATGCAACCAACACCTAAAATTTTTGCTTCTTAGAATTTACAGTTTTAAAGATGTCTAGTTAATTTTCAGTTTTAGGTGCTAGGTTTTCATATCAATTCCCCTCCCATATAGGACAAATAATTTATTTAACAAAATAAAACATCTCTGTGAAAAGGTTAAGCCCATTTTTGGTATCCATACCCAATCATTCATAAATGTTTAGCTCTAAATTCATTTAAAAACATAGCAGGATGAATGGTCATAGAATGTTAAAGAGACCCAGTTTTATAGAAAATCAAAGTTGTTTAAGTGAGAGCAATGCTCTGTATTGACTGCAACTTAGGACTCTAATCATTTTCTCCCTAAAATACAAGTAGTTCATTGTTTGGTAACATTCAAGGACAAAGTGCTGTTGAATTGTATTTTAGTAATGCTAGTCTATGGAGATAAGGTATGAAGGAATAAACAAGTATTTTATTCAAAAGTAGGATGCTAGACATCATTCTTAGAGTTGGTGTATTATATAACTGTTTCTTAAATAGAATGATGTCAGCAAAAATGTTTTTCCTATCAAACATAAGGCAATTTTTTGTATTCCTTATTACATTGCATTTTATTAAATTCTCTAAGAACATTCTTCGTCTTATACAGGCATAAAATATGTCTCATTTAAACAGTGCTTCCAACATATAACTTCATATATTCATAGATATGATGTTAATGTAGAAGGCTCTATGGTACATTGTTTGAGTAGCTGGAGAGATAGCTCAGTTAATAAGAAGCCCAAAGCCCCACATGTACCTAAAAGTCAGGCAGATCGTATTGCACAACTTTAATCATAGCACTCAGGAGGCAGAGGAAGATTGATCTCTGAGTTTGAGGCCAGCCTCATCTACATTGTGAGTTCCAGGACAGCTAGGGCTACACAGAGAAACCTTGTCTCAACAAGCAAGCAAGCATGCAAACAAACAAACAATCAGGCATAGATAGCATCATGAGCCTGCAATTCTTGTACTGTTAGGATAGGAGAGGTGGGGGAAAGATCCATAGGCTCAGTGGCCATGTACATGGATTCCACATACATGCATTTAGTACACACCCACACTAATATATACCACATACATGACACGTAACAACACATAAACATACACACTCACTTGCACACACACACTCACACAAATTATTAATAAAACAAAATATAAAAGACTTAGTGTTTGCGTTAAGCTCATCCTTTAATGCCATTATGTCCTTTTTACTACTCTGGTATCTCTGAAATAGGCATTTCCCTTCATTAAAAATGAACACATTAAGACCCAGTACAACTTAAAAGCATTTCTAGTAGAAACTTAACTAAGATATGCATATATGAATTTGAAATTTTCAAATGAAGAGTACATTGTTTAAAAAAGAGAGCAGACACAGTGGCCCGCCATTTCTTGTTTGCACCAGACTGTATGGCTAGGACATGTGATGGGTAAGATGGGAGATGTGGGTCTCTCCTTCCTTGTCATAACACTTTACTGGCTCAGAAGTGTGTCTGGGGTTATTTCATGTGTCCAGGCTGCTCCATATTCGGGTGCAGTGGAGAACAGGACACATGACAATAAAATCTGTTACACGGGGTACTATACAGGCTAAGAATCCTAATTTTACCTTCTGAAAACTTGTGGGAATTTGCTTCCAGACCACTGGTTTCCAATGAAAATGTACCTTGAAGAAACCTAGAACCAAAGGAGAAAGACATTTTCATTCTTTGGAAACTCATTAAAGACACTTCAGTCTTTTTTCTTCTTCCCATCCTCTCTAAAGTGAGCTGTACAAGCATTTGCATGTGACATTGCTTTAGTTATTATTTTACTTAAAAAGTAGCATTAAACACTGAATGAAAAAGTGTTAGAGTGTTCACATATCATTTGATGTGACAGAGCGTAATAGTTAATGTGCTATCTATTGAATTCCCTGATGTGAACAGTGGACTTTTAATCTTGTTTCAGATTATGACATTTTACACATGGGCAAAGATTGACAGAACTATTTGGTCTAGAAAATTCATAATGTTGTTTATGTATCTTTGTATTCATGCATGCAATATCTTTTACCATATATGTAATGTATCCATATATATGCATGTATGCATTTGTGCACACACAGATATGCATGTATAAATCTATGTATGTGTGTGTGTATCTTAGACTACTTCTACCCTTTTTGTTTGTCAGTGTGTTGTACCATATGGTGTAGAGAACTGTGCCAAAAGAAAAAAAATATTCCCAAAATATGTGAAATCATCAGAAAGCTGAAAAAGGGTAATGACGTTTCACCAAGGCATTTGTGACTTATATCCACCTAGGTGGATACATGGCTTTAATACCCACAGGTCTAAGGACATATTATAAACTTAGAATGGCTATTGCTTTCTAAGAGAGAAAATCCAAATAGAAGGTCCTTGTATTTTTCTAGAGAAACTGAGTAAAGTTGTTATTTTTTTCTGAGTGAAAATCTTCAATAGACACATGTGGAACTGGCCTCTTTTCTTTTGTCTCTAGAGATAAATTAGACTTCTTTCTAGTTTCAGAAGCAGAGACCTTACAGTTGAAATTCTGAATAGTTAATAACTGCAGATTTTCCAACTTATTCGAGAGTTAAGCTGTTTCTGCTAAGAAATAAGAGTTCAAAAGTTCAATGTACAATATGAATGTGCATGGAAATGTTTTTATGTAGTGTAATTCCATGTATAATGACTATACATGATGACATTTCTGTTAAAAAGAGAGAATAGTGTAAGTTCTTGGGGCTGTCTGCTGGAGTTCTGTTCACACATGATTCTGTGTTTGATCTGAGGAACCAAGCACATCACCTTTATGTCTCTGCTATTTCCAGTGGGACTTCTGTTCCTGAAGACTGGAAGAATCACGCTGATTCGGGGGGATAAAAAGAAAACTAGAGGGTGTAAGCAAAATGACAAAACTTTCAGTCTCTAAAGAAAAGACTCTGAGGTCTCACAGTGTGTTAAAGTTATTATTAAAGCGTATCTGCTTTTCTAAATACTACATATATTCAGTCTGGAAACTGTCACTCAGTTTGTAGAGAATATCTTTACTTTCAAAACTTCAGTGGAGTTGAGAAGAGCAATACTCTCAACTAAAATGATTAACCCATTTCAAACTACTTAGACGCTCTGACCAGTGAAAATTTAGATTATCACTGCATGCTACTGAGGGAAGAAAGAGATGCTCACCTTTTCCCAGGGTATCTTTGTAGCCTCAGTGCCCATCCTCCGCATACTGTGAAGAGACAGGAATTCAGGCTATGGGTTCATTCACTCTGGAAGGTTTTGAAAATCTGGAGGCTGCCACCCTGGAGGACTGTGGGACATTTATCTGTGTTATTGTTTGTTAATATTTATTATGGTAGGTATATCAGTTTTCAGTTTATGGTTCAATGGTATGTTCTTTATAATAAATGAACATTTTATTGCAAATTAAGGTTTCTACAATAATAACTATATAAAGTATGACACTTTTAATAGGGATTTCTAGCATGGCAGCAGACTAATACATAGAGCTTTACTTCATGTTTCAAAGTCACTCAGTCCTTTTTTTTTTATATTTCCTAGGTCTGATATTAAAAATCAGTTCCTCACTCTCTTTATGCCTTGGATTTCCAGTGAAGAGACTGGAGTGTGTGTGGGGTGATGGTGCTGGCCAGGCTTGTACTGAAGTCCTAAGATCCATTACAATTCTCGAACTCTGTAACTTCAACAGCAGTTTTTTTTTTTCCAAAATTATTTTTGCAGAATTGTGAGGTTTTAAAAAAATTATTACACCATTGTTCTTACCTATGGTTTAGGTGTTAGGCCTTGTTAGGGAATATTGCACAGTGACAGATGGGACCATTTATAGATTTGATAATAAGCTGCTTCCCAGAATGTTCTTTCAGTTGAAATGGAGAGGAGAGAGAGAGAGAGAGAGAGAGAGAGAGAGAGAGAGAGAGAGAGAGAGAGAGAGAGGAAGAGGAAGGGAGAGAGGGAGAGAGAGAAGAGAGGGAGAATATGTGTTAAGAATTAATTAATTGAGGATCCTGGACAAAAATATGAGGCAAAAAACAAACGGTAAGACTATTGGCACCTGTCAGCTGTACTGCTGGCTGCATTGCTGGAAAGCTGAAGGGAGGCAGTGTTTTCAGTATTTTCTGAGTGAGCCTTCTGGGAACAGAGGATGTTTCAGCAAGTTTATGCTTAGCTGGCGGTAAGGAATGAAGGTAGAAGCAGGCAGAAGTGTGGGAATAGTAAAGTGAAGATTATATTTGAGGAAGAAAAATGTGGAAAAAAATTTCATAAGCCAGATATTAGAAATACATCAGAAAACGATTTTACTAAAGAGTTGCTCTTTCAAAACATATCATACCTTATTATATGACCTTCTTTATTTAAGTGTTGTGCCTATCTGCCTAACACTAAAGAACTGTATAAAGAACAAATAGTGTTCATTAATAATTTTTAAAAAATATGACACAAAAAGATGATATTTGGAGAACAGAAATATTACAGGATCTTTGGGATAAATTGATACGGAAAACAGTCATCTTAAAGGTGACTGGACAAAGTTGGATGTTCATATATAAAACTATGAGAAGTGGTCTCTCCAAAAATATGATAGGTAATACTATAATATCTGCAGCGCTGGGCTTTAGAAAACCCTGGGTGCCTTCAGGAGTTAATTAGTAAACTGCATGGAAACTTGCTGAAGTAACTAATTTTCTTACCCAGGTATAATTTATTATCTAAGTAGCAATGATTCACTCATTGTTTGTTTGCTTGTTTGCGTGTAAGTGTTATCAGGAATTCTAGACATATAGAATTCTACAGTCAGGGGAGGGATGGCAATTGTTTGTGCAACATAGGTAAAATTGATCACTAAAACTATAACTAGAAAAAAGCCAAGTCAGAAAAGAAATTCAGTGCAGGCTTTCATTATCAGGTAGCCTTGTTCTTAAGCCACATAAAACTTGTATATAGCCCAATTCCCATTTAGACTTAGGAGCTTAGTAAGCTATCTTAGATAAGATAAAATTGCAATTATAATATTGTTACTGATACGTTAAAATGACAAGTACAAAACAAACCACAATTGTGTGTTTCAGAGTCCCAATTAGGATAACTGCCATCCTGGATAACTTTGCATAAGCTAGTTTTAGCAAGCTAAAGATGTTTTTCACACTTGAAAACTTGAAGAGCAGCTTAGAATCTCAACTTTGGAACATACCTTTCTTATTTCCTGTTTTTTTTTTTCATATATCCTACATCTCCCAGCACCGTGAATGAGCAGTCTGAAGACAGCACTGGATAGTTCACACAAGGTCTTCGTAAGAAAATGGGACTTACATCTTCAACCATATGGAAAGCTGAAATTTGGGGGAACAAACCAAAATGTTAATCTGAAATCTTATTTAGGAAACAAAACTTGTGTGGCTAGAAATAGACAATGTTCTAAATATATCCAGGTATGTGTGTGCTCTGGTGCATAACAAATGTCACTAAGAAAGGGATCAGCAGAGCATGGCATGTCTTTCCAGAGAATGTGTCCTCCATTCAGGGAAATTATTAGACTTTTTCTAGTTTAAAAACTTCAAAAATTGAGTCACAGGTCTATCTATACTTTCAATCCTTTGAGGAAATAAATGTTAAGTCTAGGGTAGTCCTCATTCATTTATGATAGTTTTATTTAGATCTCAAGTATTTTAATAAGCAGAAATTCACTTGCCAGTCATCTTCTAAGATTTCAGTGAAAATTCATTAGAACATAAGTTAACATGCTTAATAGAAAATAATTTTATACTAATACAGAATTTTATGATGGCACAGACGGTAAATAATAATGTGATGAGTATAGTGACAATAGAGCATTACAGTTGGCATGAAAGGAAACCAATATCTTTGATATGCAGATTATAATGAAAACCACAATATCACTAACAGATCTAAGATATTAGCATATGCCTGAGTCAACTAATCCAAAAGAGTAGCAGTTTCCATTTTTCTTTTTTTTTTCAGTTTATTTACTTTACATTCCATGGGTACCTCTTTCCTCCTCTCTTCCCAGTCCCCCTTTCTTGTCCTTCCAGCTTCCCCTCTTCCTTTTCCCCTGAAAGGAGAACCCTCCTGTTACCCCTGTATCAACCCTCCCAGCATATCATATACTAGGATTAAGCTCATACTAAGATTAAGCTCCTCATTCCCTGAGGCCAGGCAAGGCAGGGCTGTTGGGGGGGAAGTGATCCAAAAGCCTGCAATAGAGTACAAGTTAGAAACAGCCCTTTCCCTGGTGGGGACAGGGAGCTCCACAAGGAGACCAACAGAACCAAAAATCTGGGCCCAGGAAATCCTGCAGAGACTGATGTTCCAACCAAGGACCATTCATGGAGAGGACCTAGACCCCCTGCTCAGATGTAGACCATAGGCAACTCAGAATTCAAGTGAGTTTCCTAGTAAGGGGAGAAGTCTCTGACATGGACTCAGTGGCCTTCTCTTTGATCACTTCCTCCTGGGGGGCAGCCTTGCCAGGCCACAGAAGAAGAGGATGCAGCCTGTCCTGATGAGACCTGATAGGCTAGGGTCAGATAGTAGGGGAGGAAGACCTCCCCTATCAGTGGGCTAGGGTAGAAGCATAGGGGGAGAAGAGGGAGGGAAGGTAGGGCTGGGAGGGGATGAGGGAGGGAGCTACAGCCAGAATACCAAGTGAATAAACTGTAAATAAACTAAAATAAAGGTATCATTTGAAAGTTTTTTTTAAAAAGGAAAAAGAAAGAAACAGCCATCTCCCTCCACTTGCCAGGTGCCATGTATGAATACCAAGACACCTACCTGCCCCATTATGTGCAGGAGGCCTATGTCCAGACCATGCATGCTTCTTAGTTGATGTCTCAGTCTTTGAAAACCCCCACAGGACTGAGTTAGTTGTCTTTGTTGGTCTTCTTGCAAGGTTCCTGTCCCCTCCAGGTCCTTCCATCTATCCCCCAACACTTCCTCAGGATACTGGAGCTCCATCTCATGCTTGGCTGCATGTCCCAGCATCTGTCTAGTTCTACTGCTGGCTGGAGCTTCACAGACAATAGTGAAGTTAGGCTCCTGTTTGCAAGCATAGCAGAGAATCATTAATAGTGTCAGGGGCTGACTCTTTAACGTGGTGTGGGTCTCAGGTTGGACCAATTATCGGCTGGACATCCCCTCAATCTTTGTTCCTTCCTTATCTCTGCACTTCTTGTATGCAGGATAATTTTTGTTTTGTTGGTGAGTTGTTATTCCCCTCCGTCCACTAGTCATGCCTGGCTAGGAAGTGGTCACTTCAGTCTTCATGTCCCCCCAACCCTGCTGTTAGAGTCACACCCATATCCCCCCAGGAGCCTTACCAAGTAGCAGGTCTCTGGCTTGACAAAGAGATGTCCCCCACAGTTTCTCTTCTTGTTCCCAGCCCTCTCACCGCCAGCCTGATCTCCCCACATCTGATCCCCGCTCTTGTTTCCCTTCCCATTTCCCCAGTTCCCTCTCTTCATCCACTTCTGCTGTCTATTCTATTTCCTCTTCTGAATGACTTTCCAGCACCCTCTCTTGGACCCTCCTTGTTTCTTAGCTTCTTTGGGTGGGTGTATGGTTATCTTGTACTATATATCTAATATACACTTATAAGTGAGTACATACTATGTGTGTCTTTCTGGGTCTGGGTTACCTCACTCAGAATGATCTTTTCTAGTTCTATTCATTTGCCTGCACATTTCATGATTTCCTTGTTTTTAATAGCTGAGTAGTATTCTATTCTGCAATGTACCACAATTTCTGTATCCATTCTTTAATTGAGGGACATCTAGGTTATTTCCAGTTTCTGGCTATTACGAACAATGCTGCTATGAACATGGTTGTGCAAATGTTCTTGTTGTATGTTTCAGCATCTTTCAGTGTTAGACATTTATTCTGAGGTAACATCTATCATTATTGCTGAGGTGTGTTTCCTGTATGCAACAGAACGATGGGTTCTATTTACGTATCCATTCTGTTAGCCTGTGTCTTTTTATTGGCGAGTTGAGGCCATTGGTGGTGAGAGATAATAATGACCAGTTGTTATTACTTCCTGTTTTGTTTTGTTTTTTTTTATGTTGGTGGTGGTAGTGTGTGTGTGCAGGCTTTCTTTCTTTTAGTTTTGTTGCTGTGTGGTTGTTTGTTTCCTGTGTTTTGGTGGGTGTAGTGAGTTTCCTTGGGTTGGAATTTTCCTTCTAGTACCTTTTGTAAGGATGGGTTTGTGTCTATATACTATTTAAACTTGGTTTTGTCATGGAGTATATTCTTTTCTCCGTCTATAGTGACTGAAAGTTTTTCTGGGGTAGTAGTCTGGGTTGACATCTGGGTTCTCTTAGTGTCTGCATGACATCTAGGGTTCTAAGTAGAGTTCATGGTCCCAGATGTCCTCAGTCCTCTTGTTTTTCTGCTGCTCCTTGATCCGTGCTGGCCTTTGGGGCTGGAGATGCATGTAGGTCCAGGAAAATGGCCTCATTTATGGTTAATGATTTATGATTTACGAATGATTAACTGCCTGGCTTGGCAGTTACAGTTGTTTAATGCTCATACAGAGCACCCAGGTTTTGTTCTAAACATGCTCATGCCAGATAATTCTATCCAGTATTTTGTTTATGGTTCTTCATATATTTTAAATTCTTAAAATTTAAATTCTTTTCCTTAAAATTCTTTTCTAGCTGGAGAGATAGATCATTGATAGTACTCTCTGTTTTTTTTTTTTCTTTTTTTTTTTCAGAAATCACTTTCTGGGTTTAGTTCTGAACACCCTATGGCAGCTCATAGTGCTCTAAAACTTCAGTTCTATGTCATCTTATGTCCTCTTCTGGGCTGTGGCAATGGATATACATTCATGCAGACAAACACTCTTATATATGTAAAATAAAAGTAAACAGATAAAACTATATATTTGATGTAATACAATAATGCTCTTACACGTGGTTGGGGAGAGCCAAACTCAGGCCCTCAAGCTTGCGCAAGTACTTTGCTGAATGAAGAATAGCCACCTCCTCATCTCCATTAAAAGGTTGCAGTTGTAAATTAGGAAACTAAGCACACTGACCATTAATTGTCCCTTTTTATTGAATATCAACTACGTGTCAGCCTGTGTATCAGGTCCCACTATTAAATGAAATCACTCTGAGAAGTTGGTTTCATTTTGTTGCCCTCACTATAAAGGGACCTTGTCTACTGAGCCAGTCTGTGGTGTTTAAGGCCACTTCCGCTGAACAGCTGAACTGAGATCCAGTGTCTGTAACATATTCCCACACCCATATTCTTTTCATTTCTCAGGCTGTTTGACTGGTAAAGACAGGATGGCTTGGCATTTGTTGGGGCACTGCTTCAGGGCTCAGCCTGGAACTCTATAATGTGCTCACTTCTGGGACCCAGATTTGTCAACATCCGGCAAGGGAATAAGCTGGAGCCCTGGCGGGTCTCCACAGAAAGTGCTGGAAATCCCCACGGCACTTCTGACTCAGCGCTGCATTTCTGAACCCATGAATTTTTTCAGGAAAAAGGCAGCAAAACCGAGTCTGAAAGTTCTTAGAAACTGTGCTGTACTCCATGTCAGGAAGTCCCAGAAAGCCACGTTTTTTTTTCTAGTGCTCAGAAACAAAGATAAACAGCATCTTCAAAGGTACAAAAAAAAAAGTGTCAGAATCTCTCTTAGCGTTTATACTTATGAAATATGGATGTGAATTTTGTGCTTTGCAGCCTTTTCCCAGCTGTGTTTTATTATGTAGAGCGGATTACGAGATGCCAGTGGTTAAGAAACATTTCTGTTTCTTCAGCACCGAGCAGGCTCTGCTTACCACATGACGGTGGAAGAGAGCAACCAGAGCATCTATCCTGCATCTTTCCTCCTCTCCTTCATTGATTTTCTACCTGTTCTAACACCCAGATATTCTACTTACAAAACAAATCCCGATCTTAAACGAGGGCTGAATGTTTGTTCTAAGTTTTGGATGAAGGACCTTAAGTCAGAGCATTTCTTTTTATAGCTATATTGATATGTTGTAATTTCTACCTGTTTGTGAAATTTAAAGTTTACCTCACTAATGACAATTTAACAAGTGTGTTCTCATGGTGCTTCACTCTATTTGGACACTGCGTTTATTGTACAGATGTTATAATTGGCTATATATAATCAGGAGAAAGTTCTTAAAAGGTTCTAAGGAAAATGAGGATAGATACAAATATTACGAAAATATATTCAGAAGTCTGTTATACAATGTTGAGATTATAACATACACGAAATTGGCCTTATTTCACGCACAAACTCCATACATAATATCATAAATCTATATGAATGTGAAGAACATCATCAGCTTTATTTTATTTTATTGATTTACTAGTTGACACTTTAATATATGTATGTAATGCATTCTGGTCACTCTTTGTCCCCACCCTCTCTTATCTCTCTCTTACCTCTACCAACTTCCCTTTCCCTATCAGTCCCATTCCAAAGCTCCTAACTTTTGGGGTTTGTTTTCCATCCATGTAGTTTAAGCAGGCTATTTATTATGACCGTTGGATTTGGATTATCATCTAGAATCTGGTGGGGTCACTACTGCCTACACAATTGAAAATGTCCATGCTTTTCAGGAATCCCAGGGCCCTTCTTTCATCAGTGTTGGTGGACCTATTCTGTAGACCCAGCAAAATTGGAGTTGCAGTGTTCTGCCTTATTTTAAAGCACACAACATGTCTCACACTCTAAGTTCACTTAATTGGACATAAAACTGAATTTACCTGCACTTAACTAAGGTTAAAAAATAAATTTGGAAATTTGGACATCTAGGGAAACACAATTCACTAGTGAGATACTACGGAAGCCAGACAGTTTTTCCTACTTGCCTGCTTTGAAGCCACCAGATATCAAGTACATAGAGTGACAGAATGTTGTAGCTGTGTAGAAGTGGAGTCATTGTAGGGAAAGAGGGTTCTGGGAGCCAGGTTATGTTTAGACACTGATATACATATCCAAGAGCAGTCAGCTAAAACATGGCTGCCAGGACATCCAGGAAACCGTGAACCAACTAATGATGACTGATATCAGATACACCGGAAATTTTAAACAGTTATACTATCCATTATATAACTACTTCTGGGACCTGGTGGGGGTTTTGTATGGCCTTAGGTCACAGATATTTTTCTTTGTCAGTCTGCCTGTTGGCCATTGTGCCAGTGTGTGTGTGCTTACAATCTGCTACTTGTAGGCTTTTTGTGTCAATATGTTCCTGAGTGCCTACAGGAGACTGCCTGCCTGTTAGCCTTTGCCCCTGATAATTAAAGTCTGTCTTCTCTGCCTCTGACTCCTCACATATTCTTCAACCTCACAACCTCACCTGACTTTGAATGGCTTCAGAGTTTGGACCTCACAGTCAGCAACTGTAACCTATGGAACAGCTCAGCCCACCTTCTGTGCCTCATTTGGTTCAGTGTGCAATATAGGAATGTTTTCTTTCTTACATGTAAATATTTTCAACTAATTTGATGACTGAGGTCTGTAAACTACAAGTGAAATAATCTACTGAAAGAATTCCATTTTTTTTCTTAAGGATTTTCTTATTATCTTATGTATATGGGTCTTTTGCCTGATGTGTACATGTGCTCTAACTGTGTGCATGGAATTCATGCAGGGCAGAAGAGGCTGTCAGATGCCTTTGACTTGTACATACAGACATTGCTGAGAACCAAACCTGAGTCCTCTGTAAGAACAGCCAGGACCCTTAAACTTGGAGCCATCTCTCTAGCCCCAGAATGTCATTCTTTTAATCTCATTTATTTCATGTGTATTAATTAAACCTGCATTAGAGAATAAATCATTTCCTCAATTATACTGTAAATGTTATCAGTGACAGATATGTGGAGATTCCATTCCTGAATATGTGTATTTCAACTCACTATGATCGCTTATGTTTCTTGGCTCACAAACCAAAAAACGTACAGTATCCAAATGTTTGCTAGCCCCTATTTAAGAGGAATTCTCCCAGACAGTAGGAGGAATTATATCAATGGGAGAGGGCAAAAGGGATCTAAGGAAGCATGGTATGTTCTTACTGGTAAGTGAAAGAAACAGAATCTTCTTTCACTGGCTCTGTGAAAAGAATCCTTCAGAATTAGCCATTTTTCCTAATTCTGCCTTTGTTCCAGTATTTTCAGCGGAAAGCAAGCCTTACCAAAGCTCATTTCTTGGCTCTCTCCTTTTTTTATCTTAACTTCCTCTAGAAAATTTAACTTCTGGAATCTGATCACATCACTCAGCTGTTCCACTTAAAGCCATGTGGGATGTCATATTATTGTGACAAATGTTAGATAACTGTGGATATACTGCATCAATCATGACCACCACTCACTTTTGTTGCCACTTTCTGTCTGTGGGATCACTGGATTCACATCCTCCAGTTCTTCAGTACTGACCAGACTCCTTACACGTTAGCCAGTTTATCTTAAGTATTTCAACATGCTTGAGGATTTAACTGCTTCTCTTTTTCAACAGTTCACATTACTGTCAGGCAAACAATTCCAGTATTAAAACATTCCCAAACTCTTAGAGCAACTGAAGATATTAAAAACCCAATTTTGGTGTAGTTAATCACATCTGTCTAGCTCCTGCAATTCTAAAAACATAGTCATGACACCCACACTTTTGGACAGGCTGTTTGTAGATAATTCAATATACCTCCCCAAATTGTTGATGTTCATGGCTTCCTATTGCTCTTTTTCTTTTTTAATATAATGTTTTATTTATTACAGTTTATTCACGCTGTATCGCAGCTGTAGCCCCTTCCTCTCTTCCTCCCATTCCTGCCCTCCCAGTCTCCCTCCTCTCTTCCTATGCCCCTCACCCAGTCTACTGATAGTGCAGGACCTCCTCCCCGTCCATCTGACCCTAGCCTATCAGGTCTCATCAGGACTGCCTTTCAGAGTCCTCCTCTGTGGCCTGGTCAGGTTGCTCTCACTTCAGGGGGAGATGATCAAAGAAACAGCCACTGACCTCATGTCAGCAACAGCCTGTGCTCTCCTTATTAGGGAGCCCATTTGGAGACTGAGCTGCCATGGGCTACCTCTGTGCAGGGTGTCAAGGTTATCTCCATGAATGGTCTTTGGTTGGAGTATCAGTCTCAAACTGATTTGGTTCTGTTGTTCTCCTTTGTGGAGCTCCAGACCTTTCCAGGTCTTTCTATCCCCCCACTTCTTTCATAAGATTCCCTGCACTCTGCCTAAAGTTTGGCTATAAGTCTCAGAATCACCTTTAATACCCTGCTGGGTAGAGTCTTTCAGAGGCCCTCTGTGGTAGGCTCCTGTCTTATTCCTTATTTTCAACTTCTTCCAATGTCTGTCCCATTTGTCTTTCTGAATGAAGATTGAGTATCTTATACAGGGTCCTACTTCTTGCTTAGCTTCCTTAGGTGTACAGATTTTAGTATCATTATCCTATATTATGTCTAATATCCACTTAAAAGTGAGTATATACCTGTGTGGCTTTCTGCTTCTAGGATAGTTCGCTCAGGATGATCTTTTCTAGTTCCCACCATTTGCTTGCAAATGTCATGATTTCCTTGTTTTTAATTGCTGAGTAGTATTCTTTTGCAGAAATGTACCACAATTTCTGTATGCATTCCTCAAATGAAGGACATCTGGGTTGTTTCCAGATTCTGGCCATTACGAATAAAGCTGCTACCAACATAGTTGAACAAATGTCCTGATTGTATACTTAAGCATCTTTTGGATATATGCCTAAGAGTGGTTTACCTGGTTCTTAAAGTATCACTATTCCTAATTATCTGAAAAAGCACCAAATTGATGTCCAAAGTGGTTTTATAACTTTATATTCCCACCAGCAATGGAGGAGGATTTCCCTTTCTTCACATCCTCTTCAGCATGTGTTGTCATTTGAATTCTTGATCTTACCCAATCTGATGGGAGTAAGGTGAAATCTCAGAATTATTTTAATTTGCATTTCCCTGATGACTAAGGATATTGAGCCTTTCTTTAAGTGTTTCTCTGCCTTTAGATGTTACTCTATAGAGAATTCTCTAGCTCAGTACACAATTTTTTAATTGGATCTGTTGCTGTTTAGATATAGTGTTCTGTCAGATATAAGATTGGTGAAGATCCTTTCCCAATCCACAGGCTATCATTTTGTTCTGATGACAATGTCCTTTGCTTTACAGAAACTTTTCAGTTTCGTGGGTTCCCAATTATTGATTGCAGGAAGTCAAAGTATCACTATTTGCAGATGGTATGATAGTATACATATGAGTGACCCCAAAAATCTTACCAAGGAACTCCTACAGCAAAAATAGCAAAAATCCTGCACACACATGGAAACTGCACAACTAGTCAATGACAGCTGAGTCAGGGAAGAAATAAAGAAATTAAAGTCTTCCTAGAATTCAATGAAAATGGAGGCACAACATGCCCAAACTTATGGGACACAATGAAAGCAGTGCTAAGAG
>CM053750.1:24962187-24980748 GCA_028658305.1 Pachyuromys duprasi | reverse complement strand
TTTTTTTTTTAGTTATCCAATTCATTCAAGAATCGTTAAATATGTGGTTTTGTTCTTGACATTTTGCCAATACCCAGGTAAATAAAATTTAAATTTCCCTTCAGTCGGAAACCTTTTTAGTATTCATTATATTATATTCCTGTTGACTGCATTTATTCATTTGTCTTCTTTCACTTTGCTTTTTAAGAAAACTTTGATGGAAGTTGGTTATGTATATGCATATGTACATATATCATATATATGTATATGTACGTATATGTATATTCATATGTATATGTATATTTAGTATATGTCTATGATGTATGTTTATGTATATGTAAATATACATACATATATATTATATAATGATATATATGATATGAAAATACTGGAAACCACTGGATTGGTGTGAGAGATAGAATTGGGTCTGGGTGGCAGAAACAAAATGTCAATTTCTTTGTATTGCCATTGCCTTCATTTTTTCCAGCTTGCCAAAATCATTTTCATGGATTACTATAACACATGTTTTTTCTTATTTCCTCCTTGTGGTTTTGGCACCAAAAATATTTAAAATACAAGTTGGAGGATAGCTTTTGTTTACATTTATATGCCTAAAGTCTAACAAAATTAGGTTAGATCTGTCTTCTCCATTCCTCCAAATTCATGTAACTCAGTTTTATAATTGTCTGTGTAATCATCTTCCTTTCTGACTTTATAGGAGTCTATATTTTACTCATCAGTAATCAAATAAGATCAGCAGTAGTGCTTTGGCAAGTGGGTTTTCAGCAGCATTTGTTGGAAAGATGGATGTCATCAGTTTGGAGGTCATATCAGCAAAATTTAGATACAGTAGATGCTCAGTGAGTAATTTATGGATAAAAAACATGTAGGGATAACAGGCATAAACCACACAGCCCCAATGAAAATTGGCATTTTACTTGTTGATAGGTGAAGATAAAGGTGTATATCTAAGTAGGAAAGCTAAGAGAGAATGTGGGCTAGGAGGTACCTTGAGAAGAGTTCCTCAGTGAACTTTTCCTTGGATACCCAGGACCCAGTAACTAGGTGGTAAGAACTGGGGCATGGTTGGCCATCAGCAGATTCAAATTCTTTAGCAATGTCAAATATCCAAGGCACCGAAAAGCGTCCATTGGAATCAGCAGGTTAGGCATCCTGACAATCAACTGAATGTCAGTTTTAGTGGGAAGTTTTTTACACTAAGGGAGGAGACAGTGACTATAGACCCTTTTCAGAAGAAAAATGAAGGAGAAGGATAGATGAGATTGGAATGTAGAGGAAGACTTGGTTTGTATCTGATGTAAGAGTTATATGAAGATCTATTCAGTCCTAGACGAATACTCCACCACTTGGTTCACAGTCCATCTGCATCAAAGATCATCAGCAAATGCTTTGGTCCTGGGCAAGATGAATGAAGTTGTTAAGGTCCAAGTCTTATAGAAGCAGTCCTTAGTAGAGCAAGGACTTGAGGAGATGGCGATGAAACTATGCCAACATTAGGCCTCGCTAATACAGGCATCTCTGGGTCCCCAGAAAAACAGTTTAGCTGAGAAAAGTAGACATGGATCCTACACGTAAAGTACATGGTGTAAGGGCTGCCTGCAAGGGCTAGGTCATGACCTCCTCTCATCCTCTAGCAAGGTTTTGCTTAACTCTTTGGGTGGCTTCACATGCCCTTCTGTTCTGTATTTTCTTCATATTTCTCTTGTACATGATAAAGATACACAGGTTAGCTTCTTAAGTGACTTTGTAAGCAATACTAGGTACATTTATGATGACTTAATGAAACAAAATTTGTATTCACGTTTTACAGGTCAGATATGTTATTATGTTATGTATACCATAAACAGCATATGCTTGTAATAAATCATATATCACATAATGTAATGTATAAACATCTGTTATGTAATTTTATATAAATACATTTGTTGTAAATACTATATAGTAATATTAATTTAAGAGCATAATAGGATCTTCATAAACTTACTGGAAAATCAAAGATTTTAAAATAGATTCATAAATACAGATTGGGGTTAAAGGCACACAAAAGGATATTGTTAACATAAGTTTGTAAGTGTGCCCATTTACTCTCCTCTGTGTCCCTAGAGAGTTGTTGCAAACACAAGGAGAATTTAGAGAAATAAATAACATTGGTTATTTGGAGGGTCTGTTTTAAAATTTTTATGTTTTTAAATCCTCATTAAATAATATTAATGAAATAAATAATCATAACTTGTTTACTCTCTTGTTTCTAAGAACTTGTTTTTGAAATACAAACATTTCTTTTGGTTCACAAGTAAGAAGTTCTTGCTCTTAACACTGACTATAAAAAAATCCAGTTAAAAAGAGCTCCATAAAGACCAATAGATCAGGGCATAAGGGTCTTTTATGAGACTGTTTCTCCAACCAAGGACCATGTATGGATATAACCTAGAACCCCTGCTCAAATACGGCCCATGGTAGCTCAGTATCCAACTGGAGAGTAAGGGAAACAGGGACTATTTCTGTCATGAACTCAATGGCTGGCTCTTCGACCCTCCCACACACATACCGGGGAGGAACAGCCTAGCTAGATCCCAGAAGAGGACACTGCAGCCAACCCTGAAGAGACAAGATAAGCTAGGGTCAGATGGAAGGGGAGGAGGTCCTCCCCCATCAGTGGACTTGGAGGGGGGCAGGGAGGAGCTGAGGGAGGGATGGGGAGACTGGGAGGGCATGAGGGAGGGGGCTACGACTGGGATACAAAGTACCTAACCTGTGATTAATATAAAAATAAATAAATTACATAAATCCAGTTAAAGTGGAATGAAAACTCAAATATAACTTGTCACTGTTTGCTTTAAATTATTAAATTAAAATACATTTAGTATCAGCACTTGAGTGTTCACAGCCATTAGAAGCAAGTTATTGTAAAATCTGTTTAATATGTCGTGTAAAGGAGTGATGACATAGTATGAGGAACTGGCAGTGCCTCTTGCCTTATTCACCGTCCAACTTTCTGGACTCATTTTTCTGGTCACTAAGGAAAACTAGGAGAAAAATGCTCTTCTATTACTCTGGAGACCAATATTGAGAGAGCTCAACTCTACTGGCAGTTCTGCTTTTGTTTTGCAGGGATGCTGCACATATCGTAAGAGGTCTACACTGGAGATTTAACAGAAGACCTAACTATACATGCTTATTAAAGACATTTTATTCTCACATCCAAACCTAAATACTTGTTGACTTTTCAGTGGAGAGAAGTATCCTTTAATATCAAGTAGATTAAAAAACACGCATTGAATAGTTGACTCAGGGGCTTTCACTAAACTAGCCATGAATGCTGAAACCATCTGTTTTTCTGGACGTTGTCAGGGTGAGTGTGGCAGAGGCAGCTGTTTGCAAAGGGACGCTTTGGATGATGAACCAGCCCATTGTTTCTAAGCAATTCACTTGCATTCAGAGGCTCTACCCAAGCGTACTATAGAGCAATCAAAATCAAACTATTGTTTGTACCAATCATATTGATCTGAAAAGAACGTGGTGGGATGACCCCATTGTAGATGCAAATAGTTGTTCTGAGCAGCTGTATGCTGGCCAATATGCACCTCAGTAGGAAACAAGCTTGGAAGCTAGAGGGCTCTCTGCACCCTACTGGGGGAGGAAAAAAGATTATACCAGATTGAACTGCAGTTTAAGGGGACTGCAGGGAATGAAGGCACAGGTCTGTTGGTATTAGTGGTAATTTTCTTTCACACACAAAAAAAATGTCAGTGTTTACTCTATGGTGGCAAAGCTTTTTTATTTTTTTATAGAAAAGCTTTCTGCAAAATATCATTACAGACTTCTTATAAAATTAATGACCTAAAACTGCCACAAAGTAGTGATTTGCTTTAATTTCAAATGTCAAGTCCTGACTAAATTTTCAAGTTAGAAAATGCACAATCTTAGTTTACCTTAAGTTTTACAATTTATGCACAACTCTGAAAACTGTAGGCACAATCTTGATATTACAATATTTGTGTGCATATTTAAAAAGACATTTTTTCCTTTGCAGAGAGCAAATAAAAACAGACAAAATGAAAATTATACAGCTTCCTTTCTTCAATAATCAGAACACAGTGTTCCAGCCGCTAACATTTCAGACTTTTGGTTGTCCTTGTCACTTTGTTGTGCGCATGCTAATATCTTTCATACAAAATTTAATCTGTTGAACTAAATGAAGGACTTAGTATCTGAAAGACATCTTTCATTAAGAAATTAATGAATATCTCCAACAAATCTACAAAAGCATATGTGTTTACATTTAACAATTACGTGTATGATCAACCTGTTATAACATGCACACATTTTCTGTTTCATGAGGTATGTTTGTATCTTAGTTTATTGCTTATACTGTAGAGCACTAATGAAAATGTGCTTAAGACTGTTTCTTTGATAAAAATGCAACCATCTATCATTTATGGGATTTCCAAGTCCTCAGTGGTCCAGTTTAGAAAATGGAAAATCCCTCAAGTATTTTGTTTTACAATACAGTGAAATTCAGATAGCTGAGTGGAGGTGAGACAATTCATAGGCTTGGGTTGCATCCAGAGGAGAGAAAAAAAAAAAGCTGATTGCAGGCATGAGGAGACCTACTGCTTCTGTCAAGTGTTTAGGGAGCATGAAAAAATTTTAATTTGTGTGCTTTTAAAGAAGATATCTAGTTTAGCTTATTTCCACGGTTTCAGTAATTATTACTGAGCCACAGTTTAATTAGCCGTCTGCATCTCTTTGTTTGAATACACAGTTTCCTCAGTGCCACTGTGATCACAGTGTGGGGCAGTGCCTGTGGTAGAGAGCATTGTACTTTGGATTGGATTGTAAAAACCTGTATTTAAAAACAAAAAGTTAGGAGAAAAAAAGCCAGCTAACCAAAAAGGCAGCAAGGAGCTTTGTTAAATGAGGTTAATATTACATATTAATGGCTCAACTTTGATAATTTTTTTCTCAGTTAATTTACTGGGAAAAAACAATTGTGTTGATATTTTAGCATAGTCATTTGTTCATATTTCTCTAAATGTAAATAAAGTTTAAAATTCTAAAGAAAACACAGACTAAAATTATTTAGAAAATTAATGTTATTTTGATAATCTTATTTTCAGTGTAGTAAATATATTAATAGGAAAGGCTAACCTATTTGTATGGAAACAAATGACTTATTATTCTAAATTAATAAAATGAAATATGTATATGTGCTTAAAAGCTATGTTGTTTACTCACATATACACAAATACATAAATACATACATACATATACATATGCACATATATGTAAAATATGCTTAGCTGCATGATTCAGGGAGTGATTAGGAGTCAATGTTGGAAACAATAACTATGACATTGGTGATGTAGAACATATGACAGGGATTTCATAGAGAAGCAAACCTGTTCCCATTAAGGCACCTCAGTGGCAAGGAAAGTTCTTGGATCTCAATATAATCTTTGCCTCCAAAAAGCCAACTTCCTCTAACTAGGCCCACTTCTTGATGTTTCCCTTCTCTCATCAAAGCACACTAATCTTGGAATTCTGTACAAAGAACTATAGGCAACTAAGGAAAGCAGGGACCTGAAGAGGTGTTCTTCCCCAGATAAGAATACCCCAATTGGTTGCCTAGTGCAAAATAGTCATCCCTGGAAACATACATACAAATAACATTATAAGACTGAGCAGGTTATATTTAGGGATATATATGCATGCAATAACAAATGATAAAAAAGAGAAAATAAAATTGAAGAATAGCGGGAGGGTATATGAGAGAGCTTAGAGGGAGGACAGGAAAGAGAAAAATATAATTATAGTATAATCTCAGAAATAAAAAAGTAAAAAATATTATAAAATATGTGAAACACTTTAAATAAAAAATTTTAAAGTTACATCAGCATGAGCATAGAACTATTTTAAAAGACCAATAAAGTTTGTAAATGACACAACATGCTATTGTACAAGAGCATATATTTAGTGCCTCAAAATAACAAGTGCACAAATATTTAGAATTGTAACTTCAAATTGGTGGATGTTTTCCTTAATGAGTGTGTACTGTTATTCCCCAACTCTGCTCATTAGTTTTGACTTGAACTCTATTTGATCAAATACTAAAATAATTTACATATATTTACTTCCTGATTCCATTTTCTTGGAACATCTTTTACAAGAACACCATTCTTTTACATGAACGTTGTACTGTCTTTAATCACCAGTGAGATATGTTTCTTGAAGGCGGTAGAAATATGGCTCCTGTTTTCCCCTTCCTTCCTTCTCTTCTTTCTTCTTTTCCTTCCTTCCTTCCTTTTTTTTTTCGAGGTACCTCTATTATGCAGCTCTGGCTCCCATGAAGCTCACTGTGTAGATCAGTCTTGAATTTCCAGAAATCCACCTGCCTCTGCCTCCAAAGTGTTGGAATTAAAAGCATGAGCCACCAAGCCCATCTGGGTCCTCTTTTCTAGTACAGTCTGTTGATCTGTGTCATTTTGTTGGGGAACATAGTCACTATAGAAACCCAAAGGCAGACATTTTCTAAAGTATAAAAATAGGAAGTAAATATGAAACACAAAAAACCATGCTTGGGGTGATGCATCAATAAGATACTACATTTTGAAATACATAAATGCTGAAATATTAGTCAATTTTGTTAATCATTTGAAGATCTGAAAGTTACTAATGTTCTTTGAAATTTTATTTTAAGAAACATACTACA
Organism: Pachyuromys duprasi; assembly: GCA_028658305.1. Classification (NCBI taxonomy): domain Eukaryota; kingdom Metazoa; phylum Chordata; class Mammalia; order Rodentia; family Muridae; genus Pachyuromys; species Pachyuromys duprasi. The sequence goes on along the minus strand of CM053750.1, from coordinate 24,974,036 downwards.
TGCTGATGATAGTTTCTGTTGTAACAAATTAGGAAACTTATAATTAAGTTATTTGAGCACATAATTTTCTATTTTTATAATCATAGCTCTTATGTAATATTAACGGTAATGTAGCTGATCAGGAAAATTGTGTAAGGTTAGGATGATTCTATTAATTAGGCTCTTTGTTAAAACACTGAGATTAAGTTAGGGATGTTCTTGGGATTGTGGAGGACTGACCTCTTTTTTAATTTTAATTTTAATGTTTTATATTAATTGCAGTTTATTCATTTTGTATCCCAGCTGTAGCCCCTCCCTCATTACCTCCCAATATCACCCTTCCTCCCTCATCTCTGCCCATGCCCCTCTCCAAGTCTACTGATAAGGGAGGTCCTCCTTCCCCTCCATCTGACTCTAGCCTGTCAGGTTTCATCAGGACTGGCTGCATTGTCTTCCTCTGTGGCCTGGTAAGGCTGCTTCCCACTCAGGGGGAGGTGATCAAAGAACCAGCCACTGAGTTCATGTCAGAGACAGTCCCTGTTCCCCCTACTAGGAAACCCACTTGGAGACTGAGCTGCCATGGGCTATATCTGTGTAGGGGTTCTAGGTTACCTCCATGCATGGTCTTTGATTGGAGTATCAGACTCAGAAAATGATCCATGGGCCCAGATTTCTTCATTCTGTTGCTCTTCTTGTGGAAAGCACCCTCCAAGTCTTTCTATCTCCCCTTCTTTCATAATATTTCCTGCACTCTACCCAAAGTTTGGCTATGAGTCTCAGCATCTACTTTGATACCCTGCTGGGTAGAGTCTTTCAGAAGCCCTCTGTAGTAGGCTCCTGTCCTGTTCCCTGTTTTCTCCCTCTTCGGGTATCCATCCCATTTGCCTGAGTGAGGATTGTTCATCTTACCCAGGGTCCTTCTTCTTGCTTCTTTAGGTGTACAGATTTTAGTATGCTTATCCTATATTTTATGTCCCCTAAGGACTGACCTCTTGACATTATTGAGGCTTTCTACTCATGAACAGGAAATACATCTCTTCATTTATTGCAATTAGCTTCTGTGCATTTTTTAGGTTTATCAAGTATCCTATTTGGTATACCACTTTATTATGATTTTCAATTAAAATTCCAATTTTCATTTGTTGGTTATAATTTAGTGGACTTTTACATATTAATGCTGTAGCCAATGGTTGATTACATGCTTCAGGAGTTCTGTGTTTAATTTTCTGGGATTTCTCTATATCCATGACCTCTTCCAAGTTGCCTATCAGTCTTAATATCCTGAGGTTTAATCATTATGGGTATTGGGTTTTGTTAATTTTTTTTTACATGAACTGGTGCTATAATACGATTTTGGGAGTGAACTGTACTTTTTATTTATAAAATTTGTTCATTGACAATTTTATTCAAGTACATAAAGCATTCTAATACTCTCATTCCAACCTCTTTTATCTTTCCCATGTCCGCAATAATCTCTCCTCCTAATAAATCCTTTTCCCACATTCATGTCTTGTTTTGTTTTATGACACACTAAGTTTAACCACAGCCATCGGTAAGACTAAGAGTTTGGAAATATCCATTAGAGAGTGTTGGTCTCAGCAATGAATTCTAAATGATTCCTGCACGTCCAGATTTTATCAGTAGTCAGTAATACAGAAAGGTGTATAGTGTTCCCATGAGTCCATCCTGAGACATGGTAGTAGTCTTGTGCAGGTTCTGCAGGTTCAGGTTCGGTACAGGCAACTAGAGTTCCTTTGAGTTCATTATTGCATTAGTTGTATCACTCCCAGGAGATTCCTCCCTATTATTCAGCTCACACACTCCTTATATCATATGTTCCATGATATTCTCCAAACCTTAGGGAACATGGTTTAACTTTCCTGTATAGGGTTGAGCACTCAGCTCTCACTAATTCTCAGCTCGTGCCTTAGCCATGAGTCTCTAAATTCATTGCTTTTAACTACAGAGAAACACTTCCATGTTAAAATAGAGAATAGCATTTGTCTATGGGTATAATTTTAGATATGTAAAAGACAATTTGCTCCTATGTCAATTCAGCTAAACAATAAAACTAAGTTCCTCTGCTAAGGCCTTTGATAACCCCAGCCATGTGGGTTTTTTTTTCTTTTTTTAAACTTTTAAAACATATTCTAAAAATTGATCTTTTTCTCATTTATTTATTTCATTCACTTTACATCCTTGTAGCCTGAGTCCCTCCTCCACTCCCAGTCCCACCCTTTCCTCTTCTATCCAGCCCAGCTCATCAAATTGCATCAGGACTGGGCATGTCCTCTTCCTTTGTGGCCTGTCAAGGAATTCCAGCCAGTGGACAGTGATTTAAAAGCTAGCAAGTGAGTCCATGTCCAATGCAGTCCTTACTTCCCTTATTAGTGTACCCACTTGAAGCCTATTCTGCCCATCTGCTACATCTTTGTAGGGGGCCTAGGTCCAGTTCATCCCTGGTCGCTGGTTGATGCTTCAGTCTCAGAAAACACCTCTGAGCCCTGGTTAATTGGCTCTGTTGTTTTACTTGTAGAGCTCCTGTCACTTCTGGGTCCTATTTTCTTTCTCCCCAGTATTCCCAGAGTCTCCACAGGCATCAAACAATATTTGACTGTGAGTCTCAGCATCTGTTTTGAGGTGCTGTTTTGAGGTGAGTGCTGTTGTACTCTAAGAGGTTCCTGTCTGCAACATTAGCAGAGTGTCTGGAAACAACCTAAATGTCCCTCAACCAAAGAATGTATAAAATAACTGTGGCATATTTACACAGTGGAATACCACTCAGCTACTAAAATCAAAGAAATACTGATATTTGCAGGAAAATGGATGGAACTAGAAAAGATCATCCTGAGTGAGATAATCCAGACCCAGAAAGATGCACATGGTATGTACTCACTTATAAGTGGATTTTAGCCCTGTAGTACTAGATAAGCATACTACTAGGCACAGACCCAAAGAAGATAATTAATAAGGAGGACCCAAGTGAGGATGCATAAATCTAACTTGAAAGAGGAGATAGGATAGACAGAGGTAATGGGGAACAAGGTTGGAGGGAGAGTGCAAACAGTTAAGAGGATGGAGAACAGACCAGAGGAGAGCAAGGGTGAGAGGACAGAAGGGCTGCAGAGAAAAGAGAAAGTGAGAGTGGGGACGTCTCTGTGACAAGCCTACATCAGGGTAGGCTCCTGGGAGGATATGAGGTGGATTCAAGCAGAGACTCCTAGGAACAAAGACTATAAAGACTGAAGACTAGACTAGTCTTCCAGTAAAGGGTGGGGAACACCAAACCACCCACAAATTTACCCTGCCTATGACATGTGCAGGAATAAAGACAGAGCAGATTGAGAGAATGCCCAGCAGACACCTGACCCAGCCAAAGACCTGCCCTATTGGAGAATGCCAACCACTGACACTATGAACAATACTTTGCCCAAGTTTATAGTAGTAGGAATGAATGATTTCCTGTGGCGTGAGCCTTGACTCCAAGTGGCTGATTGGACCCAAATAGTCACTGCCATTATTGTACAAGTGGGTAAATAGTTTCTAGTTCTGAGGCAAGATTGCTGATGCTTCCCCCCCCCCTTACTGCCTTCATGACATCTTTCATCACTATGGAAAACAGCTAGCTAGTGTATATGCATACGTGTATATGGCTGTGCATATCCATCTGAGCACAGAAGCCAGAGCAGGACAATAGTGGTCCTGCTTGCTCTAACACTCTTGGGCTTACTAAATTTGGAGCAATGCGAACAACCAGGAAGTACCAGAGAACCTCTTGTTTCCACTCACAGCAGCATTGGGCTTACCAGGTTTTTACATGGATACTGTGCATTTGAATTCCTCATGCTTTAATAGCAAATGTTTTTACTCACTGAGACACATCCCAATCACATTTTATAAGGTTTTTATTGATCAAATTTCACGTAAATTATCAGATTTTGGGGAATGTGGGTAAAAGCACAAGTTACTTAACCTGATGACATGAGTTAAATCCCAGTAAAACATACAAAGGTGGAAGAAGAGAAATAATTCCACAAAGTTATTCTCTGATCTCCAGATGAGTTCTAGGGTGTGTGCAACAGCATAGACACATCATACATATATACACATAATAATAATTGTCAGAACACAGTCCAAAAATGGAGCTGTGTGAGAGGAAATCTGAGTGAATTTTGGAGTCAGAAAACTCAAAAAAAAAAAAGAGCGAAAGAAACAAATAACAAAACAAAACATGAATCTTAGGCATAACTTCCATTTCTTAAAAAACATGAAAATATTCTAAGAATGTGCCTTTATGTCTCTCTCAGATGTAGTGGACTGTAGTAAGTTTACTTTAGATTATTCAACTGGCTATTATTTATTTGCTAATATTACTTTATGGAAAAATATGTTTTTGTCCATTGTAGCTTGTCCTTGTAATGGTACATTTTACTCATGGGACACTTCTTGTTTATAACTCACAGTATTAATTGTGTGATGCTCTGAATAAAGTTGACTATTGCATGAGACTTCAGTCCCTCTTATTTTTAGGCTCCATTCTCTCATATTTCTATATCATTTTTCATAGAATTTGTTGTTCATAGGTGCTACATAAATAAATAAACAAATGAATTGCCTAACATAGGAAAAATTTAATTCTCCCTCATGTTCTTATGTTAGATAAGGGCATATCAATTTATTAGTATTTCCAACATTCCAGCATACCAGCTTTTTTATCATATTGTTTAATTGTTATTCAAATTTATTTTATTTCCTCTATTTATTTTTATTTATTATAATTTATTCACTTTGTATCCCAGTTGTACTGCCCTCTCTCTTCCTCTCCCAGTCCCACTCTCCCTCCATCTTCTCCCGCTATGTTCCTCCTGTAGTCCACTGATAGAGGAGGTCTGCTTATATCTGACCCTAGCCTATCAGGTCTCATCAAGACTGGCTGCATTGTTTCCCTCTGTGGTCTAGTAAGGCTGCACCTTCCCACCCTACCCCCAGAGGAGGGGTGATCAAAGAGGCAGCCACTGAGTTAGTAACAGAGGCAGCCCCTGCTACCCTTATTAGGGAACCCACTTGGAGACTGAGCTGCCATGATCTACAGATGTGTAGGGGTTCTAAGTTATCTCCATGCATGGTCCTTAATTGCAGTATCAGACTCTGAAAACCCTCTGAGCCCAGATTTCTTGGTTCTGTTGCTCTCCTTATGGAGCTCCTGTCCTCTCAAGGTATTTCTATCTCCCTCTTCTTTCATAAGACCCCTGCACTATGTGCAAAGTTTTGCTATGAGTCTAAGCATCTGCTTAGACACCCTGCTGGGTAGAGTCTTTCACAGGCCCTCTGTGGTAGGGACCTGTCCTGTTCCCTGTTTTCTCCCTATTCCGATGCTTATCTCATTGGATTAAGCAACTTTCCTAGGGGCCTTCTTCATGCTTAGCTTCTTTAGGTGTACAGATTTTAAAAAGTTTATCCTAGTTTGTGTTTTCTTTATAGATTCTAATTCTGTTTTCATGCAACAAATCAAGTAATCCAGTTAAAAATGGGGTATGGAACTAAACAGAGAACTCTCTGTAGTGGACTGTAGAATGGCAGAAAAACACATAAAGACGTCCTTAGCCATCAGGGAGATGCAAATCAAAACAACCCTGAGATTTCACCTTACACCTGTCAGAATGGCTAAGATCAAAAACTCAAGTGACAACACATGCTGGAGAGGATGTGGAGGAAGAAGAACCCTCCTCCTTTGCTGGTGAGAATGTAAACTTGTACAACCACTCTGGAAATCAATTTGGCGTTTTCTTAGACAATAAAGAATAGTGATTCCTCAAGATCCAGCTATACCACTCCTAGGCACATATTCAAAATATTCTCAAGTACACACAAGGACATTTGCTCAACTATGTTCATAGCTGATTTATTCATAATAGCAAGAACCTGGAAACAACCCAGATGTCCCTCAGTTGAGGAATGGATACAGAAATTGTGGTACTTTTATACAATGGAATACTACTCACCAATTAAAAAGGAGGAAATCATGAAATTTTCAGGCAAATGGTGGGACCTGGATACCTGAGTTAGGTATCCCAAAAGCAGAAGTACACACATGGTATATACTCACTTATATAGACCTATAAGATAGGATAAACATACTGAAATCTATACACCTAAAGAAGATAAATAAGAAAGAGGACCTGGGGTAAGAGGATTAATCCTCACTTAGAAAGACAAATGGGATGGACATTGGATGTAGGAGAAAACAAGTAGCAGGACAAGAGCCTACCATAGAGGGCCTCTGAAAGAATCTACCTAGCAGTGTATCAAAGCAAATGTTAAGACACATAACCAACCCTTTGGCAGAGTGCAGGGAATCATATGGAAAAAGGGGGAGTTAGTATGACCTTGAGAGGGCAGGAGCTTCGCAAGGACCAAATATATCAGGGCATAAGGGTCTTTTATGACACTGTTTCTCCATGGCTAGTTCTTCGACTCCCCTGCCCCCCCCGAGGGAGGAGCACTCTTGCTAGGCCACAGAAGACGACATTGCAGCCAGTCCTGAAGAGACCTGGTAAGCTAGAGTTAGATGGAGGGGAGAAGATCCTCCCCTACCAGTGAACCTTGAAAGGGACAGGGAGGAGATGAAGGAGGGAAGGGCGGTATAGGGAGGGAATGCGGGAAGGGGCAATGACTGGGGTGCAAAGTACATAACCTGTGATTAATATAAAATAAAAATGTGTAAAAGAAAGAAAGTTTATCCTATATTACATGTCTAATACCCACTTAAAAGTGAGTATGTACTATGTGTGTTTTTCTGCTTCTGGTTTACCTCACTCCGGATGATCTTTTCTAGGTCCCACCATTTGCCTGAAATTTTCATGATTTCCTTGATATTAATTGCTGAGTAGTACTCCCTTGTGTAAATATATCACATTTTCTGTATCCTATTCTCAATTGAGGGGCATCTGGGTTGTTTCCAGATTCGGTCTATTACAAATAAAGCTGCTACAAACATGATTGTGCAAATGTCCTTGTTGTAAACTTGAGCATATTTTGGATACATGCCTAGAAGTGTTATAATAGCTAGATCTTGAGGTAGCACTAGTCCCAATTGTCTGAGAAAGTGCCAGATTGATTTCCAAATGGGTTGTACAAGTTTATATTCCCACCAGCAGTGCAGTCGGTTCCCCTTTCTTCACATCCTCTCCAGCATTTGTTGTCACTTGAGTTTTTGATCTTAGCCATTCTGATGCATGTAAGGTGAAATCTCAGGGTCGTTTTGATTTGCATTTCCCTGAGTATGTTGAACATTTCTTTAAGTGTTTCTCTGCCATTCGATATTCCTTCATTGAGAATTATCTGCTAACTCTACACTCCATTTTTTACTTGGATTACTTGATTTGTTGCTGTTTAACTTCTTGAATTCTTTATATATTCTGGATACTAGCCCTCTGTCAGATATAGGATAGGTGAAGATCGTTTCCCAATCCCTAGGCTGTCATTTTGTTCTGAGGACAAATTGAAGGTTTTCAATTTCACGAGGTCCCATTTATTAATTTTTTAACTTAGAGCCTGTGCTGTTGGTGTGCTGTTCAGAAAGTTGTTCCCTGTGCCAATTAGTTCTAGGGTCTTCCCCACTTTTTCTTCTAACCGATTTATTATGTCTGGTTTTATGTTGATGTCTTTGATCCAGTTGGACTTTAGTTTTGTGCAGGATGATAAGTATGGATCTATTTGCATTTTTCTACATGTAGACATCCAGGTAGCCCAGCACCATTTGTTGAGGATGCTGACTTTTTTTCCATTGTATGGTATTGACTTCGTTGTCAAAAATCAAGTATCCATAGGTGTGTCAGGTTATTACTAGGTCTTCTATTTGATTTCATTGCTCCACCATTCTGATTCTGTGCTAGTACCATACAGTTCTTATTACTGTTGTTCTATAGGACAGCCTGAGTCAGGGATGGAGATACCTCTAGACGATTTGTTATTGTACAGGATTGTTTTAGCTATTCTGTTTTATTTGTTTTGTTTTATTTTCCCATATGAAATTTAGAATTGTTCTTTTAAGTTCTCTAACACATTGTGTTGGTATTTTGATGGGAATTGCATTGAATCTGTAGATTGCATTTGGTAGAATTTGGCCATTTTCCCTGTGCTAATCCTGGAAAACCATGAGCATGGTAGATCTTTCCATCCTCAGATATCTTCTTCAGTTTCTTTCTTCAGAGACTTGAATTTTTTTAAACAGGTTTTTAACTTATTTTGTTAGAGTCACACCAAGGTACTTTATGTTACTTGTGACTATTGTGAAGGGTATTGTTTCCCTAATTTTTTTCTCAGCTTTTTTTTCTGTATTCAGGAGGGCTACTTATATTTTTGAGTTAATTTGTATCTAGCCATTTTGCTGAAAGTGTTTATCAGCTAAAGAAGTTCTCTGATAGAATTTTTGGGGTCACTCAGGTATACTATCATATTACCTGCAAATAGTGATACTTTGACTTCTTCCTTTCAAATTTAAATCTCCTGTATTTATTTTACTGCTCTAGCTAGGATAGAGAAGTAGTGGGCAGCCTTGCCTTGTCCCTGATATCAGTGGGATTGATTTAAGTTTCTCTCCATTTAGTTTTTTGATGTTGGCTATCGGCTTGTTATAAGTTGTCTTTCCTATCTTTAGGTGTGTGCCTTTTATCCCTAATCTCTCCAAGATGATAAACATGAATGGGTGTTGGATTTTCTCAAATGCCTTGTCAGCATCTAAGGAGATGATCCTGTGATATTTTTTTCCTTCAATGTATTTATATGGTGGATCATATTGAGGGATCACATTAATGGATTTTCGTATATTGAACCACCCCTGCATGCCTGGGATGAAGCCTACTTGGTCATGGTGGATGATATATCTTTTATGTGTTCTTGGATTTGGTTTGTGAGTATTTTATAGAGTACTTTTGCATAAATGGTCATAAGAGAGATGGGTTGGAAGTTCTCTTTTTTGTTGGGTCTTTGTGTGGTTTAGGTATCAAGGTGACTGTGGTTTCATAGAATGAGTTTGGTAATGTTCCTTCTGTTTTTATTTTGTGGAAGAGCATGAAGAGAATAGGAGTTAGCTCTTCTTGGAAGATCTGGTAGAAGGTTGCACTGAAACCATCTGGCTCTGGACTTTTTTTGAATGGGAGACATTTGATGACTGCTTCTATTGTTTTCAGGGATATAGTACTATTTAATATATTCACTTGATCTTGATTTAATTTTTATAAATGGAATCTATTAAAAAAATTGTCCACTTCATTTCAATTTTCAAATTTTGTTTCATATAGGCTTTTGTAGCAATACCTAATAATTGTTTGGATTTAGTGTTTGTTGTTATGTCCCCCCGTTCATATCTGATTTGGATAGTGTCTCTCTGTGTTTTAGTTAGTTTGGCTAAGCGTTTGTCTCTCTTGTTGATTTTCTCAAAGAACCAGCTCCTGGTGTCATTGATTCTTTGAGTTGTTTTTTGTTGTTTCTAATTTATTGATTTCAGCTCTGATTTATTTCCAATTGTCTACTTCTCCTGTGTGTGTCTGCTGCTCTTTTTTCCCCCTAGAGCTTTTAGGTGTCCATTACGTTGCTTGTATGAGATGTCTCAAACTTCTTTCTAAAAGCATTTATTGCAATGAACTTTCCTCCTAGCACTGCTTTCATTGTATTCAGTTGTGCCTTCATTTTCATTGAATTTTAAAAAGTCTATAATTTCCTTTTTTTTTTAAATTTCTTCCCTCACCAAGTTGTCACTGAGTAGAGAGTTGTTTAGTTTCCATGTGTATGTAGGCTTTTTGTCATTCTGTTGTTGTTGAGGTCTAGTTTTAGGCCATGATCGTCTTATTAGATACAAGTGATTCTTTTTTTGTTGTTGTTTACTAATTTTTTAATAAATTTATTTATTTTTATATCAATCACAGGTTAGGTTTTTTTGCATCCCATGCGTCGCCCCCTCCCTCATTCCCTTCCACCCTCCCCAACCCTCCCTCAACTCCTCCCCGCCCCCTCCAAGTCCACCAACAGGGGAGGATCTCCTCCCCTTCCATCTGACCCCAGATCATCTTGTCTCCTCAGGGCTGGCTGCAATGCCCTCCCCTGGGATCTAGCCAGGCTGTTACTCCCTGGCATGTATGGGGGACGGTCGAAGAGTCAGCCATCAAGTTCAAGACTGAAACAGTCCCTGTTTCCCTTACTAGGGTCTTCAGTTCGACAATGAGCTATCATGGGCCACATCTGACCAGGGGTTCTATGTATATCCATATATGGTCCTTGGTTGGAGAAACTGTCTCATATAAGACCCCTGTGCCCTTCTCAGTGATTCTTTTGATCTTCCTGTATTCATTGAGGCTTGCTCAATGCCCTATTATATGGCCATTTTTAGAGAAGATTACATGAGGTGCTCAGAGGAAGGTATGCTCTTCTGTGTTTGGATGAAAAGTTCTGTAAACATCTATTAGATCCATTTGATTTAAGACCTCTGTAAATGTCATTATTTCTCTGTTAAGCTTCTGTCTCAGTGATCTCATCCCTTGGCAAGAGTGAAGTGTTGAGGTCTCCCACTATTAAGTTGTTGGGATTGATGTGTGATTTAAGCTTCAATAATGTTTCTTTGACTAATTTAGGAACACTTGCACTTGGCGCATAGATGTTCAGGATTGTGATGTTCTCCTGGTGGATTTTTCCATTCATGAGAATGAAGTGTCACCATGTTTTTTTATTAATTTATGTTAAAGTCTATTTTATTAGATATTAGGATGTGTATTCCAGTTTATTTTCTGGATCCACTTGCTTTAAAAAGCCTTTTTCCAGCCCTTTAATCTGAGGTAGTGTTGATCTTTGTTGCAGAGGTGAGTTTCTTGGATGCAACAGAATTTTGGATCTTGTTTCCACAACCAATCTGTTAGTCTGTTTCTTTTTATTAGAGAGTTGAGTCCGTTTATGTTGATAGGTAATAGTGAGCAATGAATGTTACTTCCTTTTATTGTGGAGATTTAGAGTTGGTGGTGACAGTGCGTTTTTAATATTTTTATTTTTATTAATTACAGTTTATTCACTTTGTATCCCCCCTATAGCTCTCTCCATCCCCCCTCCCAATGCCATCCTCCCTTCCTTTTCTCCACCCATGCCCCTCCCCAAGTCTACTGATGGGGGAGGTCTTCCTCTCCTTCCTTCTGATCCTAGTCTATCATGTCTCATCAGGAGTGGCTGCATTGTCTTTCTCTGTGGCCTGGTAAGGCTGCATCCCCTTTTGGTTCTGTTGCTCTTCTTGTGGAGCTCCTGACCTCTCCAGGTCTTACTATCTACCCCTTCTTTCATAAGATTACCTGTACTCTGCCCAAAGTTTGGTTATAAATCTCAGCATCTGCCTTGATACCCTGCAGGGTATAGCCTTTCAGAGGCCCTCTGTGGTATGCTGCTGTACTGTTCTCTAGTTTCTCCCTCTTTTGATGTCCTTACTCTTTGCCTTTCTGAATGGGGATTGAGCTTCTTAGTCAGAGTCCTCCTTCTTGATTAGTTTCTTTAGGTGTACAGATTTTAGTATGTTTATCCTATATTATACATCTAATGTCCACTTATGAGTGGGTATATACCCTGTGTGTCTTTCTATTTCTGGGATACCTCACTCAGGGTGATCTTTTCCAGTTACCACCATTTGCCTGAAAATTTCATGATTTCCTTGTTTTTTTATTAATGAGTAATATTCCATTGTATAGTCGTACCACAATTTCTGTATTCATTCCTCAACTGAGGGACATCTGGGTTGTTTCCAGCTTCTGGCTATTATAAATAAAACTGCTGCAAACATGTTTGAGAAAATGTCCTTGTTGTATACTTGAACATCTTTTGGATATATGCCTAGGAGT
>CM053750.1:24911914-24962087 GCA_028658305.1 Pachyuromys duprasi | reverse complement strand
TTTGTATTTGTTTTCTTTTAATTCTTTGTTGTGAAGTTATCTACTTCCTGTGTTTTCTTGGGTGTAGTTGATTTCGTTGGGCTGGAGTTTTCCTTCTAGTATCTTCTGTAAGGCTGGGTTGCTGTGTAGATATTGTATAAGTTTAGTTTTGTTATGGAATATTTTGTTTCCTCCATCCATGTTGATTGAAAGCTTTGCTGGGTAAAGTAGTCTTGTTTGGCTTCTGTGTCTCTTAGAGTCTGTATCACATTTGCCCAGACCCTTCTGAATTTCCTAGTTTCTGTTGAGAGGTCTGGTGTGATTCTGATCATTCTACCTTTATATGTTATTTGGCCTTTTTCCCTTGCTTATTTTAATATTTTTTCTTTGTTCTGTAGATTTGGTGGTTTGACTATGATGTGATGTGAGGAGTTTCTTTTTGGGTCTAGTCTATTTGGTTTTCTGTAAGCTTCTTGTATGTTTTCAGTTATCTCTTTCTTTAAGTTGGGAAATTTTCTCTTATGATTTTCTTGAAAATATTTTCTGGACCTTGGAGCCTGGGATCTTTTTTTTTTTTTTTTTTTTTTGAGGTATTACTTTTAGGTATTGTCTTTTTCCAGTATTCTTGAGTTCTTGGATATTTTGTGTCAGGACCTTTTCTGATTATATGTCTTTTTTGTGTGATGTATTTATTTCTTCACTTGTGTCTTCAGGGCCTGAGATTCTCTCCTCCATGTCTTGAATTCTGTTAGTGATGTTTACCTCTGTGGTTTACGATCTCTTCCCTAGGTTTTCCATCTCCACGTGTTTCTCTGTGTGTGTTTTCTTTATTGATTCTCTTCTGTTGCCATGTGTTGCACCATTTCCTTCATCTGTTTGTATTTGGATTCCTTTCTGTTCATGATGGCCTCTATTTTTTTTTGTTCGTTTCCTCTATATGTGCTCCTATTTTTTTTTTTTTTTGGCTGTATTTGCTTGTATTTCTTTGAGAGCTTTGTTCGTTTACTCTTTTTTGATATTTTATTTTTATTTTTAATTAAATTTTTATTTTTATATTAATTACAGTTTATTCACTATAGCCCTCATTACTCCTCTCCCAATGTCACCCTCCCTCCCTCATCTCTTTCTATGCTCCTCTTCAAGACCCCTGCTTATATGTAGCCCAAGGCAGCTCAGTATCCATGTAGGTTCCCTAGTAAGGAGAACAGGGACTGTCTCTGATCTGAACTCAGGGGCTAGCTCTTTGACTGCCTACCCTGGATGGGGGAGTAGCCTTGCCAAGCCTTAAAGGAGGACAATGTGGCCAATTCAGATGAGACCTGTAAGCTAGGTTTGTTTACTCTTTATGTGCATCTAATAACTGGATAAGCATAGATTTGAGAATATTTCCTGTTTCCAAAGAAATAAATGTCTATTGAGTTTGCTGGTTTCTGGTGAAGCCATGATGTCCTGATTTTTATTTACATTTTTGTTGGATGTGTTCTTATGCTGGCCTCTATCCATCTGATGGTCAGTAGCTTTGCTCTTTGTTCCTGGAGCCTGTACTGCTTACTGGGTCTGTCTATCTGTGAAATCTGGAGTATTCTTCAGGAAGATGAAAGAGGTCCACTGGTTTGAGAATGGGTGCACAGGTGCATGTGTACAAGCAGGATTGTGCATGGACATGTGCCTTGAAGGACAGGGTACTAGTGCATGTAGATGCTTGGAATTGTGGAGCCTAAGAGCAGGTGGAGTGCTAGCAGGGTTAGTGGGTGCACTGCACATGGGCAGGTGCCCTGAATGGCTCAATGTCGTACTGTCCTGAAGGCACTCAGATCTGTTTGTGTGGCACCATCTTGGCTCCAGGAATTGTTTGTCTGGACTCCACTGGGAGACCCACAGAACAGGGGCTTCAATGTTGAGAAAGCTGTCCCAGGGATCCCTATGTTGCCCACAGTGCGGTGTGGCTGGCAGCGATCCAATGTCTGGCTGCTAGTGTAGAGGGACCTGGATCTGGGGCTCTATGTGCACTCACTCACAGGAATATGTGGAAGGCTTGGGGCGGGGCGGCCCATGGTTCTCTCCTCTCAGATTTGGCTCTGCTGTTTCTGGGTTAAGGGAAAGCACAGGAAGTTGAAAGTTCACCACTCTCAGACGCTGGAAACATCCAAGGGTGACCTGGACCAATCTGTCCCAGCTCATGGGTTCCCTCTAGTCCAGGGAGCCTTAATGGCGATGTTCTGGCTTCAGCCACCTCTCCACTCAGCAGTTTAGGGAGTTTCTGATCCTCTGCCCCTCAGACTTGGTGCAAGCTGGTGGCTGGTGGTGGCCATCTTGGAGGCCCACTGTTACCCATTTTCAATTTAATAAATTATTGCTTTAAATTATTTCTTCTGCTTGTTGTGTTTAAACATTCTTTAACTTTTCTAACTTTCTGGCATTTTAAAACTTTCGTTTACAAGTTTTCTTTATGGTTTATGCTTTTGTTTGTTTGGCTGATAGTTTTGTTTTCTTTTTTAGGGGGGTTTATTTTTCTTGTTGTTTTGTGACAAGGGTCTCTTTACATAGCCTTAGCAATCTTAGTACTCTATGTAGACTAGGGAGGCTTTGAACCTGCCCGCACCTCCCAAGTTCTTGCATTAAAGGTACGGGCCAGAACACATGGCTTGGGATACATGCTTTCATTGTTACATTTTCCTATTAATTACTTAATTACTTTTTCCTAATAATTAATTAAACCCCAAAATTTTGATGCACTATATTCTTATTTCTTTCAGTTTAATATGTTTTTAATGTTTAAGGTCTTCCTCCTTGGGCAATGTAGTATTTAAGTCTAATTAGTTTTCAAATGCTTGTGGAATCTTCTGGCTTTCTTTCTGATATTCATCTTTGTTAAATTGGATTGTATCTTGGTAGTACAGTCTATATGAGGTTTTCTTTAAGGTATATTTTATGGGTCAGTGTGTGATACATCTTGGTATGTTTACCTTGTGTCCTGGAAAATAAGTATTTTACCATTCCTTCTTTAAAACTTCTTTTTTATAGAGATACATTGGATTCAGTTTTGGTTTTATTATAATATTTACATAAATTAATGAGAAAAGCACAGTAATAATGTTTATTATGTGGATTTGAACCATTTTCTTCTTCACTAATAAGACTCTGGCTATTTTCCTGGGTGTCAAGGGAGACTTTAAAATGGAGAATTTTTTTTGTTGATCAAAAAAATTTAGCAATTTCTAGTATATTTTTGAGCTTCTCTTAATTTTTCAGACTTTCAAAGTAATGAATTCAAAATAAAGCTTTTCTAGTTCCATCTATTTGCCTGCAAATTTCATGATTTCCTTGTTTTCAACAGCTGAGTAGTAGTCCATTGTATAAATGGGTAATTTCTGTTTCCATTCTTTGGCTGAGGGACATTTAAGTTGTTTTCAGATTCTGGCTCTCATGAATAAAGCTGCCATGAACATAGTTGAGCAAATGCCCTTGTTATATGATGGAGCATGTTTCGGGTATATGCCCAGGAGATGTACATCTGGGTTTTGAGTTAGCACTATTCCCAACTTTCTGAGAAAGCACCAATAGATTTCCAAGTTTGTACTCCCACCAGCAATGGAGTCATGTCCCCCCTTTTCCACATCCTCTCCAGCATGTTTTGTCACTTGAGGTTTTGTTCTTAGCCACTCTGATGGGTGTAAGATGGAATCTAAGAGATGAGTATTTTGGGATAGAATGTTCTCGTCCCCTAAAATATAGCTTACTACTTTAAAAATAAATATACCAGTGAGACATGGTAGCATATTTAATCTCAGTGCTCAGTAGGCAGAAGCAGGCAGATCTCTGTGAGTTCAAGGTTAGCCTGATTTATATAATGAGCTTCAGGCCAGTCAGGAATACAAAGATTCTGCCTCAAAGATAAATAAATATTCAGTTATTGAGGAAACATGCAGGTTTTATAAATTAGCATTTTACTGATAAATTTAGAGAGAAGGTTATTTATGCAATTTATTGTCCTAAATATTTCTTTTTTTTTTCTTCGTAGAAAAAAAAGATTTAAGTTATAATACCAATCAACTTGATGACTGGACAACTTACAATTATATAAAGTAAAAGTTGTCATGACATCAGTTCATGCTTTTCTGTATTGAAGAGGGTATGTAAAGATTGTAAGAGCCAGAGTAGCAGGAAGTTTTCTCTGATAGTATGTCCCCTACAAGTGTAAGAGAAGCTATACCCATGTAGTCTCACCATCATGGTTGCTTAAATAGGAGTTGAAAAAGGATGATGCTAGCAGACATGCTGTTGGGGGGGGGGGGGAACTCACAATATCTCAACCCTAAAGAAGAACTACAGCAATCAAGGAATACCAAGAATGGCAGTAAGTAGTCTTCCCCAAGAATAAAAAACTAACTGTTTATTCATTACCAAATGGTTATCCTTGAAAACACATATGTATATATGTAATATCATATCCACTGAGGAGATTATATTTGTATATTCAGGAATACACTCACATGCAACTGACAATGATTAAAGAAAACAAGGCCAAGAATTTTAGAGCAAGGTGGCTTTGTGCATGGGAGACTTTGGAGGAAGGAGGGAAATAATGTAATTGTATTATACTTAAATTAACCAACCACCTACTACAGATTAATGCTATTGCTTCTAATTTTTCCTATTATGAGTAATGTCAGGATAAGTGTATTGATAATCTGTGATTGTGCATTGTTTTCAATGCAGATGCCTATAAAAATGGGAGAATTTAGCATTTGCATATCTTGGAATATTTCTTCTCAATTATAAAATAATTTCAGGAACTAGTTAAAAAATAAATACATCAGTAAGATAAGCATTCTCCTCACACATACAAAAAAGGAGTTAAAGATACTTAGAGATAAATATGGTGCCCTACAACATACTAAGGCTAACTCTGGTTTCTTTAGGATGTTAAGAAGCTACAAACCATCTTTATGTGATATCACATCAAAATTTACAAGAAACTGAGAATCTGAGGTTACTACCATTTTATCATGAGTAACTTTGTAATTAAGAAGCTCCTTGTATCTTCTTCCATACATTTTACAGTCAATAATTTCGAATGATATTCAGTCTTTTTGTTCTGGAACACAGTCCAAACTCCAATTGGCAGAAGAGTAGTGAGTTGGGCAGTCTCTCATGTCTGCATTTCACATGGCTGTTTTCTGAATTTAGTTGAAACTTTGGATAAGGAATCATATCTTCACAGTATTTCCTTCTGGAGTCGGGAAGTTTATCTGTTTAGAAATGTTGCCCTTTTGGCAGTTAAGTGTGGGAATAAACTGAGCACAGTGTAGGCCTTGAATGTTAATAGCTTAATAGCTCATTTGATTGCAAGGATACAAAAAAAAAATGCTCACAGATTGCAACCTTCACATGGTTTGTCAAAATAGCTACTAATAACATAAAGTACCTTGGTGTCACTCTACCCAAGCAAGAGAAAGATCTGTTTGAAAAAAACTTCAAGTATCTGAAGAAAGAAATTGAAGAAGATATCAGAAGATAGAAAGATCTACCATGCTCATGGATCGGTAGGATTAACATAGTGAAAATGGCCATCCTACCAAAAGCAATCTACAGAGTCAATGCAATTCCCATCAAAATACCAACACAATTCTTTACAGACCTTGAAAAACAATTCTCAACTTCAAATGGAAAAACAAAAAAAAACCCAGAATTGCCAAAACAATCCTGTACAATAACAGATGGTCTGGAGGTATCTCCATTCCTGATCTCAAACTGTACTACAAAGCAAAAGTGATAAAAACTGCATAGTACTAGCATAGAAACAGAATGGCAGATCAATGGAATCAAATGAAGACCCAGAAATAAACTCACATACCTACAGATGTTTGATTTTTGACAAAGAAACCAAAACATACAACGGAAAAAAGACAGCATCTTCAACAAATGGTGCTGGTCTAATTGGATGTCTACATGTAGAAAAATGAAACTAGATCCGTACTTATCACTGTGCATAACACTAAACTCCAGTGGATCAAAGACCTCAACACAAAGACAGACACACTAAATCTGTTAGAAGAAAAACTTGGAAAGAGCCTTGAACTCATTGGCACAGGGAACAATTTCCTGAACAGAACACCAACAGCACAAGCTCTAAGATCAACAATCAATAAATGGGACCTGGTGAAACTGAAAAGCTTCTGTAAAGCAAAGGCCACAGTCATCAGAACAAAATGACAGTCTACAGATTGGGAAAGGACCAATCCTATATCTGACACAGAGTTAATATCTGGAATATATAAAGAACTCAAGAATTTAAAAGGCAACAAATCAAGCAAACCAATTAAAAAATGGGGTACAGAGCTAAACAGAGAATTCTCAATAGAGGAATATCAAATGGCAGAGAAACAGTTAAATGCTCAACATCCTTAGTCATTAGGGAAAGGCAAATCCAAACAATCCTGAGATTTCACCTTACACCTATCAGAATGGCTAAGATAAAAATCTAAAGTAACAACACATGCTGGAGGGGATGTAGAGAAAGGGGAACCCTCCTCCATTGCTGATGGGAATGTAAACTTTGTACAGCCACTTTGGAAATCAATATGGCAGTTTCTCAGACAATTAGGAATGCTGCTTCCTCAACATACAGCTCTACCACTCCTGTGCATATATCAAAAATATGCTGAGGTACACAACAAGGACATTTGTTCAACCATGTTCATAGCAGCTTTATTCGTAATAGCCAGAACCTGGAAACAACCAAGATGCCCCTCAATGAGGAATGGATATAGAAATTGTGATACATTTACACAATAGAATTCTACTCATTAAAAACAAGCATTAAAAACAAGGAAATCTTTTGGATATGTGGTTAGGAGTGGTATAGCTGGATCTTGAGGAATCACTATTCTTAATCATCTAAGAAAGCGCCAAATTGATTTCCAGAATGGTTGTACAAGTTTACATTCTCACCAGCAATGGAGGAGGGTTCCTCTTTCTCCACATCCTCTCCAGCATGTATCATCACTTGAGTTTTTGATCTTAGCCATTCTGACAGGTGTAAGGTGAAATCTCAGGGTCATTTTGATTTGCATCTCCCTGATGGCTAAGGACATTGAGCATTTCTTTAAGTGTTTTTCTGCCATTCTACAGTCCTCTTCAGAGAGTTCTTTGTTTAGCTCCATACACCATTTTTTAATTGGATTATTTGATTTGTTGCTTTTTAACTTTGTAGCTGCTTTATTCATAATAGCTGGAACCTGGAAACAACCCAGATGTCCCTCAGTTGAGAAATGGATACAGAAATTGTGGTACTTTTACACAATGGAATACTACTCACCAATTAAAAAGGAGGAAATCATGAAATTGGTAGGATGATCATCCTGAGTGAGGTATCCCAAAAGCAGAAATACACACATGGTATATACTCACTTATATAGACCTATAAGATAGGATAAACATACTGAAATCTATACACCTAAAGAAGATAAACAAGAAAGAGGACCTGGGGTAAGAGGATTAATCCTCACTTAGAAAGACAAATGGGATGGACATTGGATGTAGGAGAAAACAAGTAGCAGGACAAGAGCCTACCACAGAGGGCCTCTGAAAGAATCTACCTAGCAGTGTATCAAAGCAAATGTTAAGACACATAACCAACCCTTTGGCACAGTGCAGGGAATCATATAAAAGAAGGGGGAGTTAGTATGACCTGAGAGGGCAGGAGCTTCGCAAGGACCAAATATATCAGGGCATAAGGGTCTTTTATGAGACTGTTTCTCCATGGCTGGCTCTTTCACCCCACCCCACCCCCACCCCAGAGGGAGGAACAGCCTTGCTAGGCCACAGAAGAGGACATTGCAGCCAGTTCTGAAGAGACCTGATAATCTAGAGTTAGATGGAAGGGGAGGAGGTCCTCCCCTATTAGTGGACTTGGAAAGGGGCAGGGAGGAGATGAGGGAGGGAAAGGGGGGATAGGGACGGAATATGGGAGGAGGCTACGACTGGGATACAACGTACATAACCTGTGATTAATATAAAATAAAAATATTAAAATAAAGAAAAAATACAAGGAAATCATGAAATTTTCAGGCAAATAGTGGAATCTAGAAAATATCATCCTGAGTGTTGTATTCCAGAAGCAGAAAGACACTCCTGGTATATACTCACTTATAATTGGGTACTAGACGTATAATATAGGATAATCATACTAAAATCTGTACACCTAAAGAAGCTAAGCAAGAAGAAGGGCCCTGGGTAAGATGATTAGTCCTCACTCAGAAAGGTAAATGGGCCTGACATCAGAAGAGAAAGAAAGCAGGAAACAGGACAGGACCCCACCAGAAGGTCTCTGAAAGACACTACCCAGCAGTGCATGAAAACATATGATGATTCTCATAGCCAAACTTTGGGCAGATTGCAGGGAATTTTATGAAAGAATGAAGAGATTTAAACACTTGGACAGAACAGGAGCTCCACAAGGAGAGCAAGAGAACCAAAAAATCTGGGAACAGGGTCTTTTCTGATTCTGATACTCCAATCAAGGACCATTCATGGAAATAACCTAGAACTCCTGCGCAGATATGGCCCATTGTAGCTCACTCTCCAAGTCTGTGCCGTAGTAAGGGGAACTTGGACTGTCTCTGACATGAACTCAGTGGCTGGCTCTTTGATCATCTCCCCCTAAGGGGACGTAGCCTTACCAGGCCACAGAGGAAAACAATTCAGCCAGTCCTGATGAGACCTGTTACGCTAGGGTCAGATGGAAAGGAAAGAGGACCTCCACTCTCAGTGGACTTGGAGATGGGCATGGAAGGAGGTGAGCGACGGAGGGAAGGATTGAGAGGGAATGAGGGAGGCGTCTAAAACCGGGATACAGAGTGAATAAACTGTAATTAATACAAAAATTAAAATAAAAAAGAATTCAGTTCTCACCATTCATGTCCAGTGCTCACAACTATTTATAGTTCCAGCTCCAGGGGATCTGACACCATCTTCAGCCTCTGTACGGACTTACACTAATGTGCACATACTCATACACTATCCCACACACATTCACATAAATAAAAATAGAAATAAATCTTTTAATCACTTGAGAAAAGAAGGTCTGAAACCTGGGTGTGAGCAGTCTCCCACCTAGCTATTTGTTGTTTATTTATCTCTACAGTAGGTAGTAAACCATGACTCTTTGCATTTATGTATTTCATTTCAATTCTCTCTTTGACAGACATACTGTATATTTAAAGAAGAAATTCATTAGCGATGACTCTGTACATGTACACGTAAATGTGTGTGTGTG
This sequence comes from Pachyuromys duprasi, assembly GCA_028658305.1. Taxonomy (NCBI): domain Eukaryota; kingdom Metazoa; phylum Chordata; class Mammalia; order Rodentia; family Muridae; genus Pachyuromys; species Pachyuromys duprasi. The sequence goes on along the minus strand of CM053750.1, from coordinate 24,952,828 downwards.
TGTATGTATGGCACATGTTTCTTGCTTTACATGGTTACAAAGTATATAAATTTCAACAACCATAATTTAGTTAGATAACTGCAGTTCAGTACAGTTCAAAAGGTACTGAACAGAGCATGTTTACTGGGTAATTGTATAAAGTTGGTGGTAGATCTCACCCCACACATTTGGTAAATAACAGATTTTCGTTTTGATCAGTGACTGGTCATTTTACTTCCAAATTTCTGTGATGGGATATTCTGTTTGTATACAGACCAAAAAAAAATGCCTAGCTGTGACCCTTTCTTTCATAGATTAAAAAATGTATAGTGTGTTTCTTTCTTATATCCTGGAAGAAAAAAAATTATGTGATATTTTCACCAAAATTAAAGATCAAAAGTGGGAGTTGACTAACAGAAATTAAGCCCTAGCTGTGGCTCAGTGCTGTGAATTGCCATAGGTTTGATGGCAGCACCAAAAGAAGGTTTAGAAGGAGGAAAGGGAAGAAGAGGTAAGGTGAGAAAGATGAAGAGGAAGGAGAGGTGGTGAAGAAGGGAAGAGAGGAGGAGGAAGAGAAGCATATCATGTTGTAATCTATAGAAAATATAGCTGGTGGTCATTACCACATCCAAGATATTTTGGATTTTCAGCTAAAGGAAGTAGTGAAGGTGAATGCTTTAATAACACTAGTGAGATATATTCATTAAAAATTGACCAAATTGCCCCTAAAACAGTAAGGACACTGACAAAACTTTGGATGAAAGAAACTAAGAGCTATTGACAGCATTGAAAGCACAAAGAACAAAACATTTGAATCTGATCGCAATTCAGAAGATAATGTGGTGGTTCATTGAAACATAGAAATGATGAGTACTTCACACTGAAAGTCCTTTTAAAATTGTAAGGTTTTTTATTTTTTTTAGAATTTCATATATATGTAGATAATAAAACATGATCATATTCAACCCTCACTCCCCCAGTTTCCTTTATACCCATTAACACATTGCCCTCTCAATTTCATATCTTCTTTTCTTGTTTCATTAACCTACTGAGTTCAATTAGTTCTGACCGTATAAAAATAGGTGTGGGGCCATCCACAAAGGAGAAATTAATTCAAGTTACCATTAATTAAATATTTTAAGAAGAGAAAACTTCAGAAAATGTTCTGTGTAGTAAGTAAATATTAGCTTTCATTCCATTTTAATTCCCCCTGCATTGATTACTGGAATAAAGGAATTTAAATATTGGTTGTATGACTTTTTATTGAAACACTCTTCATACAATATACTCGGATGATGGTTTTCCCTTCTCAAACTTCTCCCAGATTCCACCTCCTAGCCCACCCAACACCATTTTCTTTCTTTCTCTTTATTTTTAGAAAGGAAACAAATGAGCAAATGCAAATCAAACAAACCAGAATTAAAAAAACAAAAAGAAGTAAAAAACATGAGAAACACACACAGGTAATAAAATCCATCACAATAGTTCTCATTATTTGCATGGTCAGCTTACGTCTGCAATGTCTGTTTAAAAGACTGTGCTTGTGTGACCATGTGAATGTATGGTATGTGTGTGCGCGCGCGCACGTGCGCACATATGACAATGAGTGTTTCTGTGGGTCCTCAAGTCAAGTACTGATGACGTTAAGTCTTGGATTAATGCATTGATGTAACAAGTTACAAGGTCAGTTGAGCATATACCTTCAGTTGTTTTTCAGCTTCTTTTTTTTTTAATTTTTATTTTGTGTCAAACTTTGGTTTCCTCGTCCTCCCGCCATTATTGAGCAGCATTCCCTTTTGTAAAATGTCCTTAACAACATAATTACATCACAAAAAAAAAAGGAAGAAGTGAGGGATTCCCTAAACATTTTCAAATTCAGTTATGGTTATTTCCCTGAATGTTTTCAGAGAGGTAAGATGATTCTTTGGAGCTTTTCACAAAAGTAATGATAATTACAGCTATCACAACAACTAACATTTACTCCATATTTAGCCCATGCTGACTCCTTCATGGCACATTCCATTTATACTGTTCTTCTGCTCAACAAGTATAATAACTTTGAGTTTATCCAGGAAAAACATTTTGCACATTATTTCGTGTAACTATAATTCACAGATTATCCCAATCAGGGCAAAGCTTAGACAGAGCACAGGGGAGGATCAGGTCATGGCTTATCTCTATTGTTCATTCCCTGCCACCAAGTGTACCCTGACATATTCTCCATGCAAGCTGAACACTGACATCTCCAAAGGGAACAGCCAGGTGCGTTTTTCTTATATTTACTAACGATTTACCTGGCAGACTGGTTATGTGTTATAAAGAACTTCAGCATAAAAATGAACCAACTTAATTCTTGCAGATACCAACAGTGGTTGAAAATTAAACTGTTCAAATAGTCCCATAGAACACTCAATGGGCTGTGCTTTCTTTGTGGCATTATAAAAATTATATATCCTTTTATGTGCGGAGTGAGTACGGTGAGGGGTGAAGACGTGAGTGTGCTCATTAACAGAGGAATATGTACAGAGCAGGTGCTGTATGCTAAACCCAAGAGTTAGCACACTGGAGGATGTCAAGTACCACTTCTCTTTTGTGCTGAGCTATGACGAACTAGGGAGAAGGATGGAAATGGTGGATGAAAATGTTCATGCTCCAGCTTGTGCCTAAGTATCCATATTGTTTCAAATTAACCATGCTTCATCATAGACTAGAATCATGTTGTAGGTGAAGCATTATCTTTTTTGCTTAGCTCTCTACTTTACAATGGGAGATATCTTTGGAAATCTGCCAGAACTGGATAAACACATTGCCCTAGCTACAAACTTAAGTATTAATTTTAAATCTTTGAATCTAACTATATTATTCTTCTTGGTTTTTCTAGTTTGACTTCCAATAAGGATAATCTTTGCTTAAAGATTTCCACCTTGTCATCTGTAAACCTTTTCAGTTTAGAAGAGGTAGATATAGCCACTTGGTACTAAAATTTCTGTGTAATTATTCTTTACAGAAATTCTTTACAGAGTCTCTGTGTTACTTAATATTTTGAAAACTGTGTATATGAATATCTTATAAGAATTATCAGAAAATGTGTTCTTTTGCTATATATAAATATAAAGATTATTATTATTATTATTAGTTTTTTTGAGGCAGGGTCTCTTAGTGTAGCCTTGGCTGTCCTGTAAATCACTCTGTAGACCAGGCTGGCCTGGAACTCATTGACCTGTCTGCCTCTGCATCCTAAGTGCTGAAAGATATGTGCCACCATGGCCCTCCTAGATTTAAAGAATATCACATGAGTAGCAAATAATTAGTTCCAAAGAAATAACAATGAAAGCAATAGATGGACATAATTATATTGTTTGAAACATAGCAAAAATTGAGTAAATTATTATATTACACAGATAAGGAGATAAGAAGTATGCATTGCTGTTCACAAATGATGGGCTCAATAAAGAAAGGTATTATTATCTGCATGACTCTAGAGCTTAGGTGCTTTAACTTATTTCTGTATAATGCCTTTCTAAAATAAAACTACTTTAAATTTTGTCTTTGTGGCTGGGGCAGTAGTGATAACTGCCTGTTGGCCTCACACAGTTCACACTGGGTTCTCGTATTCATTCTCCCATTTAATCTTCACCATAATGTATGATATATAATAATCATTCTTAAAGATCAGGGACCTAGTATTAAGAATATGACTTCGTCAAAAATGTAAAGACCAAAATGCAGAAGTCCTAGACTGGGAGTGAAGCTCAACAGGAAGAACTCTTACCTCGCATGCATAAAGCCCTGGACTTGATTCCCCAGTACCATATAATTTGATTGCATGCCTATAATCTTGTACTTATGAGGTGGAGTCAGGAGGATCAAAAGTTTAAGTTCATCCTGGAATATACAGAATTTAATACAACCCTTGGGCATATGAAACTTGGTCTTGAAAGAAAATATTCACAGTATGTTTTAAAACTTATATCAGTACCAGTTACACACACACACACACAGTAGGTTTTGTTTTCTGTGGTTTTGATTACCAGTGATCAAGTCTGGTCTAAAAATATAAGTGGAAAATTCCAGAAATAAGTTTAAGGTTTCAGATTACACTAGTCTGGGTGGTACCATTCTGGGTCCTCTATTGTCACAGTTAGTGTTAGAGTTGTTCTTCTTTATTATTAGCAATTGTTCATCTCCTACTGATCCTAATTTAAAAACTAAGCCTTATCTTTGGGATATATGTATAGAAAAAGCATGTATATATATATATGTGTGTGTTTATATGACATATATATGCATATATATGTATATATGGCATGTATATGTGTTTGGCATTCCCTATCCACTGTGGGACTAGCTTTCATACTTTCTAAGCTGACTTCTTGTATATTAAATTAAAATGAAGGGCTTTCTGATTCTACACGAGGTTCTTATTTAGGCTTGAGTGTCTCACATACATATAACTTCATGACCTGTAGCCTGCAGGTCATTTAAGACACCCCTGAAATAACTTTTTCAGTACAAAGATGAACCATAAAAGGAGCCCATTTTCTGTTAGTTTTACCTCAAGAAGACAACACCTTAATTAAACTCCAGTGGTCCAGTTTAATTAAAATGTGTCACTCAGATTTGCACAGGGGGACCTGATACCCACAAAGCATGCCGTCTGCTTCTTCTCTGATTACTTAGGTATGTCAGACCCTGCTCATACTGAAGCTGGATGTAGTGGCTATAGGCTGTGCACATACTCTGAAGGAAGTGCCTGCTGAAGGAAGCATAGACGTCCTCTGGATTAACAGTGGAGGTGGGATATTTGGTAGATGATTAGAACCCAGGTTTTTTTTTTGTATTTTTTTATTAATTATACTTTATTCACTTTGTATCTCCCCTGTAGTTCCCTCCCGCCTCCCCTTCCAATCTCTCCCTTCCTCCCCCTTCTCCACACATGCCCCTCCCCAAGCCCACTGATAGGGGAGGTCTTCTTTTCTGTCCTTCTGATCCCATTCTATTAGGTCTCATCAGGAGTTTTTAATCAGAATAAACTTTCTTTTCTAACACTATATTCATCAAGGAATCTCTGTCATTTCTGTTGGTCTCATAATCAGGAAGATGTTGAAGATGTGTTTTATGCTTTCTCCGCTTCATCTCCTTTCCCCTGTTCATGGCCCTCTTTTTTTTTTAACTTACCTGAAGTTTTATGCATATTTGAAAACCCTCTAGAAGCGGCTTCATGGAGGCTGCAAGCAAAGACATGAGAGACATTAAGAATCTCTTAATGTTTTGAGGGTTCATTTTCCTTACTCTGACCTCTGTCTTTCTAAATATATGATTTTATTTTATGCTCAAAGGCTAAGAGAATTTCAGATATATCTTGGAGAGCATAAAAGAAACAAAAAGAGAAGCTGAGAATTGACCTACTAATCAACACATGGCCAGGAAAGCTTCTGAGCAGACTCACTTTTCACCTGCCTTGTCTTTTTAAAAATTTATTTATATATTCACTTTATATCCCTATTATAGCCCCCTCCATTATCTATTTCCCATTCCCGCTTCTATCCTGTTCCTCCTATCCCTCTACCCCTTCTACTCAGAAAAGGGGAGCCCCTGCCACCAACAGCCCACCCCAGCACATCAAGTTGTATCAGGACTGAGCTCATCTGCTCCCCCAGGCCTGCCAAGAGGAAGTAATCAAAGACAGTCAATAGAGTCCATGTTATAAATAGCACCTTCTTAACTCACTAAGGAACCCACAGGAAGAGTAAACTGCTCCTCAGTTTAATCTACATGTGTAGTGGTCCCAGGCCCAGTCCTTCCTTGCATGGTCCTTAGCTGATGTTTCCATCTCCAGTAGCACCCATGGGTCTAGGGTAGTTACCCTGTTGGTCTTCTTGTGGCATCCCTGGCCCCTCCAAGTCCTTCCATCATTCCCACCCCGCCTCCCTACTCTTCCAAAGGACTCCCGTGCTCTACCTAATGCTTGGCTGTGAGTGTCAGCACCTGATTATCTGATTTCATCAGCTGCAAGGTAAAGTCTCTCAGAGGATGGTTATGCAAAGGCTCATGTTTATAAACATAGCAGAGTATTCTTTTTTAGGTTATTTTATTTTTATTAATAACTGTTTATTCACTTTGTATCCCAGCTGTAGTCCTCTCCTTCATTTCCTCTCAATCCCACTATCCCTCCATCTTCTTCCCTTATCCCCCTTCCTCAGTCCAATGATTGGGGAAGTCCTCCTCCCCTTCCATCTGATGCTATTCTATCAAGCCTAATCAGGACTAGCTGCATTGTCGTGCTCTGTGGACTGGTAAGGCTGCTTCTTCCTCAGGTGGAGGTGATCAAAGAGCCAGCGCCTGAGTTCATGTTAGAGACAGTCCCTGCTGCCATTACTAGGGATCCCTCTTGGACAATGAGGTGCCATGGGCGACATCTCTGAAAGGGTTCTTGTTTATCTCCATGTATGGTCCTTGGTTGGAGTATCCATCTCACAGAAGACCCCTGTACCCAGTTTTTTGGTTCTGTTACTCTTCTTGTTGAGCTCCTGTCTCCTCCAGTTCTTTCTATCTCCCCCTTCTTTCATAAGATTCCCTGCACTCTGCCCAAAGTTTGGTTTTGAGTCTCAGCATATGTTTTGATACCTTGCTGGGTAGAATCTTTCAGAGGCCCTCTGTGGTAGGCTGCTGGGTAAGATGCTTAATATTCATTCAAAAAAGCAAACAGGAAAGACATCGGAAGAGGAAGAAAACAGGGAGCAGAGTATTCTTATTTTTTAAATTATTTTTTATATTAATTACTGTTTATTCACTTTGTATCCCAGCTGCAGCCCCCTCCCTCATCTCCTCCCAAGCTCCTCTACAAGTCTACTGATAGGGGAGTGTAGTGAGGGGACGTAAGAGGGCTTGGTTAAAAAACGGACACCAAGGGCTGGGGCATCTCTAAGACAAGCTGGAGACCTGCCATAGGGTAGGCTACAGGGAAGATATGGGGATGTCTCTAGCTGAACCGCCTAGCAGCAGAGGATGTGGCAACTGTGGAGGCTGCCTTCTAGCCTGGAAGGATTTATAGCAGAAGGGAACATCAATCCACCTACAAAACCTTCAACCCAAAATTTACCATCCCTACAATATGTACAAAGGGAAAGATGAGTGAGACTTAGGGAATACCCAACCAATGCCTGACCCTTCCTGGGACAATCTTGTCCTTTTTATTTATGAAGCTAGCTTGATGGTTTTAGACTCTTTATTTGAATATGAAATGTCTGTTGGAAATTAAAAGATAGCATAATTATTATTCTTTGATCAAAGACCTTCGGGTCTGAAAATGTCTATTATTGGCCTGTGTTCCTCCTTCACCCACTGCCTCCCTGCCATCTCCCTTCATTGCTCAATATTTACACTTTGTTGTGTGACTTTGTACATCCTGTGTTCGTGATGACAGTAAGCCTGTTAGTCTGCATGCATGCATATATAGGTGTTTGCTATTTTTCATTTTTGAAAACTGTCTTTCCTAACATTGTTATAAAATTTCCCAGTTAACTGCTATCATGTAAGCTTCCATACTTTTAATGGTCTACATTTTGTTTCCCAAGTTTTTAAATTTAAATTTATTTTTTAATTTATTCATTTTACATGCTAATGATAGCCCCCTCCCTCATATCCTCGAAGTCCAACCCTTCGTCCCTTTTCCCCCTCTCCCCTCCCTAGTCCTCAGAAAGGGAGTCCTTCTTCCTTACCAACTGTTCACACGTCTCTTCAGGACTGCCTGCAACCTCTTCCTCTGTGGCCTAGCAAGGCCATTTTGCCCAGGAAAAGTGATCACAAAGCATGCACCAGAGTCTCTGTCAGACAGCCACTGGTCCCATTACTAGAGAACCCACATGGAGACAAGCCTGCCTATTGGCTACATCAGAGTAGTGGGCCTAGGTTGTCTTCGTGCATGGTCCTTGGATGGTGTATCAGTCTCTGTAGCCAACCTCCCCCCCCAAGGGGGGTCCAGATCTGTTGGCTCTGTTAGTCTTCTTGAGAAACACCCATCCCCTCCAGGTCCTTCTATGCCCATGCTCTTCTATAATACTTCCTGTGCTCTGCCCAAAGTTTGGCTAAGAGTCTTAGCACCAGCTTTGATCCCATGCTGGGTAGAGATTTTTCAGAGGACTTTTATGGTAGGCTCCCATCCTGTTCCCTCTCTTTAACCACTTCTAGTGTCTATTCTATTTACCTTTCTGGATGAGAATTAAGCATCTTCCCTGGGGTCCTCCTTGTTACTTAGCTTTTCTGTGTCTGTAGATTGTTTATAGTTGTTCTGAATTACATAGCTAATACCTGCTTATGAATATGTATATACCATGCATGTCTTTTGGGATCTGGGTTACCTGACATAGGATGATCTTTTCCAGATCAATCCATTTGCCTGCATATTTCATGATGTCCTTGTTTTTAATAGCCATGTAGTATTCCATTGTGTAGATGTACCACAATTTCTGTTTCCATTCTTCTGTTGAGGAACATCTGTGCTGTTTCCAGTTTCTGGCTACTATGAATAGAGTCACTATGAATATCAAAGAGTAAATGTCCTTGTATAGTGGGATATCTTTAAAGTATATGCACAGGAGTGGTATAACTGGGTCTTGAGGTAGGCTTGTTCCAAGTTTTATAAGAAAACACCAGACTGATTTCCAAAGTGGTTATACAAGTTTGCGCTTCCACCAGCAATGGAGGAGTGTTGTCCTTTATCCACATCCTCAACAACACATGCTGTCACTTGCACTTTTGATCTTAGCCATTCTGACAGGTGTAAGATGGAATCTCAGAGTTATTTTGATTTACTTTTCTCTTATGTTAATGGCATTGATCATTTCCTTGAGTGCTTCTTTACCGTTCACTATTCTGCTGTTGAGAATATTCTACTTTGCCCTGTACCCCATTTTAAATTGGATTATTTGGTTTGTCCATGTTTAATTTCTTGAGTTCTTTATGTATTTTGGATATTAGCTCTCTGTTGCTTTTAGGGCTGGTGAAGATATTTTCCCAGTCTATAGGCTGTAGTTTTTTTTTCTATTGACAGTTTTCTATGCTTTATAGAAGCTTTTCAATTTCAAGAGGTCCCATTTATTAACTGTTGATCTTACACCCTGAGCTATGAGGAAGTTGTCTCCTGTGCCAATGAATTCAAGGCTCTTCCCCGTTTTTCTTCTAACATATTTAGTGTGTCTGTTTTTATGTTGAGATCTTTGATCCACTTGGACTTTAGTTTAGTACAGGGTGCTAAATATGTATCTATTTGCATTTTTCTATATGTAGACATCCAGTTAGACCAGCACCATCTGTTGAAGATGGTTTCTTTTTTTCATTGTATAGTTTTGGTTACTTTGTCAAAAATCAAGTGTCCTAGGTGGGTTTTTTTTTCTGGGTCTTCAATTTAATTCTTCCATTTGATTCCAGTCTGTTTGTAAGCCGGTACCAAGCAGTTATTACTATTATTACTGTTGCTCTATAGTAGAGCTTGAGGTCAGGGAAGGAGATACCTCCAGGAAATTGTTTATTGTAGAAGATTGTTTTAGCCATCCTGGGTTTTGCGTTTTTCATTATGGAGTTGATAATTTTTCTTTCAAGGCCTGTAAAGAGTTATGTTGGTATTTTGATGGGGATTTCATTGAATCTGTAGATTGCTTTTGGTAATATGGTCATTTTTACTGTTAATCCTACCAATCCATGGAAGATCTTTTCATCTTCGGATATCTTCTTCAATTTCTTTCTTCTGAGACTTGAAACTTTTTCGTATAAGTCTTTGCCTTGCTTGGTTAGGGTTATGACAAAATAGTTTTTTGTGGCTATTGTGAAGGATGTTGTTTTCTTAATTTCTTTCTTGCACATTTATCACTTGTACAAAGGAGGTATACTGATTTTTTGAGTTAATTTTTTTATCTAGCTACTTTGCTGAAAGTGTTTATCCGCTGCAGGAGTTCCCTGGTAAAATTTTTTGGGTCACTTATGTATACTGTCGTATCCATGCATAGTGATACTTTGATGTCTTCCTTTACAGTTTATATCCCCTTGATCTCCTTTAGTTTTCTTAATGCTAGCTAGGACTTTAAGTACTATGTTGAAGATATACAGACAGAGAGTGGCCAGCCTTGCCTTGTTCCAGGTTTTATTTCTTTTGTTTTCTCATTTTATTATGGACAGATCCACGAAAAATAATTTAATCTTGTCTTTAGTTCCATATAGTTTTATATTGTTGTTTTTCTTTATGTAAGATTGATGAATTAGGGGGTTGAAGAATATTCATATTTTTTAAATAAATATTTGTAGATTGCCTAAAGAAATTGTATAATTTTTCCTATATCAAAAGCTGTTTTTAATTTTTTTCCCTAAGGCTGTGACAAAATGCTTGGGAAATATTTGTTTTGGCTCATGGTTTGTTAGAATTCACAACCACTTGGCTGGAGCCTGTACTGGAAAGGTACACGGTAGAGAAAAGCAGATTATGTTATAGCAGAAAAGGGGAATGGAAGGAAACACAAACATAGACACACAGACAAAAGAATATGAGATACTAATATCCCATTCAAGGCACATCCCTAAAATCTATCCAGGTGGCCTCACCTTCTAACAGTTCCACTACCTTCCAATAGCTTCACAAGATGGGGAGCAAGCTTCAGTAAGTAGCCAGCATCAGAGGCTATTAAAGATCCAGATTAGCCAGGCTTAGTGGTGCTCTTCTAACCCCAGAACTAGAAGACTACTCACAGCACACTTGTCGTGACTTCAAGACAACCCAGTATGGCTTATGAAGTGAAAGAAACAGACAAGTGCAAAAGGAAAAACAATCAACTAGGTCTAACCGGTCACCAAGAAAACTGGAGTTGTAAGCATAGAACAATCACACAAAGATGGAAAAACTGGTCCCCCACAAAATCTAAGCTATACAAATCTTACTTTTCATAGCCATTTAAAACCTGGATAGGTACAAACAAAAATGTACAGAATTGGAGAGAAAGCAAATTAGCAAAGATATTATTAGTAGGCTTATTTGGGTATAGGCCCACTAAAATTTTGGGCTGTTTAAAATTTACTAAAGTTTTTAAACATTTATTTATGAGACATTCAAGTACACTACATAAATATTCTAGCATAGCCCTTCCTTTGTAGAAACTGTGACATATGTCATTGTTCAAATTAAATTTGATTCCCACTGGCTGATCCTGATTCTCTCCAGAGCATGGCTCCTCCCTACAGTGTATAGAGAACCATAAATTCTCCAGAATTTCATTGCATCATTGTCTTGTTGGGCTGAGTTCCTGGGTTGTGCTGTAAAGGTGTTTAGTGTGGTGCTATGTTTCCAAGTCGTTTCCACAACATTCATATTTTTAAAAGGGGACAATTATTTAAATTTAAAGATTACTGATTCAGGGTTAATGATTGTATAGTTTATTAATCAAATGTGTTTAGCAGGGGGAAAAAAGCCAGCTACAATTCACTTACAATTGAGATTTTACTCTATTTTAACGTTATTTTAATGAGCTACAGATTTGAATGTGGGCTTTGTTCATCTGTTGCTTCCGCTCAATTGCAGTTTCACCCAAAGAAGACACAAGACAGATTGATCAGGCTTCTAGTCATTGTGAGGCTTAAATGAAGTGAACAGGGCCGTATGTTTCTAAATCAAATGAGAGGATTAAGGCAAAAAGGCAAAAAGGCAAAAAAAAAAAAAAAAAGAAAAGAAAAAAGCAAAAGAAGAAAAAAAAGAAAAAGTCCAAGAAATCACACCCCACAAAAAAATAACCCCAACTATTCTACACTACAAGCTATTTAAGTCTGTATGCTGATGCTGATTCACTACTATCGGATTCCAGTTTTCCAGAGAAAGTACCAGTCATGCAAGCAAAAATCACAGGTCTCTCACAAATCTGAACATGTCACGTCACGGACAGAGAAATCCTCTGTTTTATCATATTTTGTGACTATAGTATATAGCAAAAGTAATAGCGCTATATTTATGTTAGTTTTTTTTTATTAAAAGGTACTGTTTTGCATCTGAATTTTGGAAAACACTTAACATCTAAAGCTCTGTTAAAATTATTACACATGGATGTTATTTATGCTAAAAACAAAATTTATTTGACTGACTTTTGTGATTAATATTCATAGCTACACTGGTGTACAGAGAAAGTTCTCTAGTGGGAAACAGAAGCTAGTCAAGTTTTGACTGCTCTTGTTCCCATCCTGAAAATTTGGCTGAGAAAGGCCATGGCTTCTAGCATGCTGTTCCCTCTGTAACTATACACTTACCAGGCTGCTTACCATGAAGAGGGCCTAGCTGCAGGAACAAAGCTGACACTGGTCATCTTATACCAGTGGATTCTATACAGCAACTTTAGTTAACCTTAGTAAGGGATGAATAATTTATGGTCTCTGAATTTCCATGGCTTAGTCTTGTGACGACAAGAGAAGAATAGCTTGTGCCACCATTATGTTGTGTTCTAATGTCCTTAATGGATTGCAATTAATGTGACATTTCTATGTTGACATTTTAAAAACGTAAAATATTCTATGAACAATGGTTATATGGTTATGAATAAATATTCTCAGTGGGATAGGATCTGTGGAGTTGTTTTAATGAAATAGCAATGAAAATATTTGTAGTTGATAATACTGAATATATATATGTATGTATGGGTATATATATACATATATGCATATAAGCATGCACGTCATTTTATATTATGATAAGCTATAACATTTCAGATACTTTAATATTTGTTAAATCTGCATATGAATGTGTTTTCATTTGTATAGAATATTATTTTTATGTTACATATTATCTGGTACAGTTATAAATAAGTAAACCTTTTAAAAACTGTATATTTCAGTGAGAGAATAACTCATTGCCTCAGAAGTCCTTTGTTGGTGTTATGGATTAGGATGTTTTGCTGGTGTGTGTTTGTTTCTTTGTTTGAATCAGGCTCCCACACTATAGTGCAGGTGGACCTGGAATTTCTACATGATTCAAGCTGGCTCAGGACAGACTTCTAGCTCTGGCTTTTGAGTGCCGGGTTTCCTGGTATAAGAACAAGCTAGGCACTGTAGCGCATATTTTAATCTTTTCATTGTTCTTAAACTTACTTTGTATGTTGATTTTACTTAAATTAAGATAGAACTATTTTAACTTTTCCTGAAAGGTTCTTATTTTTCATATTAATATTCTTGGATCTGTTAAGTAATCAGTGTGCCAAAACCAAACCAATAGCAAAAAGATATAGAAATTTAGGCTTAGGAAAAAGAAATGGGAAAATTCTATGTGAGTGAAGGCAAGAATTCACGGAGCGCTGCAGGTGAGGGAATGCCAGTTGTGGGCTGTGCAAGGTAACTTGATGAGTGACGAGATGGTCATTTTCAAGGATGGTAGATTTTTATTATTTTATTGCTTTTGGGTTCATGTCAACTTCCAAATGTATGTCATATTAAAAATTTGACAAAATCCCCTAAAGAATGAGAGAAAAATAAGGGAGAAAGTTGAGTTTGATTTTATTGATAACAGTTGGGTAAGCATCAAGAGTTCCTGTTGCTTGTCATTTATACTTATGTTTGATTTTGTAATAATTTTAGATTTTGTCCTTCGATTTTGTTTTTGAATAATAGATTTTGTTTACTGCAAAAAGATTTTATTTATGTATTTAGTTTTTGATAGATTTTTGCATGAAGAAAAATAACCCTAGGAACCAATCTACAAATAGATTAAAGTCAAAACATTATTGAGAAGTTTTTGGTAAATCTGCTGAATTTTTATATGGTGTTTTCATTATAGAAACCATTATGCTACCTATTAATATGATAAAATATAAAATGAATCCACATACACTTTTATAATTACATATTTTAAAGAAAGATTTTAACATAAGATATTTGTATTTATTTCACTAATGTCTTTAAAAGTCTTCCCATGATTTACATGTGGATCTTAGACACACACACACACACACACACACTTATACTTGATGTATCCCATCTTAAAGAACTGAACTCCCTTTTGATGGCATGTGTACACAGCCATTACAAGGATGTTTTTGTCTTGCTTTGAATAGTAACATTTTCTTGGAATATTCTACGGTCTAAGTAGCCATAATTGTGGTTCATTTCACTTAATGGTCATTCATATAAAATTAAAGCCTAAGATATTATTATTTGCTTCAGGTAATGCCATTTATTACTCTTTTATAGGTTGGCTGATACTTTCACAGAGCACAAATTTTTCCCAGTCTCCTGACTTTTTCGTTTCAATGAGTTTTTCTTTCGCTGATATTGTCCTCCCAATAGGTTCAAGGTGAAATTTTGGGGCTCAGAGCTGTAAGTCAATTTTCATGTAAACAACTGGCAATTACCATTTTTGACATCATTCTTTTCATAGCCAGCCTTGTGTTCTCTTATGTAAATGACCATGCCTCTGTGTTTTTAAAAATCACTATTTCTAATGGGCACATTAAAAAATCCTTAGCTATTCAGTGGTTTTCCTCAAATAAATGTAAAGTGGGCTAAATCAGTACGGAAGACAAAAGGGACACCATTGCAAATTAAACCATAAAAGTTTGAAGTATTATTAAGAGGTTCACAGATACTATGTCCCAATCAGGTTCAATAGGGGCTGAATTTCTATTATGTTTCTAAAGCCCTCGAAAAGACATGGGAAGGCACCAGAGCTAAAGTCCTCAAAGCAAAAGCAGCGAGGCCAAGAGCACATGAATGTATGGCTGGGTAATGGGCCTTTCATGTTTGAAATAAAAACAGTGTGGTTCAATTGGAACCGTAGTTTCCCCTTTGAGAAAGTTTATTTTAATGAGTTTCCATTTTATGCGTGGGTTGCTCTTTAATCGAGGCTGTTCCATTGAAGTCTTACCCGACGAAGATGCAAGACAGATTGTCCAAGCTTGCGGCTATTGTCAGGGGTTGATGAAGTGTGTGGGCCCTTATGCTTGATAACAGAAGTAGATGGTCAAAGCCAATAAATAAAACTTTAACTCTGATTGTTGGGTGCTTTATGCTGAAAAGTTTCCATTAGCATGGATCTTTGGTTTTGAAGGACTTGTGAACCCAAAGGCAGCATGTAACTCTGTCACATAAACTAAGTCACTCAGACAATTAACAGTCTGTCTCACTGGATAAGTTAAGGGTAATTTATATAATTCTGAATTTTTATTTTTTTAATTAGAAAATCAGCACTGTAAATATCTTTACAGGCAATTAATAATATGTGAATCTGCTACACTTTTTATTGATTTAACACAAAAGGTGTCTCCAGGAGGAAGTGATTTGTGTTTTGTATTTTGGGGTTCTTAATGATACCCATTTTAGAAATAATTGGTGTGTCTTAAGTAGTCAATATGTGAGTGTGTGGAAAGGAGGAAGAAATTTTATGAACAGTTTAGGCCACAGAACAACCTAAGTGAAGTTTCTATAACCAAGTGAATTTCACATACTTTCCAATAAGCTTTTATTTCTTCATATTCCATTTAACTTAATTTAGGAAGAGTGAATATTGTCACTTGTGTAGTGATTCTTATCCTAAAATATAACAGAACTGCTTGTCATAAGCTGAGATTTCTTAAAAATGGATTCCAGTGACATTCTCATTATACTGTAAGAGTTTGAAAGCTGCTATATCACATGACAGTTTAAATCATGGTTGTCCCAGCACACTCTGTCCAACTTTGATAAAAGACCGTGAAGAGGTAAACTTACCTCCATAATCACCTTACCACTGAAACATTCCCTCTACCTTCTACTCACTTTTCCACATTCACCTGCTGACAATATACTTTGATTACTGTGGACACAGATGCAAATGCAGCTATTTGCCAGGTGATTCTTCCATTTTCTACGGTAATGAGTCTCCAGGAAGTTTTTTTTTTTTTCAGATTTTTGTCCTAATAATGACTATTGGGTAGCTTCAGGTGTGCAGGGGAACATGATTGATTTCCATGAGTGAACCTTGCAAGCTGAACATAAGAAGACCCACATTTGTCCCAGAAGTGGGCTTTTTACAGTTGAGGCAGCCAGTGCTGATATGTGAACACCTAAGCCTTGAACATTAAGGGGGCGTGTATCCTCCAGCTCTGAAATTTGTCCTAGGAGACTGTGTGGATTATTACTTAGGACAGAGGCCTAGGCTTTTAGCCTTTAAGAGGACTCTTGAATAATTCTGAAAAAACATTAACAACCTTACACTTTGACCCATGATGAGTAGACAGGCTGTTAATAACTCTCACTTTGAATTTACAGCAGTGCAAATAGATAAATGTTTCTTATTCTGCTGTGGTGTAAGAGGTTTATTTTGCATATATGAAGCCATATATACATATGGATAAAGCAACATAAAAACTTAGGTCAGTGACATACTTTATCTATGCCTTTGAAACTGTATATTCTAAAATACTGACATTTATCATATAAATGGCCAGAGTTATGTCTTCAATGCTCTTACAGAGCCATGGCAGAAAATATGTGAATGTTTTGCCTGTATAGTAATTTATACTAATAACTATTAATGTTAGTTGTCTCCTAACTCTATAGTACTATTACAATGATCTGATTGGTTTTATGCCATTGTGTAACAGAATTATAGTGATCTGCTAGAACACTCTAAGTTCTTTATTCTAAAGAGTAAGATTTCAGAGATGTGAGTCAAGATGAATGCAATAGGCTGGTAAGGCACCAATATGTTATTTATAATTGCAGAACTAATAGTAGAAGAAATAAATATGACTTGAGAGAGAGGCTATTCAGTTTTGCTCCATTACATAAGCGCATCTTAGGATTGCTCACAAATGAAGAGGTAGCAAGTTGAGCAGCATGTACAACATTGTAAACTATTCAGTTAATATGGTTGCAGAATTGTATATACTGTTTATAGAGCTCCTCAACATGATGCTCCCTAACCCCTTCTGAACAACATAAGAGTTTACCCTTTTCTTAGAGAGATTAAAGTTATTTTATCATCTCTTAATATATGTCAAACACTTTTAAAATGACAAAATACTGAGGCTAGAGTGATGAGTCAGTGTGTAAGAGACTGTTCTGCTCTTGCAGAGAATACAAGTTCAGTTCCCAGATCTCATGTCCAGTTGCTCAAAAGCCCCTGTATCTTCAGCTCCACAACGATATGATGCCTAATGCTTTCTAGGGTACCTGTTCCCCCATGCACATATGTACTCTCACACCCACACGTGTGTGCACACACGCATGCACACATATTCACTCACCACTTAACTTAAACCTTAAAATCTAAATTTGAGAATAGTTAATTGTGTGTGTATGTGTGCCACATGTGTAGGGGCACCCCCAGAATAAGGAGGAAGGTACAGGCCCCATAAAGTTGGGATTGTAATCAAGTGTGAGTTACTTTATATAGGGGCAGGGAACAAAACTTGGATCTTCTGGAAGAGCTGCAAACATACTTAACTTCTGAACCATCTCTCCAGCTTCCAGAATAATAATTTAAACATAGTAGGTTCAAAACATGGCAACAAATGCTGACAAACTATAGAGAAATGTGACCCTTTAGCCACTATTGGTAGGAGTATAAGTCAGTTGAGATGCTGTAGAAATCAGTGTGGAGACAGCTCAAACAATGAAAAGCACATCCACCAAATCATCCAACAGTACTACTCCTGAACACATACCCAAAGAATTCTGCGTGCTACTATACATTGCTTTTCCATAGTCAGTGATGCCTTATTTTCAATAGCAAAGAAATAAAATCAGCTCAAGTGTGCTGATGAATGGATAATGGAGATGGGATACATATACACAATGAATTTTTATTCAGTTGTGGAGGAAAATGGAATGATGATTTCCTTGAAAATGGGTGAAATTGGAAAATATTGTATTAAGGGAGGTATTACAGCCTCAGAAAGACAAGTATGCCCTTTCTTTCTCACATTCAAACCCTCACTTCTTTTTTTAACTAAATTTTTATTTTTTATATTAATTATAGTTTATTCACTTTGTATCCCAGGTGTAGCCCTCTCCCTCATTCTCTCCCAATCCCTTCCTCATCTCTTCCCATTCCCCTCTCCAAGTCCACTGATAGGGAAGGTCCTCCTTCCCTTCCATCTGACCCTCTTTTATCAGGTCTCATGAGGACTGGCTAAATTGTCCTCCTCCGAGGCCTGGCAAGTGGCTGGTTCTTTAACCCTCCTCCCCCAAGGGAGAAGTAGCCTTGCCAGACCACAGAAGAGGACAATGCAAACCTTCACTTCTAAAAGTGTGAAAACAAGTAGAGGGCAAAGCCAGGAAATTAGAAAGAGGCTCCCAAGATCAAAGAAAGGGGCTTAAGGAAAGGGCTGGGCAATCAAATGCATGAAATATGAAGAATCACTGGGGAGGGGAGGATACAGCAGTAAAGGGGGAGGAAGTAGTGGTAGAACTGTGTCTGTATTGAATGTGCAGGTTTCTCATCACTATTTCCTCAAGTTGGTATTTATATGGTACTAGATATTACAAGTTTTAAAATTAAAATTTAAAATAAAGAGTGTAGTAATATATTTCAGGAATAAAATGCTTACCTGACATTTGCAAAGTTCTGGGCTCGACCTCCAACATTGAAAAAATGCAATCTATAAAGAAAATAGAAATGTAAATAAATACAATAATCCCTCATTAGGATCTCCATGAATTCTGAAGCTGTAAATAGTACTGAGTTTTGTATATACTATGTTTTATCTTCTATGTGCACATTTAAAATAAAGTTTAATTCAGTGAGAAATTAAAATAACAATAGCAAAATAGGATCACTGGGACAATATATTATAATGAAGGTTATGTAAATGTGGTCTTTCC
Organism: Pachyuromys duprasi; assembly: GCA_028658305.1. NCBI lineage: Eukaryota > Metazoa > Chordata > Mammalia > Rodentia > Muridae > Pachyuromys > Pachyuromys duprasi. The sequence goes on along the minus strand of CM053750.1, from coordinate 24,934,027 downwards.
CTTTCATAAGATTTGATTGTAACCCTTACCCTTCTGGAGATGATGTAGTCCTCCGGAGATGATGGAAGTGTGGTGATTCATGTAGCCATTGTGTTGTGTTAAGTTACCAAAGAAGGATCACTTGAGCACAAGCACTGTGCTCTCACAGTTGATCTAAGAACTGAGGCAATTAGTGGGCAGGTGGGTAGGATATTTACAATAAAGTAATGTAAATGTATCATAAACCATACCAGCATTGATACACAGGACAAAGGGATGATCCCCGAGCCAGGTGCAACTACATGCAGGGTGCCATAGTATGAGATTATATTGAATTTCTCAGAATAGTATGTACTTTAAAATTTGTGAATTATTCCTGTAATTTTCCATCCAACTTTCAGACCACAGTTGTGCATAGGTGGCTGAAACAATGGACAGTATGAAGCTAGAGGAGATCTGATGAATGTAGTAAGATACCCAGTATGTCTTTAGAATGTAACATAAATCATAACTTCTAATAAATTTCAACAAAGATGCTTCTGGATCTCAGCCTTTCAATCATTGGTTTGAAGTCCTCTGAGCATCAGAGCTTCAGCCATTTAACAAAAATGCCCTCTTTCTCTATTTTGGATTTGGTGGTGTTATTGTCAACTAAAAGTCATACAGTTTATTCTTAACATAATGAGATGGAATGCTGCATCATAGTGCAGTGTCCATTCTGCAACACTAGTCTAAACAATGGTTTTAAATGCTTAAGCATTGAGTTTGTTCCACTGATTTGCTTTTTACATTTAGAAACTGACATCATTATTGTGTAGCCGTTCATCCTGAGAGCAGGGTGATAGGAACATCAGTTCTCATACGGTATGTGACACAGAATCAGAAATGGGACACAGTTGTGTCCAGACCAGTCTGTCACTGAGGGATGACCTAAGACTTCCTGATCAATTCTGACAAGTCAATGGCAGTTTTCAGGGAAAGCACATATGTGACAAAGGACAAGCAGGGTTTCATGTGTCAGCAAGAACCCTCCAGTCCCAAGTAGGAGTCAGATTGCTGACAGTTTGGGTTTGTGGGTGCACTTGATTTTTATTTGATATAAAACTTCAGAAAATTCCCATGTGTACATTCCTCCACAGATACAATTTTCCTACTGCTTTAGTCAGTCCATGGCACCATGGCAGATCATGTTGATTTGAATGCCAGCATGTTCTTCATCTTCCTTGCCAGTACAATTATGAATTTTTCTCACATTTATTCAGATCATCATGGATCCTGAATGATGAGAAGTCAGTGATATTGTTTATTATGTGTGTAGGAATATGTTCACATGAATGTGTGTGAACATGTGTGTAGTGGCCAGAGGTAAACCTTGGTGTCATTCCTCAGAACTGTCTGCCTTGGTTTTAGAAACTGAGGGTCTCTCACTTTTGCTGATCTCACTGGGACTTAGGCTTCCTGATTATGCTAGGATGGCTGGTCTGTGAACTCCAGGGTTCATTGCTTTCTCAGCTCACATGCTAACACAAGTAGCATTTTATGTAGAGGCTGTGAATCAAACCAATATCTTTAAACTTGTGTGGCAAGCACTTAACTGGCAACTATTGCTGTAACCTCTTAATTGACATTCTTTACATTATCGCAATAAATTGTTTTATGTTTAAACATCACAGCATAAAAAGGAGCATTTCTGGCTCCTGTCTGGGTTTTGAGCATTGATGCCTTGTCCATTGCATAGTTGGTAAAGTGACTATGTGGCATGATTGTTAAAGTGTGAACTCTGAAGCCAGACCATATAGATTTGATTTTTGGGAGTTGAGCACAGCACCACCTAATGTCTCTGGAAATAAGTGTCCTTATATGTGAAATATTGCTAAGAAGGGCTCCTATCTCTTTTTGTGCTATGCTTACATGATTAGGATATTAAACAACCAGTAGGCATCTCCACAGCAGTTGTGGAAGGATGGGAGGGCAGATTGCAGGCATCGGTTTTCTCCATGCACCTTGTGGGTCTTGGGGAAGGAATGCAGGTCCCCAGCCTTCTGGCAGGAGCTTTTACATGCTGTATCATTTTGCTGGTCCCTGATGTTTTACACAGCTTTCATGAGATAGTATAATGCATAAAAAGAGGATATATGAACTTATAACCCTAAAACCCTAGCAATGTTTAAAAAACCTTGGGCTCTTTTTCCCTAAAATTTTTATGTGCTCTCCCACTCTTTCCCTTTATGTTTCTAGTTTGTTGTATTGCTTAGATTGTTCAATTATTCCACCGGATACTGTGACTCTTAATCTTTTTTAAGTTTTAAAAATGATTTTCTTCTCTTTGGCAATTTCTGTTACTAGTTCATCAAGTTCATCCATTTTCTGCAGGGTCTGGTCTAATCTGTTCTTAGTCTCTCCAGTACTCTTCCTGCAGTTACTTCACCTTCCATTTTTAAAAAATCCTACTTTTTTTGTATATACCGCTTTTGGAATAAATGGGAAGCATTTAAACAAACATTGTATAAACATCTCAACCTACTAATTTTATACTCGTTCATTTGGAGCTATGTTTTATTAACTACTTCCTTGAGTGGTTGTTAATTTTTAATTGCATGTTGGATACTAAGAATTTTAGGTTTGGCTATGTTGTAGTTCATCATATACCTCTTAACAATATTGGACTTTGTTTTAGCAATCAGTTAAAACTTCTTGATATTATGTGGCTCATTTGAATTTTATGTTTAAACTTTGGAAGGCTGGATCTGGCCATGGATCATTTGACGGATATCAAATTCTACCTTGGCAATTTGTCCAGAAGTGCCACTTTCTAACTCAGTACCTAGCCACTATTTAATGGGTATGATATTCCACTTCTTGGGTATGATAAAATAAAAATGAATAAAAATCCTCAAGGAGCCTGCAATTTAGAAAGCTCAATGAACACAATCAGGAAAAGGTGTAATATGTAGCAAAAGAATAATAGGCAAAGTGCTATGGATTGTCAGCATCCTACTTCCCCATGTATTTGTGTCAAATAAACTCATCAAATTTTACTTTCTCTGTTTAATATTCTCCTTTAGACCTACAGTCTGGAAAAAAATTTTCATACATTTTTAGATTTGTAAGATTATACATAGACACACAGGATGATATATAATTAAACCTGTGTACGTGTAAGAAATTTATGTAGATTAATTATGTATATGAGAAATTTACGTAGATAAGCATACACATATGTAGTTACTTATGAACAAAGGAGAATACTATATCTACTTTTATAAGCATTCAAAAACTTATTCAACAAATATACATGATAGGCTGTTATGTGCCCATTCTTCAAGTGGAGCCTCAGTCATGAACAAAACAAAGGCCTTCCAAGACGAATATTCAAAACTGGAAATAAATGGCAATAACACCTGAAACATTATCAAAGACGATTCCATTTATCTTCCAGCAAGTGATGTGACGATACTAGCTTCGTGTTAATAGTAGAAAACTTGCCCCAAGCAGGCCAGCTTCTTTGTGTTCTGAAATCCAGATTTTAAGTGCCAATATTGCAAGTTCCAGATAAGTGTTTTCTTCTAAAAAGGACTACTGATATATTGATATTTTTGTCTTTTTGGTACTATTTCCGTAGAAACAAAGTGATGTCCTGTCTTTGGAGTTTTAGAGTTTGAATTTGAAGAAGATTCTAAATTGCAAAACAGGAACTAAGTTTGAGTGACTGACATGTCCTGCTACTATGCTCTGATGCCTCTGGTTGCTGCTTCTGGCCATGATTACTTTAGTTGTCAGCACGTGCTTGTGCTGTGCTACAGGCTATGCTTAGCTTCTTCTTTATCTCCTTACAGTGATGTGGATGACAATAACGGCACAGAAGAGAAAATTAAAAACTGGCCATGAAATGATTTTTTAAGTATTTATGAAAATGAAACATAGCCTCCAAGACAGAAATAATTCGTAATCGGCTATATTGAAAGTGTTTTAAGACAATTAGTGCATGCTGCATTGCACATGTTTAAATTGCAATTAGCATTGTTGATTTGATGACTGTGTAGATGGCCTTCTGAGAAAGTCATATATTGAAAATTTAGATCAAATTCTACATTGTTTTCTAAAAGAAAAGCATATCATAAGTATATTTAGAACTTAGAAGGATACTCTCAAGAATGTCTCTTCAGTCTCTGTCTTATTGTCTTATTGAAACACAATGAAGAATTCAAGCTGAGATAGGCTAGACCAGGACAAAAGCTGCTGTGAAGAACCTCAGTTTCTGCTGAACTTTTTTCAAGGCTGAATAACCTCCAGAAATTCAGCAATATCAGAGCTGCAACATTGTAGTTCTGGAGTTACAATTTACCTTGGACTATCTTCAGGCCTTTTAATAGTCATTTTTTGTTCATCTTTGTATTGGACCTAACATCTTTCTGATGAACTGGTGTATTCTTCTGGAACGCTCTAATTAAATAGACCACCAATATCCACCAACCAAAAATCTCAGAATATAATCACATATTTTCTTTGGCCTGTAAAAGAGACATTCCCAGTTTGCTGGATGCCATCTCCAACATAGTTGAAAAATGTCTTGATTTGTGACTGTCATTGTTCAGTTACTGCAAAATCTTCATAAAACCACTACCACATTAGAACATGTGATTGTAAGTAATCTGAGTCTGTATGACTGGGGCTGTGACTCATTTTGGCTACTAACTAAACTCTTTTGTAGCCCCTTTGAGTTGAGAGATGTGTCTTGCACCGACAGTTCTCAAAATATCTGTTCTTGGAAGAATCTTTGTGTGTCAGCCTCAATCTTCTTTTTAAGATAGGGTCTCATTTCAGAAAAGGACAGATGGCAAAACTAGTGCTGACCGGGCAGGCTTTTCTTTGTCCTTTGTTTTCTCTGTAGAGCCATGATAGGCCACTGCAGGAATGAGCCATGATAGTACCAGACAGTGGGGCCAATAGGAACAATGCCAGGTGATGCTTTGAGATCCTCTTTAGCTGAGTGAGTTGTGTGGACTGAGGGAGGCCTGGTTTTCAGTGGTTGTCATTCCTCTGTGTGGAGCTCGTGGATGAGATGGAGGTGGTGGTCTCTCTGCAGTCATCCTGTATTAGAGTAAATGTTGAATACTTTGAAAACAGGCCTTCCTTTCCCTTTCTTTGCCTTCACTCACCCACAAAGGTACTTCACCCTCCTCAAGCAATGGAGCAGAAGTGAGACATCTGTAATATACTCACCTCTCCATGGGCAGCTTGGTATAATGGTGGAGAAGATGCTTGACAATGACAGAAAAGTTTATGCAGATGTGTTAAGATAATGTAGTTTTCCTATTTTAAATTAATAGAAATGATATATTTCATGCTAGTTGGGTTTTTTGGTAGTTTAAATAATTTTAAATATGAAATTAAGAGTTCATCATTTCATAGTGCCCTTTATGTATCATATATTATGCATATAAAGTTAATATACATTTTATATAAATTAAAATGTTTTGAAAGCTTTAACATACTTGGTTTTCCATGTTAATCTTTTATCCAATATTGTTTTAGCCATTCATAAATCTTAATGAGTTACTGCTATGGCTATTCACTGTAAGTCCACAGTAATATATGCAGTAAGTTTCTGGAAGAAAAGTAGTAATTGTCCTAACAAATATAAATAACTATTAGAGTTGGAGGAAAAGAAAGATTGCTTCTGATGTGGGAGAAATTGAGAATGTAAAGAGAATTTAGGATAGAAAGACAAGCTGAAGCCTAGGACCTACCCTGATGTATCTCCTCCATGATGGTGAAATGATGAATTTTTGGCAAGATGAGTAAGTGAGCAAAGGTTTAGAGAAGACAAAATGAGAAGAGAATTAAAGGTATTATGAGCAGTTAATTGCAACTGGACTTTGAGTATTAGTGTTGGTCCTCCATATCTGCAGTTTTGCATTCAAGAATCCAAACTAAAATATATTTCTAAAAATAATCTGTATTAAAATATCAAAATGAAATCTATTTTGTACAATCAACATAGGATAATTATTTTTAAACTGCATTTTATTAAATATATAAATTTTCCTTCTCAACATTCTCCCAAACAATATAGTCTAACAACTTTTTGCATTGCATTAGACATTATAACTAGTCTAGGGACTATTTAATTCCCATGAGTAGATGGGCTTAGGTTATATGCAAATAGTATGCAATTATACTAGTGATTTGGGTATCCAAGAGTTTGGGTATTTGTGCTGCAGTCTTTAAGAAAATGCCAATCCTAAGGTACAGGACCTCGGGCTCCACTCCAAAGAATTAGAGTTTATTTACAGCATGGTTAGCCATTAAGAGTTTCTGACCTAGATGATGTTTCGTTGACACTGACTTTGCTGGGGTAACTGGTAGAAGGAAATGATGAGATTTCAGAATCACAAGTGCTGATTCTGAAAACAGAGCAATCCAGGAGGTGGAATCTGCGCGGGTGTCCCCTGCTGCAATATCACACTCAGCAAAATGAACTGGGTGCCTGGGTTGTCGGACCAAACTGAGCTTGATGTTTCCTACAGAAAAATGTTCACTGTGGCATGACACAGCCAACTAGATTGCAAACACACAAATGGCTCAAATAGTGAACTATGCGATGAAACTGTGCCTGAGAAAAAAAATTTACACAGTGAAAATAACTCGGGAGTGAATTCATGGTTACTACTATTTGATTTTTAACCAGTCTCAAGGGCTCCTGAGAGGGAACTAAGCTGGTGTTTGCTCTTTCTGATTCCTTCTTTGACAGGCTATACATTATTCATAGCATGTATGTCTTTTCCTAAGCTTGTTACATGAATTATGGTTGCATCCAGATTAGCTGAGGAACCTCACTTTTTAATAATTTTTATTTTTTTATATTAATCACAGGTTATTTACTTTGTATCCCAGCCATAGCCCCCTTCCTCACCTCCTTCCTGCCCCTTTCCAAGTCCATTGATAAAGGAGGTCCTCCTCTCATTCCCTCTGACCCTAGCTTATCAGGTATCTTCAGGACTGGCTGCAATGTCCTCCTCTGTAGCCTAGCAAGGCTGCTCCTCCCTCAGGAGTCGGGGGGAGGTCAAAGAACCAGCCATTGAGGAACCTCACTTTTAATGTTTAAGAGTGGTTTAAATATTTATATCATGATAATAATTATAGAAAATAATGTTTTATAAATATATTTGTATTCATATAAAATAATATTTTACATTTATTTACATTTATTATTTTAAATATAATATTGTCTATAAAACAATAAAGAATACTCCATATTTTGATTATAAAAATCCTTGCCATTCTAGATGTCTAGGTGTCAAATTTTTATCATATATTTATATACAGTCTGAACAAAAATACGCATCTTACTTGACTGGATAGTTTCAACATGTTCAATTCTACATTTATACACATTTCCATACAATTAGAAGATTTTGTGTTTCTTTTCTTCTCTATCTAATCCATAAAATGGAATAACAAATAAATAAAATGCAAAGTAAAAACATGAGAATCTAAACATCAAATGCATTGTTGCCCAAGCTGGTTATAAAAATGAGGCCAGGCATTTTCAGATGAAAGGGCTTCTAGAATGTTCATAATTTAGGCTCTTTCTCACCAGACAAGCAAGTGATGATTCACACAAGCCAATATCCTTTCAGTACACAGACGGCTACAGGGCTTTCCACGGCCTGTAACTAAGAATGAAACCCCACTGCCTCTGCTCTCTGGAGATTAGCTTCACCCATTGAAATGACATGTCCCTCAATGGAGGAATGGATACAGATATTGTGGTACATCTATATAATGGAATACTACTCAGTAATTAAAAACAAGGAAATCATGAAATTTGCAGGAAAATGGTAGGAACTAGAAAAGATCATCCTAAGTGAGGTATTCCAGAAGCAGGAAGACACATATGGTATATACTCACTTATAAGTGACTATTAGACATATAATATAGGATAAACATACTAAAATCTGTACACCTAAAGAAGCTAAACAAAGAGAAGGACCCTAGGTAACATGCTCAGTCCTCACTCAGAAAGGCATCTGGATAGGCATCAGAAGAAGGAGAAAATAAGCAACAGGACAGGAGCCTACCACAAAGGGCCCCTGAAAGACACTACCCAGCAGGGTATCAAAGCAGATGCTGAGATTCATAGCCAAACTTTGGGCAGAGTGCAGGGAGTTTTATGAAAGAATGGGGAGATAGAAAGACCTGGAAGGGATAGGAGCTCCACAAAGAGAGCAACAGAACCATAAAAATCTGGGCCCATGGGGTCTTTTCTGAACCGGATACTTCAGCCAAGGACCATGCATGGAGATAACCTAGAACCCCTTCACAGATGTAGCCCATGGAAGCTCAGTGCCCAAGTGGGTTCCTGGTAAGGGGAACAGGGACTGTCTCTGACATGAACTCAGTGGTTGGCTCTTTGATCATCTCCCCCTGACAGGGAGCAGCCTTATGAGGCCACAGGAGAAGACAATGCAGCCAGTCCTGATGAGACCAGATAGGCTGGGGTCATAAGGAAAAAGAGGAGGTCTTCCCCTATCAGTAGACTTGGGGAGAGGCACTGGAGGAGATGAGGAAGGGAGGGTGGGGCTGGGAGGAAATGAGGAAAGGGGCTGCAGCTAGGATATACTATAAATATACTCTAATAAATGTAAAAAATGAAAAAAATGAAATGACGTGTTGCATCACTGGTTCAGGATTACATGAGCTCCTATTCCTTCTGAGGAAGGAAGCAAAGAAAGTGCTGAGGAGTGGACAGAGGAGAAAGAGACCAACATCAGATGTATGTCTCCAGGCCTCATTGAAGAATAAAATAATTTTACGATGATTTTAGTGTGTATAATTGAGACCTTTACTAGTAATGGCAATGTTTCAACATTGAATGTAGTCTAAATGCATTTAATATGTGCATTTAATGGGAAATCTCTGTTATAGTCTCATGTATTTGAACACTGGTCCTAGGCTAGTGAAGGTATTTGAGCAGGCTGAGTCTTTAGGAGATCTAATCTTCCTATAGGAAGTAGGTCATTAGAAGAGGGATCTGACAGTTAAGACCATATCCAAATTCTAGTTCACTCTCTATTTTGTGTTTAAGAATGTAATCTTCTAGGTTCAACTACCTGTTGTCTTGTTTCCCTTTCCTTGTCGACTCTCTTCTTAAACTGAAAGACAAGGAAACTCCGACATAAGTTGTTTTGTTTTGGATCATGATATTTTATTACAGCAACAGAAAGCACACTAGGATATTATATACACATGTACCTTCAATAATAAGAATATTTTAATATTTCAAAAATATAAATATCTAATATATTAATTCATTAAAGTAATGCTTAATTTAAACATCATAATTAAATTTCTTACAGCCACACACAAGAAAGAAAAGATCCTTATTACAAAATTAAATGTGAACTGGTAGGATTGCTTCAGGAACTTTAGCTAAGTTTGTAATTATCAGTATAAAGACATCATTTCAATGGTTTACAATAACCACCAAATAATTTGGCCCTTTTGACTTTGCTTACATATATTTTGTTCTTTTTTTACTTTCACAGGAGCTGTGTAATTGAATCATTATTTTATTATGTTTTAGCTCTCTGGAGACTTACTATAAGGCAATCAGTACACATTTTTGGGTGGTTAACTGAGAGGACCTTATAAGGCATGCATGATAAAGTCTGATGACCAGGAATTCTGAAGCCGACATTTTATTATTTAAATATTTGACTACTCTCTTGGTGAATTTCCAACAGAGATTTCTGTTCTTAAGAGTTTCATGTACAAACAAAAGTGTTTTTGCTTTTACAGAGTACCAAAAGAATGTGGTAAGATACTGTCTAGATGTGAGAGTGTAACAACAGTATCACGTTGGAGAGGGTTGACTGATATACACAATGAAGAGCAGGAGAGAGAGGGGGGAAATTGATGTAGTTTTCTTCTCTTTTAAGTTTAATTATGGATTTGAAACTCTAGACCCCCTGCTCAGATATAGCCTATAGGCAATTCAGTTTCCACATGGGTTCCCAAGTAAGGGGAGCAGGGGCTACCTCTGTCATGAACTCTGTTGCCTGCCCAGGGAATTCTGATGAGACTTGATAAGCAGACAGAGAACTCCCCCTTTCAGTGGACTGGTGGAAGGGGGTAGGAGGGAAGGGAGAAGGACTGTGGGTGGAATCAGGAGAAGTTGAGGGAGGGGGAAACAATTGGTATATCAAATTAGTAAGTTGTAAAAAATAAACTAATAATAAAAATATTGTTGAGGAAGCAAATTTAAGAAAAGAACAAGACATGGAACATTTTTAAATGTCATTTAAAATAAAGCAAAAATAAATCCCAATGTATTATAATTGTTGAAATGAATGTTTTAGAAATACCACCATTTACAGCAAATTGTTAAAATTGAAATAATTGCTGAAAAAGAAAAGAATACATAGAACAACAAAAAAACAACTAAGTTAATAAAGTATTAGTTAAGTGACTATCCAATAAAGCTTCCCATGATCATCATTTGTGAAACTTTGAGCTGACAGTTAACTTCCATTCCCTGTGTGAGCTTTAGATTATATTATGTTTGCAGTTGAGTTTAGTAAGTTTGAGAGTGACAATAATAAAGTATACAAAGTCATTGTTTACTCAAAAGAAAAGACCATAGGCCAGCTAGTCTGATGGCTTGAGTTTGATACTCTGGACACACGGACACACACACATTTTAATATTTCAGAAAGGGGGGGGGTGAAGAAAGAAGAAAGGAGAGAGGGAATACCAGCCCTATTTAATGTCTTCAGTCTTCAGCGCACAGTAAGTCCTCCTAGATAAGTCTGGCCTGTGCTTTTAAATGGGAACGAACCTGGAGATGTCCTGTACAATCAGAAAGCTGATTGATTGCTGGCTATCACAGACTGTGGACATGAGTCAAGTAAACATACTGGAACAGACACTAGACTCTGGAATATGGGAAATAATTTTTGTTCCCATATTTATTTTGTTTACTTCTCTAGCAACCATCAATATTAAATTAAAATGAACTTTACTAAGATTGTAATCATTTTTGTGCCCCTTCCAGACTTGTTTCTCTCTGGAAAGTTTGTTAGCTATAGAGCTATGTTGTGCAGTATCTGCACTTTGAGTTCTTTAGCTTTAGATTTTAAACTCATACTAATGTTTTCTTAGTAAAAAAAAAAACATGATCAGGACAACTCATATAAGAAAGCATTTAATTTACTGCTCAAAGTTCCAGAGGGTGAGTCTTAGTGACCATCCTAGCGAGGAGCATGGCAGAGAAAAGCAGGCATAGCATGGAGCAGTAACTGAGAGCCAACATTTTTATCCGCAAGCAGGAAGGAGAGACACAGTGGGAATAATGCTGGGCTTTTGAAACCTCAAAGCTCACCTCCCAGTGACACACTCCTCTGAAAAGGCCATGCCTCCCAATTCTTCCCAAACAGTTCCACCAACTGGGGCCAATTATTCAAACATATGCGCCTGTGGGGAAAATTTTCATTTACAGCGCCACAAATGTGTTAGTGTTGAAAGCTGAGTTATTCAAGTTTTCTATTACAGATTTTAGTTCTGTAAGCTAAGAGAGAGCATCAATAATTCAATCGCAATTCCAACATCATAGTCCGGTTTCTGCTTTTTAATATCCATCTAAATTGCCTCTGTGTGAATTTTTTTTCTACTAACAGTGATTTTGTTTCCTCTTCTGTATGTGCCAGTAGGAGCTGTTGTTATATTACCTAACAAGTAAAATTCAGAGGAAAGCCATGACCCCATGTGAAAAGCTTGAGAAACTAGACTCAGGTATTCCTGTTTGTGCTGGTGATGCAGGACACTCTTTATTAAAACAACCACTTTTTGTTACTGTTTTAGTACTCTAATGGTGATGTAATAGACCTTATTAATTGCAACTGATAGGAATATGAAGACCTTGTTTGTTTCTACAGTGTTGAAGCAGCCATAATTTCGTGCTCCAGCTTTCATATCAGAAACCAGACAAGAATTTTGACAGTTAATTCTATTCCATTAAAACTAGGGACATGATTTCCAAGGTTCAAAATATGAAAGAGTATATGTTTAAATTTTAAATAACTTCTCAAATACTCTGTGGGAAAGAAGGGTGCTTTGAAAATAGCTTTCAAGATTAGGTATATGGAAAGCCCCTAAACTCTTTTTCATTATAATTCACAGTCAGCATATTTTATTCAAGGTATTTATTTACTGTTAGCATGAACCTTAACCTCAACTTCACTACTACACCTCAAAATTTTCCTTAATTAAGCTGAATGTTAAAGCTTAACATGATCTGTTTGATGTCAATAAGGGATATTTTTACAGAATCTTTGTTCAGAAAGAACTCTGCCACCTGAAAATGATCACAGAGGGAACCCCCAAGAATATTTATTTGGGTATGGCTGAGTACTGCCGCATGTGCTGGGGACGCTCATATAGGATAGATTGCAATAATCCCTGGCTACAATGATCAATAAAAGAGGTAGTGACTGTTCAGGATGCAGCAAATGGCTGTGGGCAGTTGTTCTTGATGTAGAACTTAGTGTGAGGCTAGGATGGCCTCTGCACATGCTTGTGATTATATCAGAGACCCTTGTTAGCTCTCAGCATTGAAGCATTCATGTTACAGCATTTCCATTAGTTGCTTTTCAGGGTGTTGTTTTTGTTTTGTTTTGTTTTGTTTTTTGTTTTGTTTTGTTGGAGTTGATGTAAGTGGTTCTATTTTAATTCTGGTAAATTTCATATATGGTAGAGATTAGAATTTAATAATCTTTAACTAATGATGTTTTTCATATTTTTCAGCAAATAATCTTAGTAAGTGCCTAATAAAAGTGATTCTTAAGTAAATAAAAATATCAGGCTTAATACAGACCTGCTTGGTTATAATAAGAGGTTATTAAATGAGAGAGTTTACCTGCATACCTCAGTGTTAAGTACTCAAAATATTAAAATGCCATGTTCCTGACTTTGACAGTTCTGGCTGAATTGCTGTATTATCTTGATACTTTCTAGCATTTCCTGTGAAATTATTGAAACAGTTACGATGGCTCTAAAAGGGTCTAATTGGAATAGAAAGATGGCCTGTGCTGGATGAAATTCTTAATTAATCTTTCACTGTTAAATTGTTGCAAATTAATCAAGTATATTGCCTAAACCAAAGGCAACTACGCTTTACATATCTCACTTTTATCTTCACCAAGCCATATATTAAAAGTTAATTTCTGATTTAAAAGTGTATTTAACTGTAAAACTATCAATTCTAAAAAACATTTATTAACTCTTTCCCCAAAATATTTTTTAAGATTCATGTTAAAGAGAGCCATTTGCATCTAACCTTTTGAGAATTTTTTTGCATGGACTTTGAAACAACAAATTAATTTACATAGTATACTTATACATATATATATATATATATATAATTCTTTGGAGAATTCTATTGATTTCCCTACTGGTTGATTCCATTTTGCATACATATTTATTGAAAAAAGTGAAATTTTAGGTGCTGAAAATGAGCATGAACAAAATCCCAATAGCAGTATTCTGGTATGTGAGTAAGTAGTCAACAAGGTGAATTCTAATCCTATTATCTGTACAGATATTCTTGTAACATTTGAAAATCAAAGAAGGTAATTATTTCCCAACTTTTTGAATAGGGAGTTACACTCTCCCCTTCTTCTTGCTATCTTTACCACCATCACACACCAAAGTAGTGGCACACAGTCCCCCAAACACATTCATGTATGTAGTGCTTCTCAGCTGGGGATGGTCCCTTGTCCCTCTGCAGGAGCTTAACATGAGTTAGGGGCTCTAGGCTTTCTTTCCAATATCTAGGTGTGGACCACCAACCTGTGTGATATTTAATTACTGATTAGGGCCTGGAGATAAATATTGAACTTAGTCCAATGCAAGGTGCTCAATGGTTCTAACACAGTCAGTGTACCTATGTAGCTCATCACACACACACTCACACACACAAACACACACAGTCAACTAATTGTTGATTCAGTCATTCAACCTAGAGGTTTTATGGCATGCATACATAACCTGGATCTTAGCATAAAATGAATATATTATTTGTTTGGATATTTTGTTAAGATGTAATCATTATAGTATGGAACACTTGAAGATAATCATTTCCAGATTAGGCTGGCAATACAATCAAGGTGGCTATGGCACAGTCAAGTATATATGCTTTTTAACATCATGATGTGACAAACTTAAATACGTTTTATTTCTTAATGTTGAAGGTAACTTCTGGCTTTCTTCTTCCAAATAGAGGTGTATCTTTGAGATATAAGATATCACATCCCTAAGCAACTTATTGTGGGTTATTTCTTACTTTTTCTTCTGACTAGAAATTGAGAAAGAAAAGCTTTTAAAACATAAAGGAGAACAGCACAAAAACATGAGCCCTGTGTTTGGTTTGGCAGATCTCTGTGGACACTTATTGCTTATAATGTTAACTCAAGAAAACTGCTTTGAGAAATCAGCAAACACAAGACCAAAAAGGTCCTGCTATCATCAAGATCATTTACTTCTGCATTTTTTGACAGGTGATGATGTTCAGTCAATAAAATCTCCTTTTTCTCTCTGAGAAAATAGACCTTGCAATAATTATTCGTGTTTACTTAAAATTTCCAAAATATGCTATTTTCTATAAAGAGAAGAGCTGGTTCAATTGAAATAAGGTCCTGTGCTAATTAGATTTGTTTTCTGAGTATTTCTCAGTCTTCTCCCCTGTTTGGATGGAGCTGGTCACCTAGCAGCTGCTGCTGTATGTAGTTTGGGATGCTGTGTTTCTAGGGGTTTGGCCTCTACCTGGCAGGCTGGAATGTTCATTCTAGAGAGAAGTGCCAAGTGAGATGGCCTCTTGCTTACATGTGTATTGTTGATTCCTTTTACATGGTCTTAAACATAAGATATCACAGGAGAGTAAAGCAACCAGACACACGTGAGCTGGACGGTTTTATCAGAGCAGAGTGTGTGCCTGTATGGATGTCTGTACTTCTGTGATGCTGTTAGGGGACCCAAGTAAATAAAGATATTTTATCTTAGAAACTGGATTGTTTTGCTCATTTTCAATGGAAGCTATTTTGTTCGAAATGAATTCTAACCTTCTGTTTCAGAACAGAATGGGAAGTTTAAAAGATGGATGTTTTGTTTTTGTTGAAAAAATGGGAGGTAAAGCTGCTGACCCTTGCCTAGGCCTCCTCCACCCCATTTCTAGACACAGTGACATTGGCACAGACAGGGTTTGTCACCCAGAAATTTATAGCTTATTCCTGTCTCTTCATAAATTGACTAAAATTTTTGAAAGAAAAAAATATATGGATATATAAAATAGCCAGTTACAGGGCGTGTTCTATTTAGCCCTTGATTGAAACGTATTGCTCCTTAGTATCTTTTAGCAATGAAAATTATAATATGGAAGAGAGATTAGAATGAAATTATCATGGCTAGGAGGCATTTACTCAGTGGTGGCAGCCACATAAACCTGGGTCCTGAGAATGATGATAATGCATTAGGTTCTGCATGCCCGATATTATTGCCACACATTATGTATGTTTCATTTATACTATTTCGCACACACCAGCAATGCTGACAGATAGGTAATTACTCTCTGCGCCAATGAGCAGTTATCAGTACCACCGCTGTTTATTGCTGGAATGAAGTGAGCTTGTCAGTCAAGGTCACTTGTTTGTATGTCCTCCTTAATAGTTCCTTCACAGTTGTTGAACTTCACACATGGTTCTTACTGCAGGGCTCCTAGAGGTTACTTTACTGTATTTCAGCTGTAAGCAGACTCACTTATGTTTATCACCTTAATTGATAAACAACTAACTCATAGAAAGCAGAACCATAGATGTGAAAATACATACTTGGCTTGTCACCTAATCAGTGACCTAAAGGAGATGCCTTCAGGGTTAGCCCTATTAGGGTGTCACCTGCCAACAGTTTAAGGAAAAATATCTAGTGATATTTCATTTTATAACATTAACCTTAATTTCAGCCACTGATGGGTACAGATACAATTTCATAACTGTGACCGACTAAGCATTTGTTCCCTTAGAAGTGCTGCTGTTTATTCATTCCTTGTGGTTTACACAGGCTATTTTCATTCTTTGTACTTATGCAATGAACAAAATCTATTTGGCTTGACTTTCAGACACTCATGTTTATTTTTTAGATATGTGCCATTAGCCATTCCCTTACTATAAAAATACTATTAGTTTAATGCTGGCCCTCCTCTTTGTGTTAAAGCACTAGCCTTCTTCAAAAATGTACATTGCACAGTGCATTTTTGAGACTTGAAATAAATTCAATGTCATTGTGTTGATCCCATGCAGCCTGTAATTTCATCTGTTACAAAATAAAGAGAATGGTTGGTCTTTTTATTTTTGTTTGTTAGCTACAGTGCTTTATTAGAAACTGGAATAACCTTTTTAGGGTATAATAATTTATCTAGTCAAGATAACTGGAGCTATTTCCTTAAGCCTGTGATCAGCTTGAGTTTGTGTGTTGGGAGATTTATACTGCCGTTGCTTATTACCAAAGAAACAGTTAAAAGGGATTTATGGCAGTGCATGTTATATATGTGTCTGGAATTTTTGTGTGTTTAACTTCTCTCCTTTCCTATCTATGTTTTTCCCCTCTCTTAACATTATTGCCAAATAGAAACTACCTATACCTACAATTAAATGCAAATTTTATTCAGGCATTTAAACAGAATCACATTCATTCATTAAGCAAAATGATTCCTTTATTTGAAAATATATATCAGCACATGGCAATATGACACCCCGCTTACAAAGGACTCAAGATCTCTGTCAGTGCAGAAGTTTACTATTTCATTATTAAAAGATTAAACTATAACAAAAGGTGCCTGGTGACTGTGAATGCTTTAGTTAATTTGATTATGCCCGTAAAAAAAAAAAGAATTTAATTCTATAGCAGCCACTGAATCTTATGCCTGGCCGAGTAGTTGCAATGTATTACAGGTCTGATCTTGTCCTGGGAGAGACTGGAATTGGCATTTGGGTGAGGCTTGGACGAAAAGATGAGCCATTCAATTCAGCAGTGAACTCAGGTTAACAACATGCCACAACGTTTTTTTTAAAAATGCTTCCTTTTCTTAGTTCTTAGTTACCAGAATGTTACAAAGAAAGGGTTTTGATCTCATGTAGATAGCATAGCATTAATTACCCTGACACTAATTAAACTGCATCAAACAAATACCACCGTGTTCCTCAGGGGGACAACAGAAGGCAGTTTAAAATAATTACTGGAGCTCCATGCATGTGTGAAGTTTTCATTACTCTTAGGACAGACGCAAAAGAGATTTGATATCATTAGAATAACCACCCTTTAGTGATTGCAACACAACCAGCAAAAACAGCGACTAAAATTTCCTTGGAGCATATTGATGTCTAAATAGGAGTGGCTTCACTTCTTGTGAGTGGTAACTTTTTCTTAAGGATTGGAAGTCTGTGAAGCAAGAACAGGTGTTGCAGTCACATTCTGGTATGATTATGTATTAGCTTATGTTTGTCAGACCATTTCATTAACCACCCACTGCTATCACATATACATATACTTTGTTCTTTCTGAACCATGAAATGAAATGCGTATATCTTCACTAATGCTGGCTATCAATGTAAATGAGGAAATAAAGCGTATCACCAATCACTGTGGCCATGAGGCCCACACCTCTGTGCACTTACAGGTAATAAACATCTTTTCATAAGCAGGAAAGAAAATGCATTGAGTTTTCCCTCCAGGAGAGCATGGCGATCCTGCCCTAATTTTGTGATCCTAGATGGCACCTCCCCCACATTGTAGATTCGTTGCAGCAGGACCATTGTCAAACAAGTTTCTTCTCTGAAAGCCAGATGTGGTCTCTATCTTTTCAATACTTTGCCCTTCTGGAGGTAAGCAACGTGTTCTGGTCACAGAACATTTTGAGCCTGCTGGCTTCTGTGAGATTGTGACCAAAAGCGCTTATGTCAAAATTGTTCAGCCCTGGCAAAAGAAAAGGCCAATGGAATATTGCAACGTGACATTGTCACTCTATCAGGGTCAGTTGTATTGATTGCAGAAACTGTCACTGCATGCATACGTGTGTACGCCTGTGTGCGTGCATGTGCACATGTGTGATCTACATATTCTCCTTATGTCTATTCCCTTCTTTGAAGCTAAGTGTAACCCCAGACTTGTCCTCACATGGTCATATGGCGTGTTTATCTATCAACAGGAATCAGGTTACCTAGGTGTTAGGAGTTAGAACTGGAAAAGGTCACTCCCAGACTTCTGTAATAGTATTTCATCCAGCAAATGACTTTTCTGAGAAGGCTGTCCTGTGGGCTGTAAGCCATTTATTATTTTTTACTTCCTTCTGAAAGTAATAATTTAAGAAAATGATACATCAGAAGGGGTATTCATTGATTTTTAAAATTAAAATAATACCAAATAATTTAGGAAACTAAAACTGAATTTGTTTTATAGTTGCCACACTAAGAAAATGGGAAAAAACAAAGGTGCATGGAACAGAATAAGAAGTAATGAATCCAGTTGTAGGATCTGATGTGTGAAAAAAAAAAACAACTTTTGTTCTGTGATAACCAGATGGTTTGTCCTATTTTGTGGTTTGTCCAATTTTGGGCAGATAGTATCTTCATAATTATTTCCTGAATGCCAGTGATTTTAACTGACAGAAACTAATGACTATTAGAATTTTCCTTCTTTCTGGATAATCTAAAGTATACTTTTGAACATTTGGATGATCATACTGTATAACAAGAGAAATTTGTTCATTACACTTAGCTCATATTCAAAAGTGTTTATATAATTTTTTTAAAAACCTCTAAAAATGAACAGTTCTTTTGACATGATGTTGACAGAAGTCACTTTGATCTCGTTTAGAGTCATGAATTTTCTATCTGTTCTATTTTTCCTGAGGCTCCATCAACTCAGACATCCTGATCTGTCATTTTGAAACTCTCTGTGAAAGCCTTGACAGATAGAGGTTTTGACAGGTGCTGGACATTGGCAGCACTTCCGAATAATCCATGCATGTTTCTCCAGGTGAAGTGACAAAATGTCTCAAAGCGTCAGAGGAGCTGAGCAGGCTTCGGTCACATCTAATATTCTAAAGCAAGCCTCTGTTTCTGTTCTGTATTTCAGAATTATGGGCTGGCTAAGACTAAAAATTCTGTCAGAACTTGATATGAGAGAGCTTTTGCCCAATTTACGAGTGGCCACGATACTGAGAACACTAGAGGTGATGGAAAAGCCCTTTAAATTTTTATCCGATGACTAGTGGCAATGACCATGCAGTACATTATGAAGTCCGAAACTGTAACATACCATTCTGTGTTTTCTCTTTGAGAAATTCCACTTGGTACAAAACACTTTCTCATGCTCTCTTTTGAGTCCATGACTCAGAGTTCCAATAAGAGAAACTTTCTTGGTTCTAATTTCACCTGATGACAAGCCCTTCATTTTTTCAGACAGAACACTGCTTGTTTGCCTTTGTATAGCCTATAGAAGGCCAAGGAACACATATAAACATTGTTTGCATCTAGAATTTGTTCTTCTTTTCATATAATTATTTGAGGCCTGCATTCATTCAAGAAACAGCTGTTGAAAGTTGAGTGGGATGTAAAATGGCACAGTCTGGAGATGTTCACTCAGTCAACTCCCTTCTGATGTGATTCCTGCTGGCAGGGTTGGGTGGTGAATTCAGCTTCTTTGACAGCTATCAGCACTACTGACCAGTGGTTTGGGTTTTTATGGAGGGAAGGGTAGGAAAGAATTCCATTAGTTCAGGGTTTTTCCCCTGCTGCTGGAGCAAAGCTTCTGCCAACAGCCATTGAAATCAACACCAGGCCCCTGTGCTCTGCTGACCGAGGTCACCCCAACATCTGGCTCCACTATCTGCTACTTTTAACCTCCTTGTTGGGCAGTGTTTGCTGTGACTTCTTTCTCAATATCTTTTTAATTTGTCTTTTCCTGACAGTAAAAATGAAGCTTCTTTTACTCCATGTGTGTTAGAATTTTTAAAATATTCTTTCAAAAGAGGATATTGGAACTGGTAGTGATTTTTCCTTCCTTCCCCATTTCCATTTTAATATTTCAACTGGAACATTCTATTATATTTGGTACAGACATGTGGGCTGAAGTGGATCCTCTACACACCCACAGAGACATACATACACACACACACACACACACACACACACACACACACACACATACAATACCGCACCATACTATGGAATCCATGAATGTAGAAGCATCTAGCCCAGAAGGTCTAGGTCTGCCTATCTTGGCCAAACTTTAAAGAATTAAGAATGAAATGCTAACTGTGCTTTGGTTTTTGCTGCTTTATGTTCACTTGAGAGTCCTTTTTGCCTCTTATTCTGACATGCAATGGCAGGAATTTCATGCATTTTCTTTCATCCAGCAGGAAAATATAGGCAGTTTGGGAATGTTGTATAATTTTAGAATACATACTGAAGAATATAATAAACCAATTTTACCCAGTTGTAACCCTGAATGCATTCAGGAGTCAGGCAGCCTATCTTCATGAAATGATAAAGTATCCCAAGATATATTTAGCTCAGATCCTCTGTAGCTTTTCTGCCCTTTATTCACCAAGTGGTGTTCAGATTCAACAAATAGGAATGCTTCTTCTGCTCCTGGCACCATCCTACAGAATGGGCAGAAATGGACAAGGGCACATCTCAGAGTTCCACATCTGGATTGATAAGAAGAGATTTAAATTGCCTGTAATCCCAGCACTCAGGGAGGCAGAGGCAGGCAAATCTCTGTGAGTTCAAGGCCATCCTCATCTACAAAAGTGAGTCCAGGCTAGCCAAGGCTACATAGAGAAGCCTGAAAAAAAAATTCAAGTTTTAAAACCTAAGCATGTTTGGCATCTTTTAGGTGTTGACAATCCATGTATCGAACATATATATGTGTGTACAAATATATATGTGTGTACATATATAAGTACTCACATATAGTATTTATTTGTGATGTTAACTTCAGTAACTCATAAGTATTATGAGTTTTTAACTGTACTGCAAACCAAATGCCTAGACTTTGGGGGAAGATGTTAGAACACATTCTCCAGCACCTACCTCAGAACCTGCCATATAGTACCTGTTGCTGCAGGGAAGCTGTGATTATCTACTGTATCCATTATTCTGCAAAGCAATTGGCAATTTCCTCTTATTTCCTTCACTTGCAATGAAACTAAAGCTATATATAAATAGTTTATTCAGTGTAATTTACCTCTGACTAACTAAAACAGAAATTTATGTTATAGCATTTATCACAATTTTCAAATCACTTTTTACTCACTTGTCTATTTTTCACTAAATAATTCTATAATAAACCTAATAAGTGTATAATAAACAGCAATTTGCTAAACTCTCAAGTCCACAGTAACTAGGAAAACCTTAGGGCCAGAAATCTGCAGTATTTAGTTAATGACTGATTTTAATCTCCTATTTTCATGTTATAAAACAATTCTCTGGGAGGTAGGTCAGCTATCTAACAAATGCTTCTCTGGGTGTTTAAATAATAAAAAGATTATTAAAGGATGTAAATCTGAAAAGAATGAGAAGCTTTGAATTCAGAATCTAGACATCCACAGATCATGCTTCAAGACAATAAACAGGAAGAAGGTGAAAAAATAAAGTCCCTTTCCTGAACAGCTTAAAAGACTGAGGGTATTGGATTTTCCTGGTCTTCTTGAAAGCTAATCCTCTTGTTTAGACCAAGTCATTTGAGTCCTACGGTTCTCATCATTTTGTTGTTTCAATGAAAAAGATTGAAAATTTAAATTAATCATTCATATACAGTTGCCACTTCTTTTCTTTGCAGTATACAATCCCCCACATTATCACTTTTAACCAGGCTGATGGATTATTGTGTTGAATATAACTTTCCTTGTAGGCATCAGATTGTAGATACTGTAGAAGGACCCCATACCTGCTTTGAAAACCATGGATTTGTATAAACAGCCACTAATCATGACCCTACTAATGAATGAGATAGTGTGTCTTCTTTTTCTGAATACTTACCATTTTTTATCATCTCATACTCAGAAAGTAACTTTGTGT
>CM053750.1:24880328-24911814 GCA_028658305.1 Pachyuromys duprasi | reverse complement strand
GCACATTATTTTTTAAATAAATTTGGAGACATGTTTTTGTTATTGTTCTCTTAAAAAAATGTACGGCTTTCAAAGGATGACACAAACTCAAAAACACTGAGTTAAAATCGGGACTCCTCAAGAAGACAGGCTAGAAGAGGAAAATTAGTGCTACCTGAACTTTCAGTTTTAGGGCTGGCTTGTCATCTGGAAATGGAAATCTCCCTGCACCCTGCGGAGCAGGCAGCAGCTGTGCCTCTGGCTGCCTGACCTGCTGTGGTGTCACCCGCAACCCTCAGGGACTTGCAGGGTGAGAGGGTAATAGTGTCTCATGTCTGGTCAGTCCTCAGCCCCTCTTCGGAGACTGCCAAACAAGTGGCTTTGTGTGTGAATGATCTCGGATCCCGTTTTTTAAATGAGGAGCCGGACTGAAAACACCTGCTCACCTCTGCTTCGAGGAAGCAGGGAGGGTAGGGGCTGGCATTCCTGCAAGGTGCCTGCTTCCAGCCGTCGTTAACACCAACAGCTCACATGTTAGATTTCTACACTCGGGGTTGCCTGTAACATCTTGTCTTACTAATCATTACATTAGATTTCATTCACTTCTGGACTGTTTTGTATTGACCTTGAGCTTGGAAATCGGCCAGAGATATTTGAAATAATGAGTGATTAAAACTCACGTTGGCAAATTACAGATACATTTAATTTTTACACTTGTGTTTAGGTGCTGGTGCCTTTGAGAACACTAGAAGGCTTTCCATTATTCCAAACAAAGCTTGACTCAGCAGGCCTGCTGGTGTCGGATAGTACAGTGCTTCCCAAACTGCCCGTGGCAATGATTCAGTTATCTTATTCCTTTACCAGTTCATTGTAGGTTTAAGTTTCCTTAAATTACAATAAAATAGGATGACTAGAAAAATGAAATAAAAGCACTTGAAATACTATCTAATTTATGGAATTAACAGCATAAAACTATTCTTGAGTTGCTGTCAGAGTTCCTATGCCCGTTCGCCCCTTCCTGAGTCACTATGGAGCAGCCCACGAGCAGCACAGTTATGGTTCTGAACTGCCCTTGTCTGGCACCGGACTTTTCTCCACTACAATAACACTGAGGTGATGCAGTGTGAGCATACACTATCTGAAAATCCACAGTTTTAGGTACTCTCAAATCTCAGACTTCTCCTGTGTTGAAGACACCACAGGTACAGCGTGCCATACCCAGCCTCATGTGACTGATGTGATCAACACTATATGCACTGTTTAAATGCACTTTTACACTCTGAATATAAAGTGCATGTAAGACATGAGGGAACCTCATGTTAGCATCTGAAAGGAATACCAAACCTTTCTGCTTCATACATTTTGGAAAAAGAATCAGTAACTCGAGTTGTTTTCAAAATAATACAACTTTACCAGAACACCCTCTGTAAAGTTCATGCCAGAGTCCATTTAATGAAAATAAGATTTCAAGTATTTGACCCTGAGCACATAATTGTGTTTTTTTTTTCTTCTGCAAGTGATATTTTTTTATCTACCTTGCACTACAAAATAGTAAGTTTTACATTATTTTTGAAATGAATTTGGGGCAGGAATAAAGGAATGAAAGAGGTTTTTCATTCGCATGAGATATTGAATAGGAAAGACTCCAGACAGCTTACTAAAATTATATACTAAACACATTGCTTTCTTTTTCTTTTCATTTTTTCAGTTGTTCCTTTGAAATAGAGCTGATGGTAATTTGGTCTCCCAACACCCTGATTACATCTATAGACAGTGGTCTGAGGATCAGGATGCCAGGTGATCATCCTGGCCCACTTACTAGCCGCATGTCTCAGTGAGTCCTACAGACCTCAGTTTGCTTCAGTCAAGAACACATTGATTTCACTGCCTTCACCGAAGGCTTAGCCACTGGTAACATGAAACTACTCAGTAGAGACCACAGGCATGTGATGCTCACTTACACATATTTGTATGTGTGCATGGCTCTGTGGACATGTAATGATTCTGCATTCCTTTTAGAGTGACATTTATTAAATTCTCTTGAAGTATGTTTTCTAAGTTCATTATTAACCCATTATGTATACATTTTATGGATTCTTTTTACTTCATTTCCACTCTATCCCTAATTCTAATTACATGATTATTTCATTCTTATTTTAAAAGGTAGATGATACAACACAATAAAATTCTTTTCAGAGGAAAGGATCTTTTAAAAGGCAATTCTGAAGATAGTGCCATTTCCTCAGAGATTTCTCGGAACTGTGGGACTGAGATTGTATCTCAGAGTCTGTCCCCTGAGGATCCAGTGTCCCACTCCACTGTTGATCCTACACATCACACACATGTGCATGGATATGCCTACACTCATATGTACATACATGACCACAAACAGACGTATTTACATGCCTAAGAACACAAACACATGACGGCACATATATATATATTCATACATGTATGTGACTTTACATGTTCATACATATGTGCTCTAATTCATACAAGTACTCATAGGTCCCAAATTCCTAGCAATTGACTGTTTTATCTCTAGCCACTGCTAGGCCTTCAGGCTCTGCACAGCATTTCCTGTCATGCTGGCTATACCCCAGAACTGATCATAATGGAACTTTCTTTGCAAAACAGACTGCAGATGATATCATAAGGTCATTGCCCTTGAGAGCAAGTAAGCAGGTGGTCCTTGTTCTGTGGCACCGAACAGAACTTCGTTTTCCCCGGTATCTTCAGTCCCTGAGCAGACAGGTTTGAACAATTTGACTTCAAAAATGAAGTTCTGGAAATTGAAATAGAAGCATAAAGTGTATAGGTATAATCTCACAAGATTTTATTTACAGCTGAGGGTAAATTATTCCAGAGTTTAATGCTTGTATATATTCATTAGGGAATGCCTTATGAATGTGGAGAGAACCGTGAGGTCACATTTATCTTCCAGAGGCTGTTTTATAAGAGTGACTCAGAAACAAGGAAAAGTGCAGTCTCGTGGATCATTGAGGCAGGCCTAATCTGTCAAAGCACTCTGTATTCATCTCTGTGAATTGTGTCCTCATGTTTTGACTATAAGAGGCTTCAGTTAATATTTACTGTAATCTTTTGAGATGAGATTTGATATTTGTACTGCACACTTTCAAAAATTAAGACTTGCTAAATGGCAGGCAGTGCAGACCTCTGAGTGTTCATTGTATCTCCATGGTAAGCACAGGACCATAGAATGTAAGCCTTGCCTAGCCCTTGCCAATGCTTAAGGTTAAATGGGAGAGCCTCAACACTGATGAGCCCAGGCCTGCCGGTACAGGCAGCAGGCTTAGCTTCCCTGGCCCAAGTGGAACGGGAGGTGATAAAGAGCCTGAATAGCGTATTGCTTGTGCTCACAAGGACAGCCACATTGTACCCAAACCACCGCTGCCTCACAGCCACCTTTTGTATGTCGGATGTGCGCACAGATGCTTTTTTCCCTGGTAGCCTGACTTTGGAGAGTAGGCAGAGGACTTCTCTACCACCTCCTCCTTTTATTTCTTCAGAACATTGGAAGAGTTAAGTCACTAAGCCACGCCAACATCCCAAAACTACGTTATTTACTTTGTGGTTTAATTTATATAAAGAAATGAGAAATTTTACATATTTTGATCAAGTATACATATTTGACAAATGTTTTTATCAGCTTAGGCTAGTTAAAAACTCCAGCAGGTATGGATGCTGTCTGTCTCTGTGTTAAAATAATACACAGCACCGGCCAAACATTTTTACTATCATTGCTTTTCTGCCTCTGAAGTTGCCTGAGGACTCTTCCATCTTGGGCCTTGTTCCAATCGGAATGGTTCTAGTACCGGTTTGTTTGTGGGAGGAGAGGCAGTGAGTTCCTTGACCTGTGTATGTTACTTTATACATGGGAATTTGATTGTGTTTTTCACTGGAAGGCCTAACACTAATGTTTACGTTTGTATTTAACCTAGGAAAAAAGTGTCCAGGCAGAAGTGAATGCCTGGATGTGTCTGTGTCCACACGTACAGCTACAACCATAGATAGAGCTGAAGCTTGAGAAGCAGGAACCTTCAGGGGAACAGTGTTTCTCCTTCAAAATTCATTTTGAGTGTGTTTGAGTAGAACAAGTTTGCATGTTGTTTTTTTTTTTTCTATTTGAAGTTACTATTTTATTTAATTTAGTTGAGAGTTTATTTTCAGTTGATATTTTTATTGATTCATTATTTATTACAATTTTCTCACTTTGTATCCCAACTGTGACCCCTCCCTTGTCTCCTCCCTATCCTACCCTCCCTCCCTTCTCCTTCTATGTCCCTCCTCTAGTCCACTGATAGGGGAGGTCCTCCTCCCCTTCTATCTGACCTTAGCCTATCAGGTCTCATCAGGACTGATCATCTTCCTCTGTGGCCTGTAAAGCTGTCCCCGCAGGGGGAAGTGATCAAAGAGCCGGCCACTGAGTCTATGTCCGACACAGCCCTGTTCCTCTTACTAGGGAACCCACATGGGGACTGAGCTACCTATGGTCAGAACTTCAAATGGGAGTACATTGTGTTTGCCAAATTTCCACACCCTGCCCTTACTTCCCATCTACTCTGTGGTCCCGTGTGCCTCCACTATTCTCTAGCCGGACAGGATTGCACAGGCTGACCTGAAACTTGCAATCCTCCTACCTCTTTCTTTGAGAAAGATTAATGTATCTCATTTGTTTTCAGCAGTGTTTTTTAAACATGGCAAAAAGAAATAATTCAAGATTATGAGTCTCATGTAGGTTCTTGGCTTCAAAGTACACTAGAAGTTCAAGTGTATACATCTTCTTCTAAAACATGCAACAACCTGTATTTGTTTGTTATTATTTTTAATAGAATGTTTTATCATAAACACAGGAAAGTAGTGGTAACAAATACTTGTTTTTCATTTGTTTCTACACTGCTACGGTTCAAACTCAGGATTTTACACTTGCCCGACACACATTCTATTACTGAGCAACAAGCCCAGCCCTGACATTTTTGAGTTAGTTTCTCTCCTGTGCTCCAGGACAGCCTGAAACACACTTGCCTCCACTTCTCAGTTCCGGGAAGATGGAAAGGAACCACCATGTCAACTGCTGGCTGATTTTGCAAAGTGTCAAACTCAGAACTTCTTTCAGGATTTGAAAGAAATGAAAAGATCAAGATGTGAGTCTCCATTTATGTAAACATGTATTTTGACAGAGAAGTACACAACCATATTCTACTTGAAGTCTTCTCCAAAGAGCAGGGTTGCCATTTGAAACTTAGAGCACTAAACAGTAATTTCTAAACTGGAATCTTGGGTAGTTAGAAATCATAAATAATCTGCAAAAAATAGCAGTTTCAGTGTGAACTGATCAAATTTAAAAACAACATAGAGAAAGAAGATCACTGTGTTATTTGTGATAACAAATAGCACTTGCATAGGACAATGTGAATATACCTTTTTAAAATTCATGTACTGTAGGCAAAGAGTCATACACATAACATGACAATAAATCTTCTTTTCAAAAAAGGACGCTTTGTATTTAGTAACAGTTTTCCCGAAAGATAAAAGATTAAAGCCATTATTTTATAAAACTAACATTAAGAAATAATGCACATATCTTGAACTTAATGGAAAGTGCCTTAGATTTTATTTTTTTCAAGTCAACAGTAATTATCGCTGGTGCTGAGACCAGAATCCCAGGACCTGGCTGATAGCTGAAGTATGTTCTTGAAAGCCATAAGGGGGGTGCGTTGAGGTGAGTCTGACCCGGGGGTCTCAGCTAGCAATGTATCTCCAAGGTCTAACATCAGGCCTGGGTCCTATTTTCCATTATATAAAAATGTACTGATAAATAAGAAAATATAAAATGAAAAAGAAAAGGCGGAATAGAGAAAAGAGGGCCTGAGATGAAGTCCTTCTGATAGCAGTTTAAGTGCTTTATGTAGTAACTGTGGCCCCTGTCTCTAAAGCTTTTCTTAGGAAGATGGCAAAAAGTAGAAGCTGCTGTCATTGACAAACAATCAGCCTGAGCACTGTATTTTATGAGAAGCTGTTTAATGATGACATTAGCAGGTGCATACTGCGTCAGCGAGTGTGTTTTACGCTGACTAGCAAGGCTTAAGGCAGAGAAGACAATGGCTCAGTGTTAGGTGTGTTTATTTAGGTTGGAAAACAGAATGGGGGAACTGTGCAAGCCCATAACATGGACTAGGGGGAAGAGAATGCTAAAGGAAGATGGGCTGGCACTCTGTCTGCAATCAAAACCAGCTGTCTTTTAGTTAGCCATTTCCTCAGACCAAAGAGAGCCCTGAGAACAACCTTGGGTGATGAACAGAACGTGAGAGAGAATTAGAGCTAGAGTCAGAAAACTTCCATTGCTTCTTTCACAATGCTGAAACCAGATGGAGCTCTTTCCTAACTATATAGAGTGGCATTGACATAACAAACACTCAAAAGCTCTTAGTTGTTCACATGTTTTGGTCAAAGGAAAACTTAAGGTTTTTTTTTTTACTTTTTAAAACAATTATTTATATTTTTATAAATTACGCTTTATTCATTTTGTGTCCCAGCTGTAGCCCCCTCCCTCAGCCCTTCCAAATCCCACCCTCCTTTCTTTATCTCCTCCCATGCCCCTCCCCAAGCCCATTGATAGGAGAGGTCCTTCACCCCTTCCCTCTGACCCCAACCTATCAATTCTCATCAGGACTGGCTACATTGTCTTCTTCTGTGGCCTAGTAAGGCTCATCCGCCATGAGGGGGAGTTTGTCAAAGAGCCAGCCACTGAGTTTAGTTCATGTAAGAGACAGTCCCTGTTCCCATTACTAGAGAACCCACTTGGAGACTGAGCTGCCATGGGCTACATCTGTGCAGAGGTTCTAGGTTATCTTCATGCATGGTCCTTGGTTGGAATATCAGGCTCAGAAAGACCCAGTTCCCAGAATTTATTGATCGGTTGCTCTCCTTGTGGAGCTCCTGTGCCCTCCAGGTCTTTCATCTCCCCCTTCTTTCATAAGATGTCCTGCACTCTGCCCAAAGTTTGGCTAAGAGTCTCAGCATCTCCTTTGATACCTTGCTGGGTAAAGTCTTCCAATGGCCCTCTGTGGTGGGCTTCTTTCTTTTTGCCTGTTTTCTCCCTTTTTCAATGTCCATCCCCTTTCCCTTTCCGCATGAAGATTGATCATCTTACCCAGGGTACTTCTCTTTGCTTAGCTTCTTTAGGTGTACATATTTTAGTATGTTTATCCTCTATTATGTGTCTAATATCCACTTATAAGTGTGTCTTTCTAATGGCTCAGCCATTAAGGTCTAGGCTCACAACCATAAAAATAAGAAAACTTAAGTTTTGAGTGTCTCCTGTACACCATGTGCTTTGAAATGTTTTGTTTGCAAGATTTTAAAATTTTTCAAATGAGTAAGAAAAAAAAAAGAATCACCGAGTGTAAACTTCAGTCTTTCAATTGTTTGATCTACAGTGCGTTACAAGGCTATACAATAGTCACCACTATCTAACTGTGGGGCCTTTTCATTGAAACAAAAAGAACTAACAATCATGTCTACCCTCCGCATGGAGAGCCACTAATCTACTTTCTGCTTCTATGGGTTTGCCTATTATAGATATGATATGGCAATGGAATCACAAGGAATACATCCCCTTGAGCCTGCCTTTCTTCACTTAGCCTAACAGTTTTCGAGGTCTACACTTTTACAGTTCATAAAATTATTTTTATTCTTTTTAATTACTTAATAGTATTTCGCTGTGTATTTATTCATTGGCTTGTTTCTACTTTTGGCCAGTTTTAATAATGCTGAGATGAATTTTATGTTTAACTTTTTCTATGAATACTTATTTTCTTTTTATTTGGTTGAATAACTAGAAATAAATTGCTGAGTTGTTGGGTAATTTTGCGCTTAGATTTTTTGAAGATCTGAAGTGGCTGTACTGTTTTACATTTCCATCAGCAGTGTAAATGGGCTAATGTTTCACTATATTCTTGCCAATACTTGTCCCTGTCTGCTAACAGCAGCAGCATACTGTGGTCTTGCTCTGCCTTGTCTTGTAACTAAAGATATTAAACACCTTTTCATATACTTGCTGGTCATTAGTACAGTCTCTGTGAAAATAATTTCTAAGAGTAATGATAGTTGTATGCATGACTAGATTATTTACAAGACAAAACTTAAGAAGTGGATAGCTGGGTGTTGTGTTACACACCTGTTATCCCAACACTCAGGAGACTGAGGCAGGAAGCTTGGGAGTCTGAAGTCAGGTTTGCTTATGTAGTGAAACTCTGACATTAAAAGGCTAAGATAAAAATAAGGCCATCTCTTAAAGTCACCTTACCATGTGCTGTGTCCATCCTGTGTTCACCTCCTGGCAATGACCTGTCAAGGGGTATTTCTAGCAATTTTTGAGTAACAACATCTTTGAACCCTGAAAAACTGATTGTGACCTATATATTTTAATAAGCTTATTTATTATATATTTAATACATGAACAAATGTAGCTCATCACATGTCACATTCCTGGAGCTCAGAGAGTCTATTAATTTAACTGTTTCGCTCTCGTAAGAAGCCATATGGGTATCCCTAGTTTACAGATGGAGATACTGAGGTATTAGGAGCTAAAGGGCCCAGTTATTCATGCAGCTTGGTTCTAAATGATTTCCTTTAAGTATCTGCTCTAACTTCCTCTCTTTATACCATGTAAGAGTTACACTATGCAGTTGCCTCACACAGACTTAGTACCAGCAATAAGGGGTGCACACAGCCAGTCGACCATCCATTTAATAAAGAGATGCTTAATGCCTACCTGTGCCACCCATCGTTCTACACTCTGGGGAGCAGCAGTACAGAGAGAGGGCAGAATGCATGACCTTAGAGGGTAAATTTTCTAGTGGACAAGGGACACCATACCCATTTTGAGGAGAAAACCATTACTGAGGCAAAGGATAAAAAGAGGGGATGTGGATGGTAGGAGGGTTTGTGCTGGAAGTTAAGGGAAGATTTTCTGAGTGTCAGCACAAGAATGAAGTGAAACAGGGTGTCTGAAAGAACAGAATTCCAGACCCAAGAATCTGCAGGTGAACAGATCCATAAAGGAAATTTGACCAAAGAAAAATGTAAGCGTACACCATTTGATGATAAGGTTGCTTCTTGAGAAATGTGGCACTAGTGATTATATCATTGTCCCATTTTTGTAGTGTGTACTTACATAACCATGAGGGCTATTTCCTTATTACATGAGACCACTGACATATATAAAATGGTATTGGCTGAAATGTAGCTACACAGTATATGTCAGCATCATATACTTTACATTCCTTCAAGGGTAGAGGGTTACCTAACTAACATCAGAGACAGAAAGAACCATTAACAGGTAATGCACCTAAATGGAAGGAGAGGCAGAAGTACAGAATTTGATGCCAAAATCCCCTGTGAAACATGGGAAGGAAAGGATGACTTCTAAAATTAACTATACATTTTCACAAGCTCAACACTTAATTATTGCTTTAAAATTTAATTTAAATCTGAAAGTCTGGGAAAGAGTAAAAGCATGCAAGATCACCTGTGCCTTTCCAGTGAGATGTATGCACTTTACTAAATTTATTGTCACCATTTTACTACCTGTTAGTTCTTGTCAAAGGCACATATAGTGGTTTCCTGTGGATTTTCAGGCACTTCAGATATTTTTTTCTATTCATGTAAAACCAAACCTGGTACTTTAGGTCAAATGGGTCTGATTGTATATGTTTATTTAAAATAAGACAGAAATCTCAAAGAAATGGGTATAGTAGAGGTCATCATGTTGCACTCTCAAAAGAAAGCTGGGAACAAGGGAGCTCAGGGATGCGAAGGCAGAAAGGAACTTGCGGGAAAAACAAGGACTTGTTGGGGAGAAAGACTGGCATTTAGGTGGGCTGAAAGAGCATGAACAGCAAGGCAGGGAGGCAAAGGAGGCATGGTCAGGTTGTGACACTCTGGTGTGTAACTCCTGCATCATTGCCTAGAAGAGTTCAGAGAATCAGGTCACAAGAGAGCCTGGAAAGGAGGCTTAGTATTCCTACTAGAAACATTTTAAACGGTGAAAAGTCAAGGTAAAGAGCTGTGTTCCTCACTAAGTAAAAGTTATCAAGTCACCAAGTAAAGCATTTTAAAAACTAAACTAGAAATTAGAAAGCAAGCAAAGTATTGGAAAACATGGTAATTTCTAATTTTAAAAACATACACATATTGTGGTACAGGTCTTTCATCTTCATCAGGGACAAGCTGCTGATACAGGAGTATCAGAGATCAAGTCTATGTAGAACGTGTCTTAAAATCCTAAGCCCAACCACCTGTGTGGATTCACTGAGGTGGGCTCTTTTCTCTAAAAATGTTGTTTTGCTCAAAGCAACAAAAACTACTTCTGAAGCAAATACTGGTTTTTTTGTTTTTGTTTTTTGTTTTTTTAGGTTTTTCTCCACCTACCTATGTAGTGAAAGCAAGGAATCATGTTCAGCTCACATGGCTTCAGTAACTGCTCAAGTTTAAAATTGGTTGAGTTTTTGCTCTTAGCCATTCTGATGTGTGTGAGGTGGAATATCAGGGTTGTTTTGAATTACATTTCCCAAATGACTAAGGATGTTGAACATTTCTTTAAGTGTTTCTCTCCCATTTCAAATTCCTTTGTTGAGAATTCTCTGTTAATATCTGTATTCCATTTTTTTATTGGATTACTTGATTTGTTGGTGTTTAACTTCTTGAGTTCTTTATATATTATGGATATTAGCCCTCTGTCAGATGTAGGGTTGGTGAAGGTCTTTTCCCAGTCTGTAGGCTGTTGTTTTGTTTTGAGGATAGTGCCCTATGCTTTACAGAAGCTTTTCAGTTTCATGAGGTCCCATTTATTAATTATTGATCTTAGAGCCTGTGCTGTTGGCGTTCTGTTCAGGAAGTTGTTTCCTGTGCCATTGAGTTCAAGGCTTTTCCCCACTTTTTCTTCTAACAGATTCAGCGTGTCTGGTTTTATGTTGAGGAGGGATGATGCATGCTGAAGAGGATGTGGAGAAAAGGGAACCCTCCTCCATTGCTAGCAGGAATGTAACCTTATACAACTATTTTGGCGATCAATCTGGCACTTTCTCAGAAAATTAGGAATAGTGCTACCTAAAGATCCAGGAATACCACTCCTAGGCATATATCCAAAACAAACTCAACTATCCAACAAGGGCATTTGCTCAACCATGTTCATAGCAGTTTTGTTCATAATAGTCAGAATTTGGAAAAAACCCAGATATCCCAAAACTGAAGAATGAACACAGAAATCATGGTATATTTACACAGTGAAATACTGCTCGGATATTAAAAACACAGAAATCATGAAATTTGCAAGCAAATGGTGGGAACTAGAAAAGATCTGAGGTAACCCAGAACCTGAAAGACACATATGGTATAAACTCAATTATAAGTGGACATTAGCCATATAATATAGCATAAACATACTAAAGTCTATAGTCCTAAAGAAGCTAAACAACAAGGAGGACCCTAATGAAGATGCTTAATTCTCATTCAGAAGGGCAAAGAGGATAGATATCAGAAGTAGGAGAAGACAAGGAACAGGACAGGAGCCTTCCACAGAGGGCCTCTGAAAGACTCTACCTATCTGGGTATCAAAGGAGACACTGAGACTCATAGCCAAACTTTGGGCAGAGTGCCAGAATCCTTATGGAAAAAAAAGGGAGATAGAAAGGGGGACAAGAACTCCACAAGGACAACAACAGAGCCAAAATACATGGGCCCAGGGAGCCTGCAGAGACCAACCAAGAACCTTGCATGGAGAGGATCTAGACTCCTTGTTCAAAGGATGCCCATTGGCTGCTCAGTGTCCAAGTGGGTTCCCTACTAAGGGTTACAGGGGTTGTCTCTGACATGGACTCAATGGCTGGCTCTTTGATCACCTCCACCTGGGGGATGCAGCCTTGCTAGGCTACAGAGGAAGATGATGCAGCCAGCCTTGATGAGACCTGATAGGCTAGGGTCAGATAGAATGGGAGGAGGTCCTTCCATATCAAACATCTAGGGAAAGGGCATAGGGGGAAAAGAG
This sequence comes from Pachyuromys duprasi, assembly GCA_028658305.1. Lineage (NCBI taxonomy): Eukaryota > Metazoa > Chordata > Mammalia > Rodentia > Muridae > Pachyuromys > Pachyuromys duprasi. The sequence goes on along the minus strand of CM053750.1, from coordinate 24,899,765 downwards.
GAAGAGGAGAGGAGATGAGGGAGGAGGCTGCAGCAGGGATACAAAGTGAATAAATTGTAATAAATAAATACAAAGAAAATTAAATAAAAAATAATTGTTTTGCTAAATGTTCAATATACTATGCATCCATCATCTTCCTACACAGGCCTGCTCCTTTGTGTGCTATTTATCAGAGCCTGACCCATCTAAGTCTTATTATGGTGTTTTGGAGAGGTAGTCCACCAGGTCAGAGTGATTGTTACACAGGCATGAGAATCTGAATTTGAGTCCACATCACCTGCAGAAAAGGCTGGACATAGCCATGTACCTAAAATTCTAGTACTGTTGGGGGGTCATATATAGGAGGTTCATTCTCTGGCTTCTTTGTCTAAGTACAGGTATGCTCACACATTTGCACATATGTATATCTCACGCACAGAGAGAGAAGCACACACAGTTAATGGAAATTTACTTCTGCAAGTAAATGGAATGAGTAGAGACTGAGGTCAACTCTTTATCTCTCAAACTGACTGTTGGTTAAATGGGTGAATGAGTGAATAAATGGATGAATGAATGAATATGTGAATGTGGAAATATTGTGACTATTAAACTAGTATGCTGTTTGATTCTCTTAAGAAAATTAAATTTCAACAGCAAGACAGTGTTTTATATCAACGAATCATAAAATGTTCCTTATGTACTTCCCAGACACTCAGAACATACAAGGACTGGACATGTATATGCAAACATGTATGTGGTTCTTTAGTTTCCTTAAATTCTATAAGGATTATGTTCTTCTGGAATAAGACAGGCCTGTGCGGTCTCCATTATACTGGATGGCTTTTCTATGGTATGACCTGTCTGTGCCCATAGATGTGGTTATCACATCTACCTGAAACCAGTATTTTCTTATATTTTCCTGTGCATGGACTAAGTTTCTCTTAATGACCATACAGAAACAATACTTTTGCTCTTTCAAAGTATGCTATCAAACAGGCTCACCTTAGCTTAGCATAGGCCCTGTGCTCTCCTGGATCCCTAAATGGATAGCAACAGACTAATTGTCTTGCACATGTGTCAGGATGTTGTTTTACCCAGTCTGAAGTGTGTTCTTCTGAGGGAGGTTCATGACGCCCAAGAAACTCACAAGAAACTTATAAGATTCAAGACAGAGTTTGTGTAATAAGTAACTGTGGGAGAAGGCACACTCTTCCATGATCCTTGCAAGTTGTACAGGCATCACAGGGATGTAGCTTTATTCCATGGTGGGGAACATTTGGCAGTGGTGCAATAGCCATGCTTCTGCAACTAACCCCAAACATCAACTCATCTGTCTGCTAGTCCAGACTTGGATTGACTTGTTCTTCTGGTGTGCTTTTGTTCTCTCTATCAGGAGTGGATTTTAGAAAAAAAAAAAACATGAAAAGTACTAAAAGGAATGTCATCTCTCAGGATTTAGAAGAGTACTTTTAATAACCCTGAATGCACATGACATCTTGACAGATGAGTTAGCATCCTATTGGTAATTAATAAGTTCATTTTGTTGTCACAGAAGGAAGGTTTTGATCTGTACAGGTGCTTTCGTTTGTTTTCACGACTTTTTGGGTTTTAAGAGCTGGATATGCAGTTCCATGGCATAGTGTTATCTTCACATGCACAAAGCCATGGTTGAAGCTTCCTATGGTAAGAAGGAAAAAGTTTCAGTACTAAATTAACCTTGCTAGCCTAGTGGCCATGATAACTCCACATATCTTTCTAAATAGAAGGACAATGTCTAACTTTCCCATTGGCTGAGGGCATGAGTAGACTCAATCTTAAAATATAGGATAATCATACTAAAATCTGTATACCTAAAAAAAGCTAAGCAAGAAAGAGGACTGTGAGTAAGATGTTCAGTCTTCATTCAGAAAGGCAAATGGGATAGACATTGGAAGAAGATGAAAATTAAGGAACAAGAGAGGAGCCTACCACAGAGGGCCCCTCAAAGACTCTACCCAACAGGGAATTAAAGCAGGTGCTGAGACTCATAGCCAAACTTTAGGCAGAATGCAGGGAATATTATAAAAGAAGAGGGAGATAGAAAGACTTGAAAGGGTCTAGAGCTCCACAAGGAGAAACACAGAACCAAAAAAAAAAAAAATCTGGGCCTAGGGTTCTTTTCTGAGACTGATACTCCAACCAAGGACCATTCATGGAGATTACCTGGACCCATGCACAGAGGTAACCTGTAGCAGCTCAGTCTCCAAATGGGTTCCCTAATAAGAGGAACAGGGGCTGTCTCTGACATGAACTCAATGGCTGGCTCCTTGATCACTTAACCCAGAGGGGGGGGGGGAGCACCCTGACCAGGCCATAGAGGAAGACTATGAAAGACACCTCTGATGAGACCTGATAGGCTAGGGTCAGATGGAAGGGGAGGAAGACCTCTCCTGTCAGTGGACTGGGGGAAGGGAATGGGAGGAGATGAGGGAGGGACAGGATTGGGAGGGAATGAGGGTGGGGCTACAGCTGGGATACAAAATGAACAAATTGCAATAAATAAAAAATTATGATAAAAATATTGACACTTAAAAAATATGCAGCCAGCCAGCAGGCACGTAAAAGGTAAAGTAGAGGTTACCCAAACTTTGATTTTCACCAAATAAAAATGTAAGCACAACTTCAGACTACAGTATGCTAATATACAATCATAGTTTCTGATATTGAGGAAGTACAAAATGCAAATGAGATTATTCTTGGCAGAGATAGAATTCAGATCTAAGGTAAGATCTGGAAATATGAAATTAGATCTCTACACAATGGCAGAAACAAAAATTATTAAAATAGTGATTATCACAAGGGTGCTGGAGACATGGTTCAAGAGTTAAGAGCATTGTCTGTTCTTCCAGAAGACCTAAACTCAGTTTCCTCCAGCGAGCTTACAAGAGCTCCCCCTACACAGTTTACTATTACATATATATGTAAATAATAAAATCATGGCTCAGCCACAGAACCCCGCCTATTATCCTTGGGAAGTGACCATGAAAAACAATGAGATTCTGACCTAGTCATATAATAAAATAATAATAATAATTACAGCTATTAATAGCTTCAAAAGCCAGACAGTGTGCTAACTGCTTTAAAGCAGTGATCTCATTTGGAAGACCACATTATGTATTTGGTTTATATTAACATGTAGATCATGAGCTATATATTTACATTAAAAGAAATGAAGGAAAAATCCATTCTTCCTTTGTATCTTCCTTTGCTCAAAAATAACCTTTGGAGGATATTTTGATAAATCTTTAATTTTCTGACATGCAATGATTTTAGATTAGATTTTGAATGTGATGGTGATACAGCTTTTATAACCTGCCTTTATCAGTTGTTTGAGAACATTCTGGTGAGTTGAAAGTGAGTACTTGGGTCTAACTGTCATTTGCCTGGGAAGTGGCTAATATAATTATCAGAAAATTGTTCCCCCCTTCTTAATATATTCTATTTACCTCATTGAGTAAAAAAAAAATTCCAGTTCACATTGAGCTGTTATTCAAATATTACTAGAATGTTAATGGCAACTTATACCCTACCACTACATGACCCTCAGCTTTTAAATTTAGGCTTCTCCTTCCCTTGGCATTTTTGATTGTCTAATGAGTATCTAAGACTACTTTGTTCTGAATATAATGGGCATTTAGGGTAGGACGTTCTACTTTTTGTTTTGCATGCATGTTGTCACCAGGTGTATTTTTTCTTGTAACTCGCAATATACATGCCCATTAGCTTAATAACTTGCTTAATTCAAAAGACATGTAAATATATTTTTCTAGTGAGCTTTTCTGGTACTGAGTTTTTTGTTTTAGCATCATAATGTGTTGCTTCTACATTTGAACAAAAGCCCCCACATGTCGGTTCATCAACTGACAATACCAGTTTTGTCTCTTAATTAGAAAAGAGAGTAAAGCTGTTTAGGGGTGTCAATAAAATGACAGATGCATCATTAGCAGGCGGCTATGGTGGATCAGTTCTGTGCAAATACTTGGAATGGAATTAATAGGAATTTAGCTAACACAATTAAATTAGAAGCTTGGGGGAAGAAAGCTTTAATGCAGCGAAATAGTCAGAAGAAATGGCAACAGACGACCATGAACTGAATTAAGAATGCAAGAGAATCAGGCTAAAACAGAATATATATTACTGAGATTTTTATATACTATTAACATATAACAAATGAGCCATTATGGATATTCTATGATCAATTTAATAAATATTTATTGAGGGCTTACTATGTACCAAGTGATAAATTAAGAGAATATTTAAGTCCAGACACAACATGTTTGTCCCATATTTTCAGTAGAATGAAATTTCAGTTCATTCATGAACATTTCAGGATCCTTCAGAGGTTTTGTATTAGGTGGTCTGACACTATATATAAAACCCAGGTCATGCAGGTCCATCCAAAGGAGAATCCCACCGAGTTTACATTTCTGGAGTGGTTGCCTAGCTACCAAGTACAGACAGGTATATGTGGGTATCATACACCTGAGTTGCCAAGTCATAAAACACCAGGAAGTGCTCACTAAAGAGACTGAGGGTCTTTGTCCAGTCCCTGATTATAACCCCAGTCCATAAAACTGTGCAACTAGACAGAGTCCACAGGAGTTGAAAACAAGTGAGAGGCTGATAGACAACTTAGAAGAAAATTACTTGTAGGCACAAGTAGACAGCTGAAGTTTCCTCTGAAATCTCTGATTATTTATTGATTCTGTCTCTAGTCTGTGTATTTTAGCTGGATGGATGGTAGAACAGTGAGATGTGACAGCCTGTATTCTCCAAGAGCTTTGAGCTTCACTCTCCTGAACCCAGTGACTCCAATCAGAGGTCTATGCAGAAAAGTACCCAGCAGCCCCAATGTCTAAGGTTGGCCTTGGCATGTGTACAGAGGACTTTCTGTAAAATCTCTTTAGGCAAAGTATTTTATCCTTGCTCGGGACTTGATTGTGTAATGCTATGCTTAACCCTAAGATAGTGCCTGGGAATTGCAAGTGCATGCTATGAGGCATTGCCTGGCTAGCTCTGCTTTTCCCTGCCTGTGCACAGTGTCATTACTAATGAACCTAACACTAAGAAAAGTTTGTGGTCCTCCTCTGTATGGTAAAAATCAGCTGATTGATTGCTATGCAATGATTTTAGTATTTTAGTTTTTAAAATGGAAATTTCAATACTATAGAAAATATACATGATTAACTAAATTTGTCATGCACGAACACAAATCCAAATTTACCAGGCAAAAATAATTCATACTTGAGTTTTCATTGTTTCATCATTTTGAGTTTAAATGTAAACAAAATTTGTAGATTTAATGGCATGGCGGTATGGAAACACAGGGTTCCTTTCCTCTTATCATAGTCCTGGTATGATTAGACTTATCTATCCACTGCTTACACAAGTTCTAGGAAAACTGCTGGGTTAGAAAAAATGAATTTCAATCAAATAAGTATATCCATTTGCTTTTTTAAGTTAACATTTTAAATTTTCATTTATAGCAATAAGGTTCGTTATACATAGGTGTCATTATAACTTGTCCTTATTCATTCCCTTCTGCTACTACCCTCTTTCCTTGTTTACCCTACCCATCTCTCTCTAGCCCTTTTCCTCCCTATTCCTTTACGCTGTTCCTTAAGATCTGCTCTCCTTTCCTGCCTTCCTTCATATTTCCCTTTCTACTTTCATCATATACACACACATACACACACACACACACACAGACATACATAAACATACACACATACACAGGCACACAACACTAGCTCACTTTCAAACAGCTAAATAGTCACCCTTGAAATAAATTTCTGTAGCTGAGCTGAAAAACTTTTTTTTCAGTTTTTTTTTTTCTAGTAGGTCTGTGAATGAGGGTGGATACAACATTGCGATAGCCAGCTAAGAATATGGTGAATCCCAAGAGACAGGAACCAGAAACAAAGAATATTCTAAATTGACAATGTGTGAGTCAATTTAAGTAGTCTTCTATTCCATGAGAAAGGTTTGTATATGACACCGCTTTTATCCGTAAACAGATTCTGTTCTGGACAGGACAAGGTGTGAGAAGTGATCCTCAACCCAGATATAAGAATCACCTGACTTTAGAAAAAGTGCCTGTGTTTGTATCATGTCAGGCAATTAAATAATAATCTCTCAACATGGGACCCTGGCTTCCCTTTTTAAAAAATTCTAGAAGTTATTCTCATCTTGAGCAAGACCACAAGTCTCAAGTTCAAATTTTATAGCCCAAAATTTAGTCTGCAGTAAAAAATGGACCCAACTAGAAATAATTGTGTCTTAGGAATCAACTGGACTCCTGAAGTGATGATTACTGATTAGATGACTCTGAAAAGGAATTAGGAAGGCTGGGTATCAGGCTGCCAGGAGATGGCAAACATACACCTCAATGTAAGATGCAACACTGGATTGCTCACCCCATCCAAGCAATAGCATGAAAACTCTCCCTCACAGTAGCCATGGTGTCCCACTTGTGGGCCTGGGCTCAGGGGCCAGATTAGCCAGACCATAGGGATGGAAGCATGGAACAGGTGTATGAGGAGGCCTAAGGGAAAGGTGGGTGTTGGGGTGCGGCTGAACCAGCCTTCCCATCATCATTTATGCATAGTCAGCGTTTGGTGGTTTAGAATAAGTTTTCCTATGCTTTCCCTTGACTTTTCCAGTCTTTCCTCAAGTTTGTATATTTTTCACATTTGTGGCAGGAATTATTATTATTATTGTCATTGTTGTTGTATTTTGAGATGAGGCCTCTCAGTTTGTAGCCCTGGCTGGCCTGGAATTTACTTTGTAGATCAGGCTGATGTCAAACTCGTAGAAAACTGTCTTCCTCTGCCCCACTGGGTGCTATAGTTAAAGAAAGTGCCCCATGGTGACCAGCTTTTAGCTTGTTTTTGAGATAGCAGAGTGCCTCCTCTCCCATTCATATCTTTACCAGGTCCTGACACTCTATTTTGACTCCTCTTGAAATTTTATTTATCTCACTGCCCCCTTTCACCAGCTAAAGCCTTGTTTACTCTGTAATACATCGTTGTCCCAACAAGCTACCTCCATTCCTCTGAAACCAAATCAAAATTCCCTTTCTTCTGTGCTTCATATACTATGGTGAACTTTGTGGGGTTTTTTTCCTTAGAGAAGATTTTCCCTAGAATAGGGATGAAGTTGATTCAAGTGACCCCCAGTGCCAAATTGGGACTGATAATATTGTTTTATCTCCTGTAATAACTGACTATCCATGAAGGTGACTTCTGGTCATTAACAATTATTTTAATAGTTATCACTGTGCAATAAAATCATACCAGACAAGACTTCTGATAAAAATTTATAAATATTGCTATGCGGCAGAATATTTTGTGAGAGGTACAGCTATACAAAGCTGACTCATACAAAATTTGACATTTTTCTATGATCCAAAACAAAGCTAATGTCTTGTTTTGAATTAATAGAACTGTTAGTTTCAGATGGACATGAATTTCAATTAACACTAGGTTTCTTAAAGCCAAGCCCCTCTGGAAGATGCATTTTGGGCTTCAAGATGTTGAAAACATCCTCTTGCTTTATTTCTGCAAGGGGGAAAATGCCCTATTCTTTGTCTTTTCCTTCCATCCTCCCTCCTTCCCTTTCCTTCCTTTCCTCTCCCTTCCCTTCCCTTTTCCTCTCCCTCTTTCTTACCCCTCTCCTTACCTTCTTTCCTTCCTTTTTTTCTTTTTCATGAAGTAAGTACAAGGTGAGAGGAAAATTAGCTGTAACATCAGAATCATGACACACCTTCATCAGTTACTGCAAAGTACTCCTATTCACTGTTTCATTCTCTCATCCCTTCAACAAATATGTGTAAAACGTGTGTGTCAGACACCTTCTAGGCACCAGGCCATTGAAATATAGCAGATACAGAACTGCTGCATGACCAGCACCAGGAAAAGGTATGCACACACTCAACCTTGGGAACATAGGCGGTCTTGAGAATAGAAACAACAAAGTGACAAAAGCAAAATGGAAATGAGTTAAAAATATGTGTCTCCTTGTGTGGTATAGATACAGTCAGTACTCAGCTGTTAAATCCAGCAAAACTTTCATTGCTTTAATTAATTTCTTTGTGCTGATTCTTTCTGGTAAGCCTTAATTTTAACAAAGTTAATTAGGTTGAAGATTAAAAATCCCATTAGTGTCGATCATTCACTTCTTGGCTCTGTCAACAAGGTATGAAACCGTGCTCTGTTCCAGAGGGGCAAGCCGAGGAAAGGAGGAAAAAGAGCAGTCAATGTGCTGCTTGGCAGTTTTCAGAATAAGGGTCTTTCTACTTCAAGGCTTTCGGTGGATATCAGCTATTGGCATCAGTTTAAAACATATTTTGTTCTTTTATAGACATCACTTATATAGATCAGACCTGTGGCTGTTTATTTTCTGAGTGGTCTGTGGCAATGGTTACACTCAGAATCTCTTCCCATCTACTCTGATTATCTAATTTGCAGCTTTGTAGGGCATAGATTTTTAATCAAGGAGCTGTTTCTACCGTCACCCCATCCAACTGTTTATTATGCCTAAGGACACAATGGTGGCTAATATCTCACTCAAAACAAGAAAGAATAAGCAATTAATAGAATTGTGAATTACTCGCAAGTCATAATTCTGTTTTAAAGTGATAGTGTATTGAATTATACTTTCTGCCTTGGCTCCGACAACTGACTTATATTACAAAGAGCTGCTGAAAGTTACAGTCTTGTTAAAGCCTTGTCCCAGGCAGTGCCTATGGTGCCCATGCAGTAGCTATACAGAGAGAGAAGGGAACCTGACTAGAGTGAAGGAACTCAAGCTCCATTCTTGACACATGAGCACTTAACATAGAAAGTCCATAATGGGGAAGAAACCAAGGGCAAAGGTAGGTATGGGGAGCCATCTGCAGTCAAGTTCAAAACATGCTACTTTTTGAGCAGTTAGAAGGCCAGGGGATATTAGGTCAATGTTTAACATTGGATTAAAAAAAAAAGTATGTGCTGTAAAGAACATGGGCACCTTAGCAAATCCATCTCAAAACAGATGAGAGGGCAACCCCATATAACTTGTCACAGATTCCAAAGTGTTCAAATGGTAGAAATTTTCAAGAAACTGGAACAAATGAAGAGGCTAGTCAGGGAAGTTGAACCTTCAAGAGGGTGTATGTGTTAGGCAGAGAAAAGAGATAAAGCTTTATATAGAATTTTCTGCAAACAGTAAATCATCAAAGAGTTGGCTTCATAAAGGAACCCACTGATATATTGTCTAAAATATATTTTCTTCAACCTCTAAATCCCTACCACAATCCTTAGCATATTGATATCTTTTGATAAATGTATTGCTTGCTCTTGGTACTATTATAATAGTATGTACAGCCCAAGGCAGTGTGTGATTACTGAGAGCACAGCAGGCTGACAAACAAAATGTGAAAAAAGCAAAACAAAACATGATTTCTGTAGATTCTTACAGTAATACCCTAGCATAAGACAAGCTCTGAAGAAACAACTTTCTCTTAATAATTTAATGATCAGCATAAGTAGCTTCTATTTGAGGAGTGCCTGCTTCTGGTATAAAAAGGTGGGTCTTCTTCAGGGAGAAAATGTCCTTAAGATCACCATTGCAGTAATGAAGGAAAAGGAGCAAAATTATCTGTTGTCCAATTTCATTATGAAATATACTAAAGTATTTTCTCAGCTGTGCTTAATAATCCCTCTACCTTTCCATGAAACAAAATGACAACAAAACCCAAGACTATTGCCCATGAACTCTCTCCGATATAGAGCTCTTCTATAATGGCAATTCTGTTCAAGCTTTTTGGGCAAAGCTTTCTGTTTCCCAAGGTAAAGGCATTATTTTAGTCTTTAGCATTGCCTCTTATTTCTCTGAACAGTCCCAGTCTGGTCAGCCTCTACTGCCTTCATGAGTTTGCCTCATGCAGACAACCTCATTAGATCAAAGGCCTCTGCTCCTGTTTCCTGTGTCACAAAAAGTCAAGAAGAGGAGGGTCTCCAAGGCACAGCCTGCAAATGAAGACCTTGAGGTCTCATCACTCTCAGCAATGGTTGTCTTTAGACTTGGTATCTTGACCGCAAACACTTTTAAACTTACAGCATTCCCATTGATGCTAGTGCTCCCATAATAAAATGGTTACACGTTTCCCAATATAAACAGTGAACATTTCAGGTGATGGGAAGCAAGAATGATTCGTCTATAGACATGACAAGAAGCAATTCTGAGTCTGTCCTTCTTGTGTACACTTCCACAGTGGGTGCAGTTTTGACCCTTTACCTCATTTGTTCATTTCCTCTTTCTTAGCGTTGAATGTGAACTTTCTCCTCACACATGGCACAAAACCTAACTCAAAGGAATAAAAAGTTTTGCCAACAAAATTAACTATGTTCTTATTTTTGATCAGTTGAAGGCCTGGGGTAATTAGATGGTTTTTATTTCTTTCTCAGAAATTTGCAATCCAAGAGACAACCTGGAGGGAATTCACTCACTTATTACTGGTTTCCTGACCTTTCACCTACAGTTAGCCTTTAGATATATACATATCGTATACTCACATACAGAAGTTAGCTTAGAAACAAACTGCAAGTTAATTTGTTGGAGAGATATATCTCAAGTTTGCAAAGCCTTCTGAAATGTTTAACCTGGCCCACTGTAAGAGCTGCAGCTCTTTTGTAATAAGGACATCTCCAAGACTCCCTTATACAAGTACACACACACAGACACACACACACACACTAGCAATAAAGTCAGTGACTGATCACATAGTAGAAGTTATATACAAGCATAGATTATGCAGAATCAAGTCTTTTCTCCTTGAGTAAATGTCTAGTCTCAGCACAAGTAAATAAACTTCCAGTCTGGTAAGTTTCTGGTGGAAGTTTTGTTCATGCTTTGAAAGAAAAGTAGATAAACAAAAGATAAAATAAGGCCACAGAGGATCATTTGTTCTGCTTTGTACATTGTTCATCATGGTGTTTTGGCTTCTCTGTTTTCTAATTAGTGTAGGTTAAAGCAATTGCATACATAAAATGACTTAATCAGTGTCCTCTGTTCATTAATCAAGATCTTCCAGCTCTGGGTCGGTGTAATTTCAGCTTGGAAGAAAGAGTCTTCTTATTAAGGTACCACAGTTAGCTTATTTCTTAGATACCTGAAATTGGAATAGGCAGTTTCCCTTAAGATCACATTATTAATATATTCATTATTTATTCCTAATAATTTATTATGCTCATACTATGTAAATTTATTTATAAAATATCTATGGAAGAAAGAAAACAGTAATGAGAATGTCACTCCTGTTTCTGTTTGAATGTCACTACTTTGAAGAGGCATTCCGTGACCACCAAGTCTAAGTAGCTCACTGACAATCAGACTTGGCACACTGTTTTCTGTACAGCTTGGTCACCATGTTTCTCTGGGGTAGGGATTTATTTAAGAAGTTTTCATTTTCTCCTAGGAGAATATCAGTTTCATGATGTCACAAGCATCCTCTTCTTCTGTTTTATTGGTAGGGTTTCATTGGGAATAAAAGTAGTAGGATATATATATATATATATGTGTGTGTGTGTGTGTGTGTGTGTGTGTGTGTATGTGTGTGTGTGTGTTCTCTGAGTATGCATGCATTTTATATTGTGTACTTATGACTTATCATAAGGAGTTAGCTACAGAGACTGCAGCTTCTCAATTCCAAGCTCCATAGGCTGGCAGACTAAAAGACGTTGATAGGAAGCCTTGAGACAGAATTTTACTTTTTTCAGGAAAACCCAATTTTGCTCTTTTAATTTTCTTTTTAATTGACACATAAAATGATTTTACATTTTTATGGATTTCCATGTGATGTTTTGATATAATATGTATTACATTATATATATATATATATATATGTATGTCAAGGTATACCTATAGTTTCAAGTATTTATCACTTCTGTAGGGTAAAAACTTTCAAAATGTCCTTTTTTGTAGCTTTTCTTTTTAAACATAGAGCATATTACCAATATCTCCCATCACCCCACCACACACCATAACTTCTCCCTCCTACCTAGCAATATGTATATTGTCATCATTCCCCATCACACTAGAACTCCCTCCTGCATACCTGTGTCTTATATGCATTGATCAATTAGTTTTACTGTGTGTATATTATGTTCATGTGCTGTTTAGACGCATGTATGTATGTGTATGTAAAGGCAAAAAAGGAACAAAGAAAACCTCTGGTGGTTCGCCAGGTGTCATGGCCAGCCTGTCTGTCTCCTCCTTCCCATTGCTAGAATCCAAATATGTGCCACTGTGCTCACCATTTTATACATGGGTCCTCGGGATCCTCCTCAAGTCATTTTGCTTGTATTTTACCAAATGAGCTCTCTTTCCAGCTCAAATACGTTTGGGGTTAAGGACTTCGGTTTATTGGATATGGTTCACCCATATCAAGGGTGATTTGTTTTACTTAAAGTGAACTGATTGTAGCTGGTCACCATGTCTAAAAAACAGTTTCACAGAAATATGTGTATTTGTGTTAGGCTAACTGACTTACACAGTAACTAACATCACACATCTCCCTCTGTTATTTAGAAGAGAGTGCATGGTACAACAAGAGTAATATTGTCAGTTCCCTACTAGTCAGCTTAATGTGTAGTCAGTACAAATGCCTCTCGTAATAAGACTGACATTAGTATGCTTGTGGTCTCAGGGAAGATAGATCCTCCACAAGAAATTATTAAGCCCCAGAACTGAGCAGTATGATTCAGAGCTAAAATAAGCAGAGTAACACCATGTTTTAAAACAACAGTAATTCAGAGAAGGGAAAAGATTTGTGAGGGCAGTGAATGGGAAGAGCCCCTTTGCATGTGTATGTGTCCAGGCATGTCTGTCAATGTATGTGGCATTTCACCGCAGCTCTTTACTTGGTGACAGTCACAACCCGGCAAGGCACCTTCTCTTATACCTTCTCAGAGTCTGTAACTTCATAGTTCATCAGTGCTGATGATTCTGGCCAAAAACTTCTCTTGGGAGAATTTTTGGTCCCTGCTGCAGCCAAGTTCTTGCACATGGTTGCTAAGTGCCTCCTTTGAGCTACCATCCTCAGCTACCAATTGGGTTGGCAGGTGACTTATTTGAGCTATATTGTATTCAGCAGGCCCTGCTGTTATAGTTAACTGACTGTAATAAGTTTCCGAGAATTTGTTTTGTGTACTTACTCAGGTCATCAACTATAAAAGTTACCCTTGAGGAACCAGGGGACTTTGTGTGATTGCACACACTTACCTACATGTATATACACTTATGATATTAAATAGAAAAACCAAAAATGCAAGAAGAAATAGATAGGAAATACATGCTCATGGTTTTGTTGTAACTGCTGGCTAGTCTTGGCCTTCGAGGGAAAGGATATGCATGTACAATGAAGGTTCCTGAATTTGGAGGGAAGCAACGTGCTGCAGGTCCATTCTTAGTGCTTTTCTCTCAGCAAAATGAGTATTGTCATTACAAGGATCAATTTAAAATTTGAAGTGGAGTTGGACTAGCCCTTAAGCATTTTTGATCTTTAAAGCATTGCTCACACAAAATTTTATGTTTAATACTAATCTTTGCCAATCGAGAAGGGCAAAACTAGAAGATAGCATAGGCAGAGACTTGTGTGCTCACACACTCATACATTTGCATGTCTGAAACTCATAGTTTGTGTTTGCATTATCCTTCCCCGTGAGGCCTCTGGAAACTCAGATGAGTTTACGAACAATAGCCTCAGGGAAATGGAGTGATAGTGCCCTCAAATTTATATGAAATTTGAGGTAATTCATCCACAGGTTTTTATAAGTCTGTGCTTTCTTTCAAATGGTAATTGAAGAAGAAACATGGGATAAGTCTTGCTATAGTTTGATCAGCCCAAATATATATAGACTAGAAAGTGCAAGGGCTCTCACCTTCATCAGCTTCCCCCGTCCCTCATATCACACAGTTGGACTGAGAGAGTTCTAAAGCTTTACACATCTTCATTTTTGCTCTGTGTATATGGAAGGTAGAGAGTTTTCCATAAGCTAGATCATATTCCAGTGTCATTCTATAGCCCGTGCTCTCAGTTAACAGTATCTTTCCTTTTTGGTATGAATTGCCTAATCCTTTCAGAGCTGAACAATGTGAATAGTGTAGGAGAATTCTTATTACTCGTGTTTAGTCTTCAAAATGACCAGTCTTTGAGATGCTGCCTACTTGCTTATTGGCAAGGTAAGTAGCAAGTGGTCTGTTTGTTCATGTATCAGTTTAGTTGAGTCACTGGTATCATGCTTTGTGTGTCTGGTGAGAAATCTTATAATTTATAGAAGACTTTGCTTGGAATCAAATGTATTGTCATGGACTCATATTTCTGTGGTCTTGGATAAAAATATCTTACTTATTAGTGGAAGCTTTTCATTCTCATGATGAAGTATAAATAGAAGTTTATTACATGAATGCAATAATTATTATTCTCACCTGAATTTAAACAGCCAGGTACAGAGCTATAATGCCGCAAAATTCTATTTTTAACATGTGCTTTTAATTTACATATTATTTTAGTAGGGACATTTTTACCTATGCAAATCAAACAAAGCAAAGCTGAGTATCAAGATCTTCCAGCTTCTTCTTTTACACAATGTTTTGTAAAGTAAGTTATCAAACCAATCCATCATAAAGAAGGAAGAAACTCCTAAATAAATGCCAATAAAAAAGAAATAGACTTAGTAAGATTAATAATCATTTTAATTTATAGTACTCTTCCAGAGACACTTGCGAAGCTTTACAAACATTTGAGCTAAAATGCAGTTTAAACTACTGCAAGACAGATATGTAAAGTTGCCAAAAAAATAAAATATGAGCCTCATATAGTGGCCCTTCATATTCAGAGATGACACATTCATATTATATAGTTATCAGCTCAACAAGTTTTTACTGCATTTTATTTGTTCTCCCCAAAGCCTTATTTTTGATAGATGTTGCCCAAGATATACAGGGAGCTTCCTTCCAATATCCTGTGAGTGATGAAAGGCAAAACAAAACAATTTATCAAATCACACTGCATACATCCCTATAAATTTGGAGAGTGATGAATCTGTAGGCTCACAGAATGTGGCATGCCATGTATTCATCAAAGGTAAAGCCCAAAACATCTCAAATGCTTCAGTTGACAGGATAGCTGCTCTTGCTTGAAAAAAAAGAAAGAAAGAAAGAAAGGAAGGAAGGAAGGAAGGAAGAAAGAAAGAAAGAAAGAAAGAAAGAAAGAAAGAAAGAAAGAAAGAAAGAAAGAAAAGGAACTACCTTCCAAAGCTGTTCTTAAACTTTTAGAGTTCTGAGGAAGATTGAGTAGTTATATGAACCCACCAAGCTCAGACAGGTAGAGAATTTGATTGTGACTATTTTAAGAAAAATCTTATTTAAGAAATTTATTGAGGTTTTGAAACCACCTACTATATGCTATGCTGTTCAGTGTTTATAGATGATAATGAAGATACAATAAAAATAATCTTTCAAAATTTAAGAAAAGAAGCAGACATGCATTTCTGCATCAGTCTCAACTAAACAAAAGTGAGTGGATTCTTCTGTCACTGAGATTTGACAATATTTGGATAAGAAAAGCACTTTCTTATTCATTCCATAATGATAAGGCACCCTCTTGATGTCACTTAATGGTGGTCTCTTTGCCTCTATCACTTGGTTAATAGATTAATACATTAGTGCAGTGTATTGCATAAATAATCTTTTTAAAGGTTTAAAGGCCTGAGATTTTTAAAGATTGCTTTGCCGTCAAGTCCTGGGAGCATTATAGGACTATAGTAGCTTTTAAAGGGTCTTCTGTATTGAAAATAGGAGACATTTAATCTTTTCTTGTTTCTGTTTGGCTTCTTGCACTAATGTATAACATATTAGTACATTTTTCCTTCTGCTCTAAGGGATTAGCAGTGTAGTCATAAGAGACTACACTGTATAGTATAGTACTATAGTACTATACTGAGTATAGTACTGCTCAGTTTCAGATTATATATTAGGAAGACATTAATAACTTTGAAAATCACCTTTTGTTTATTTTTATTCAATTCTACAATCCCATTCACACAATTTGGTATATAATGATAGAGATTGGTTTTTTTTTTGTCTTCTTTGTTTGTTTCCCCCTCTAGCTACTTATTTTAAAAAGTTACTTTTTTAGAATAACTAGCTATTGTTAATAAAAGAAAATATCTTCAAGATTGTCTTTGGGTTTTCTATTGCTACAATGAAACAGCTGACTAAAAAACAAGTTGGAAAGTAAAAAAATTATTTGTCTTACACTTCTATGTTGCTGTTTATTATGGAAGGAAGTCAGAACAGAAACTGAAACGGGGCAGGATCTTGGAGGCAGGAGCTGATGCAGAGGCTGTGGAGGCATGCTGAATGGCTTGCTTCCCCATGGCTTGCTCTGTCTGTTTTCCTATAGAACCAAGGGCTACTAGCCCAGGTTGGCACCACCCACAATGGGTTGGGCCCTCCTCCATCAATCACTACTTTTAAAAAATGCCTTAGAGCTGGATTTTTTGTAACTTTTTATTGATTCTTTGTGAAATTTACATTGTGCACACTAATCCCACTCATCTCCCCATCCTTTCATATCTGCTCTCTGCCCTTGCAACCTCACCCTCAAAAGAAAATATAAAACAAATATAAAAAATTAAACAAAACAAAACAAAACATAAAAAACATCCCATTTTGGAAGCTGCAGTGTGTCACAGGTAACATAGTATACCTTTTTGACCACAAATCTTCACTTGCAAATGTTCATTGCAATGAGCCATTGATCTGGTTCAAGGTCTCTGGCTTCTGTCACACCATCAATACTGGATCCTCACCAAAACTCTTATTTTGGTTATCCTGTTGTTCCCTTGTGTCACAGAGATCCTGAAGCTTTGGATCTGTAGGACTGGCCTTTTCCTATACTCCAGAAGTTCATAAATGAGGTAGATTTTACAGTAGGCCAACTCGATACCCTGGATTGGGTCCAGAGTGGTAGCTGAGTTTGTCAGCCCATGAGCTCTCCCATGCCTGCACCACCAGGGCGAGCTCTCCAACACTGTTCACTCACCCAACTCTGCAGGAGGCAAGGGGCAGTGTTAGCTCTCCTGCTCTCACACCATTGGGGCTGGCTTTCCTATGCCTTTGCCATCAGAGCATGCTCTCTCCAGCCTGTGAAGGGTATGACTCTCTCTCTCTCTCTCTCTCTCTCTCTCTCTCTCTCTCTCTCTCTCTCTCTCTCTCTCCCTCTCCCTCTCTCTCTCTCTCTCTCTCCTGACCCTGGGGATAGCTCTCTTGACTGACTACTGTAGGTATTGAGGGCTAAGGAGGGGGAGGGCATGTACATCATGCCCCACTCCTGCATCCAGGCCACCCCACAACAAGGGACAGTCACCCATATCTTTACCACTGAGACCAGTTGTACTGTGCTACCCAGGTGAGGTACCAGGCCCACTCTCCCAAGTGCTGCAGCAGGTGAGAGGTGGGCCCAGCTCTCCAGAGTGCCATAGTAAATGAAAGGTGAGCTAGCTCTGCTCAGCTTTTGGATATCTATGTACATGGGAATGCAGCAGCCCAGACCAAGGACCTCATAGTCTATAGTGGTAACATGAGCCAAGGGCAGCAACACAAACTCTCACTGCTGCATGACCATGGATCCAGACATGGCCAGCGGCAGCAGTGTGGGCTGGGACTTCATCGTGGCCTCAGGTGGCAGGTTACTCATCAGCCCGCTTCTTTTTACCCTCCTGTCTGCAGTTCTACCTCCCTTCACGATGCTCAACCTGTTTTGCTTCTCTTCCCTCCCATCTGTCTGCCACACACTCACACATTGTAGTGGCTGCTGCTGTGGGCAGACCACGTGGCTAGTGGGTCTCAGACCCACTAGTATTCTCCTTGGACCTTGCTGCCTAAGCCACAGGGCATGGGAACAGGTGAGCCCCTGGGCTCCTTTCCCTGCCCACACTGTCTGGCATGGTGACAGGTGGGTCTTTGGATGTTGTCCTCTAATTATGCATTTTTGTTAATAGCTTAATGAAGGCTTTTTCTCAATTGAGATTCCTTCCTTTCAGATAATTCTACTTTGTGTGTCAAGTTGATATAAGACTAGCCAGCACACAGCTCAGCTAGAAATTTTACATTGCTCAGAAACTCCTGATATGTGAAAAGATGACTTCTTTCTAGAAGATTCTGGTAACTTCAAAGCTAAGGAAGAAGCTTTTAATTAATATATGGAATAAATTCACATGCTAGTATGCATAAATATGATTTAATTTTTCCAGACTAGAAATGAATACTACCTCTACACAACATAAAGGATGTGAGGGAGAGGAGCTAACAACATTTGCTTTTCAGTGCTGTGCTCAGCATTACTATAGCAAACCCAACTAAGCATACTGTGAGTAACAGTGATGCTCAGCACCTTTGAAGGGGAGGATCCAAACACATAACTGAACGTGAAGCTGCATCACTCCAGTTTAAAGCTCTGGCAACTCTATTCATTCACCATCATTACATCAGGTGTATGGTAGTGCTGTCAAAGCACAACCATGCAACAGAATTCAAATTCATCCTCCAGTGGAGTCCCATCTGACCCTTCTGCTATTTGCATCTCCCCAGACAGACAAAACACTGCAGCTATATTCTTTCTAAAATACATTGTCTTAACATAAAAAATAGGTTCAAATAGAACATAATCCATCTGTTTAGCTTGAGTCAATTAAATTTAGTGTTGCAGTCCTAAAACAACATTTTTAATGAGAAATGAGGTACTTGTATGTGTGTATTTGGAGGTGTATTTTATTTAATTTAGTCAAATGTTTTATTATGGAACTCTTGTATTTAAAGTTATATATACGTGTAAAGACATATATATATATATATACATATATATATACATAAAACCAAATACATGTTAACTGTTATTTTTTCAACTCGAGATAGTTGTAAAAGAAAGGGATTTTCAACTGTTTATTTCAGGGTGGCAGAACATTGTAGCTATTATTATTTTGAATGATGAATAGACAGAAGATAGACAATAGATAGATAGATAGATAGATAGATGGATAGATAGACAGATAGATCGATAGATCATAGATGGAAGGGAGATATATGACAGATAGGTATATACAGAGTACCACTTAGGGGTGTGACTTCTAGTCTCCAAAATAAGAGTACTTTATGCATTCTATTAACTTAATCTCTCCTGTTAGTCATCTCTTTCAGATATCACCCCATTCTTGAAAATAATTCCTAGGAACAGGAAGTCATAGCTTTTAATCTCAGGGATGCTATACACAGTAGCTAACCAGTGAGTGTGGGCTGCAGTAACTTACTCATTATTAATATGTATCCTATGGCTAGACATGGATGAGCATCATGTTCGTATATTAAACAAGAAAA
>CM053750.1:24848547-24879828 GCA_028658305.1 Pachyuromys duprasi | reverse complement strand
CACCCCTAACACTCTGTGCTTGTTAATAGAAAGTCAATGACACCTGATCAAAAGGGCATAGCACAAAGTTGTTATTTCGGGTGAAACTTCACTTCCTCTCAATTGAGCCTGCAAACCTGGGAGCCAAACACTATTTTATTTGCTGTGGAAACCCAAATTCCAGCTTCCCTGATGCTGAGATACCCCAGTCTCTCTCTGCCTCTCTGTCTCATCTCTATCTCCTCTCTCTCTCTCTCTCTCTCTCTCTCTCTCTCTCTCTCTCTCTGTGTGTGTGTGTGTGTGTGTGTGTGTGTGTGTTTAAAAGAGGATAATGTTAAAATCTGCTAATGAAGGTGACTATAAAGATTAAATTAGGTAATCCATTCAAAGCACTTAACACAATGTCTTACATAAATGAGTTCTATAAATAATGGCTAACATTATTAAAACTGATCTAGATATAAGAGCAGCATGTTTGTGTGTGTATGTGAGAGAAAGAGGGATGAAAGATAATGGATGGAAGGGTAGATGGATGGACAGATAGATAGATAGACAGACAGGCAGACAGACAAAGAGACAGACAGATATTATATACAGTATGGAATAAAAACCAAGCCCATTCAAACTGCAATATAATTGATCTAATCTTAAATGCTACCTTGGTCTCATAACACACACATGCAAGGTTGTGCACACATATGCCTGAACCCTCTGTTGGCCTCAGGTTGTGTGTGTTGTGAGAAACTGCAAGTGCAAAGTTCCTTCTTTGCCTGAAGAGAACCTGAAATATCCCAGCTCCCATTCTTGTTCCTAATACTGCCAAGAGGAGTGAGGGGTTCTAAACAGAGGCACTAGTGCTGACAGCATAGGAGTTCTGGGAAGCCTGGATAAGCTTGTATCACACGGGATAAGTAACAGGCAAGCATGGCCAAAATGGCACGCTGGGATCTTAGAGACAAAATAAAGAGAGCAGCCACGTCCCCCTGTCCCTTCTGTGTGGTATGAGTAGTTTGCATTTGTAATTACAAAAATATCAGAGAAGAGTACAGAATTCTCATCTTCTGACAAGGAACTTAAAGGGAGAGGAAGAAAGGGGCAGGGGTCATATGGAATACAGTAGTGCATACCCATTTTTGTCAGTCAGTAGGAGTTACTGACTTTGACATCCCTTCTGGGATTCCACTTCTTCGTCTACTATAATAAAAAGTCAATGTGTCTTGTAGGGTTGTGGGCAGAGTTTGTAGCCAAACCCTGGAGATTCAGAGACTCACTTAAACTAAGTGGTTAACCATAATCATTACCATCTAAGCAATATGCTAAGAAATTACTGCTGTATGGTGTCTGTGCTTAGGAGCTAACACTTTTTTCTTGACAAAGTGACCCCTCTATGCATTCATTTTCTGATTGGATGTTGTAATCATCTATTTCTGTTGCTATAGCAAAGTATTTGAAGCTGTGTAATTTATTAAGAAAATATGTTTTGTTTTGTTTTGTTTACTTATAATTTGAAAGTCCAGGATCAGGCACTGCACACTGCATTACCCCTTCCCCTGTAAAGCTTCGCAGTAGATGGCTTCATCAGCAGTGGTAAATGGTAGGAGTGTTTGCAGAAGAAAACACACAGTAATACCTGAAGTCATAGTGATGTAGCAACCTTGTTCTTTTTTTTTTTCATGATTCACTATTGCAAATGTAAGCCAGCTGAGTCAAAAAGCCCTGCATTTATCATCTCTGATGTTGAAGTCCCTAGTGACCTACTTAACTTGGACCTGCCTCTTAAAATGTTAGGAACTTCAGTACTGCCACACTTGGGTCTGTGCTTCCATCTCGAGAACATTTGGGGCACACATTCAAACCGGATATCAACCAGAGCAAACGAAACAAGTAGAATTGACTTCTGATTCATGCAAATTATTTAAATTATCTGAGTAATAGTTTACATGTCTATAAAATGGAACTTAACTTTCTTGTACATTAAGAACGTTAGATAATATAATTGAAAGTTAATTAACACTTTGCCTAACCTAATAAGAACCTGTCAATGTATCTTAATTGTTATTTTTAACTTTTTTATAGGAATGGGGCTGAAACCAAAGACAAAGATATTCATGATATAATAGAAAAGTAAATTAAGACCGTATCTGTGACATTGACACTGTGAACACTGAATTCAGTATTTAAGAAGGAAAATCAAAGCCAGGCACTTTGATTTGTGCAGGTTGTCCTCACTAATAAAAAGGCTGAGGCAGGAAGATCATTTGAAAATAGGGGTTACAGGAGGTTGGCAGCAAAGCAGGTAAGGCCTTGTCCTAAAACAAACAAAAATTCATTCATAAGGTACATAGTGTGGAAGAGAATCTTGTTGTGATTCTATCCTTCATAGTATGCCATTTTTCTATCCAGTTTTAGAATAGAGTTAAATATAATGTTCTGATGTAAGCAGGTCAAATAAAGGCTTACACTTCCAGGAGAGTGGGGTCCACATTCTGAGTAAATGTGAACCCGCTCAAAGATAAGGTTACTGTGAGGCTGAGAGAACCGGAATGGGTGGGAGAATTCAGAGTTCCTTTAACAGGTGAGCAGAAGTCTTGAGGGAGCTGTGGCTTCCAGTCAGTACCAGGCCTGTCCCTAAGGCCTGTTCCTCTGAACCCTTCATACAATTTTAAATACTTTTAAAGATTTGTTAACAGGGTGAAGCACTTGAACAGAAATCATCCTACATAGGGCCAGCAGGGTCTCTGCCTGTTCTGCAGCAATAGCCCTCAAAAAGAAATGGAATGGCCCTCCTCTCCTTCCATCTGACCCTAGTCTATCAGGTCTCATCAGGACTGGTTGCATTGTCCTCCTCTGTGGCCTCTCTGGTAAGGCTGCTCCCCCCACAGGGAGAGGTGATCAAAGAGCCAGCTACTGAGTTCATGTCAGAGACAGTTCCTGTTCCCCTTACTAGGTTACCCACTTGGACACTGAGCTGCCATGGGTTACATCTAGGTTATCTAGGTTACATCCATGAATGGTCCCTGGTTGGAATTCCACTATCAGTGGACTTGGAAAGAGGCATGGAAGGAGATGAAGAGGGAGGGTGGGATTGAGAGAGAATGAGGGAGGGAGCTATAGCTGGGATATAGAATGAATAAAATGTAACTAATATAAGAAATAAATTTTTAATTTAAAATAAATAAGTAAATAAAAAGAAATGGAAGGGAAGTGAAAACTGGCTTATTACAGGCTAATGATAGCAAATGACTCCAGAGTTCTTGAGCTGATCACAGCAACTTTCTAAGAAACTAAATCGTTTGTATAGAGAAGACATGGCTACACTTTTCCAAATGTTTACAAAAACTTGTTAATTTTTTTCAGCATTTTGATGTAGAAAACAATGAGTGGCATCCTGTCTAACCATTGTGTTTAGAAAAGAAACTGCCATACCTCACTCAGACTGAAGCGGGGTGCCTGCCTGCTGTTTCACAGCTTGGGACTTTATCTTTAGGGTTCTCTGAGAACTTCAAGGTGCTGTTCAAGGTTACAGATCTTTTGGAGTTAAAGAGATAACAGCAAGCCCTCAGCCATTATCTGTTTTTAACATTCTAGCTTCTATGGCTTTCAGCTCAACTTTTGGAAAGATCCAAGGTGTTTCCCTACCTTTTACTAATTAGTGCTGTGGGTTTCTCATGTTAATGTTCCTCACAGTAGAGCCAAATTGAAAACACATTCAGATTCCACAGTGTTGCTCAGTGCTGTGCAGTGCCCACACCTGATTCCTGAGTTGCTCCCTTCAGCCTTGACAAGGCACCCCAGCTAAGGGAAAGTGATCCAAAGGCAGGCAACAGAACCAATTGTTAGGGGACCCACATGAAGGCAAAGCTACACATCTGCAATGTATGTGCAGAGGGCCTAGGACCAGTCCATTTATGCTCTTTTGTTGGTGGTTCAGTCTCTGTGAACCCCCATGGGTCCAGGTTGGTCTTCTTGTAGAGTCCTTGACCCTTTTAGCTCGCTCAGTCATTCCCCAATTCTTTATCAATTCTTGTGTTGAAGGACATCTAAGTTGTCTCTTGTTTGTAGCTATTATGAGTAAAGCTGCTATGAACATAGCTGAGCAAGTGTCCTTGTGGTATGGTGGAGTATAATTTTGGGTATATACCCAGGAGTAGTATAGCTGGGTCTTGAGGTAGACCTATTAACAATTTTCTGAGAAGCGTCCAGATTGATTTCCACAGCAGTTATAGTTTGGATTCCCATCAGCAATGGAGAAGTGTTCAGCTTTGTTCATGTCTTTGCCAGCATGTGCTGTCACATGAGGTTTTTATCTTAGCAATTCTAATGGGTATGAGACAGAATCTCGGAGTCTATTTGACTTGCATTTCCCTGATGACTAAGGAATGGTGAACATTTTGTTAAAAGTGCTTCTTTGCCATTAGAGATTCCTCTGTTAAGAATTCCCTGTTTAGCTCTCTACTGCATTTTTAAATTGGATTATTGCGTTTGTTGGTGTCTACTTTCTTGAGTTCATTATATATTTTGGATATTAGCTCTCTGTCAGATGTAGGTTTGGTAAAGATCATTTCTCATTCTGTTGGCTGCCATTTTGTCTAATTGACAGTATCCTTTGCCAAAAAGAAGCTTTTCAGTTTCAGGCAGTCCCATTTATTAATTTTTTATCTTAGTGCCTGAGCTATGGATGTTCTTTTCATGAAGTTGTCTCCTGTGCCAGTAAGTTCAAGAGTTCAATGAGTTCAACTTCACTTTCTCTTTTATTACATTTAGTGTATCTGGTTATATGTTAAGGCCTTTCATCCACTTGGACTTGAGTTTTGTGTAGGTTGATAAATGGAGATCAATTTTCATTCTTCTACATGGAGACATACAGTTAGGCCAGCACCATTTATTGATGATACTTTCTTTTGTCAACTGTATGGTTTTAGCTTTTTGACAAAATCAGGTGTCTGGAGATGTATGAGTTTATTTTTGACTTTCTATTCTATTCCATTGATCATGCTGTCTCTTTTTATGCCAATAACATGCAGTTTTTATTTCTATTGCTCTGTAGGACATCTTGAAATCTGGGATGGTGAGACCTTCAGGAGTTCTTTTATTGTACAGGATTGTTTTAGTTATTCTATTTTTTGTTTGTTTTTCCATATGAAGTAAATTGTGTTGACATTTTGATGGAAACTGCATTAAATCTGTAGATTGCTTTTGGTAAGATCACCACTTTTACTATATAATCCTACTAATCTATAATCATAGGAGATCTTTACATCTTTTGATATCTTCTTCAATTTCTTTCTTCAGAGACTTGAAGTTGTTGTCATATAGGACATTCATTTGTTTTGCTTGGCCTTACACCAAGATATTTTATATTATGTATTGCTATTGTGAAGGGTATTGTTCCCTAAATGTTTTTCTCATCTCATTGATGAATATTCATAGATTGAACCAATTCTTAGATATCCTTCAACACAAGAATTGATAAAGAAAATGGTTCAATTATGAGCTTTACTCATAACAGCCACAAACAGGAGACAAATTAGATGTCCTTTAACACAAGAATTGGTAAAGAAAATGTACATTTAAACAATGGAATACAACTCAGCTATTAAAACCAAAGACATCATTCAATTTACAGGCCAATGATGGAGGCAGAAAAGATCATCCTGATGGAATATATGTTCAATTTTGGAGAAGGTTTGGTGAGGTACGTAGAAAAAGGTACTTGTGTGTGTGTGTGTTTAGGTGAAAAGTTTTGTAGATATTTGTGAGATCCATTTGATTCATGGCATCTGTTAGCTTCATTATTTCTTTGTTTAGTTTCTGTCTCAAATACCTGCCCATTGGTGATGTTACAGTCTCCCACTATTATTATCTGGGGTTCTGTGTGTGATTTAAATTTTAGTAGAGTTTCTTTTACAAATAAAGGTGCCCTTGTATTTGGGGCATAGATGCTCAGAATCGAGATGTCATCTTGGTGGGTTTTTTTTTCCTTTGATGAATATGGAGTGCCCTTCCTATCTCTTTTGATCAATTTTGGCTGAGAGTGTATTTTATTAGATATTAGAATGGCTACTCCAACTTTCTCCTTGTGTCCATTTGCTTGGAAAACTTTTTCCAGCCTTTATTTTGAGGTAATGTCTATGTTTGTTGCTAAGGTGTGTTTTTTACATGCAGCAGAATAACAGATGCTGTTTCAGCATCCATTTTGTTAGCTTGCATCCTTTTATTGGAGATTTCAGTCCACTGATGTTGTGAGATATTAATGACCCATGATTGTTACTTCACGTTATTTTGATGGTGGTGGTACTGTGTGTGTGCGCACACATACTTCTTTTCTTTTGGTTTTGCTGCAATGGAGTATTTATTTCTTGTGTTTTCTTCATGTAATTAACCTCCTTGGATTGGAGTTTTCCTTCTAATATCTTTTGTAGGACTGGATTTGTACATAGATATTGTTTAAATTTGGTTTTGTTATGGAATACCTTGTGTTCCCCATCTATGGTGATTGAAAGTTTTACTGGGGATAGTAGTATGGGATGAAATCTGTAGTGTTTTAGGATCTGCAAGACATCTGTCCAGGTCCTTATGGCTTTTAGAGTCTCTGTTGAGAAGTCAAGTATAATTCTGATAAATCTGCCTTTATATATTACTTGGCCTTTTTCCCTTGAAGCTTTTTAATATTCTCACTTTGTTCTGTATCTTTACTGTTTTGATTATTACAGTCTGGGAGGATTTTCTGTTTTAGTCTAGTCTATTTGTTGTTCTGTAAGCCTCTTGTATGTTTATAGGCATCTTTTTCCTTAGATTTGGAAATTTTCTTTTATAGTTTTGTTGAAAATATTTTGTTTGTTGAGTCAGGAATCTTCTCTTTCTTCTGTTCTTACTATTCTTGGATTTTTTTTCCTTTCTATAATGTCCCAGTTTTCTTGGCTGTTTTATGTTAGGGAATTTTTAGATTTAACATTTTCTTTAACTGATGTATCAATTTCTTCAATTGTATCTTCTATGCCTGAGATTCTCTCCTCTATCTCTTGTATTCTGTTGGTGATGCTTATGTCTGTGGTTCTTGTTCTCTTCCCTAAGTTTTCCATCTCCAGTATTCCCTCAGTTTGCGTTTTCTTTATTGTTTTTATTTCCATTTTCAGGTCTTTACTTTCCTTTACCTATTTGATTGCATTTTCCTATATTTCTTTAAGGGACTTATTCATGTCCTCTTCTAAGGCTTCTATTGGATTGTATTTTCCTCTATTTCCTCTTAAATGCCTTTATCATCATCATAAGAATAGACATAAGGACATTTTCTTTTGTTTCAGATCAACGATATCCTGGATATCCTAATGTCATAGAATTGTTAGGTTCTGGTGATATGTATGGCCCTCCCTCTGGTTGATTGTATTCTTAATTTGGTGTTTAGTCACCTGGCTGTCCCTGGTATTGGCTGTGTGTTCCTGGTGTCCACTGGACTCCTCTAGAAACTGAGTAAAGCTGAATGACTCTGGGTCCCAGAAGGTCTTTTTGAGAGTTGGGGAGAATAGTATGCTGGATGCTGGAACTGGGTATCTCTGAAGCCCAGCAGGCTCCCTCTGAAGGTTGGTAGATCCACAAGCCCAAGGCTGGATGCTCCTGGGACCCAGGAGCCTTCATCGGGGAGATGAAGAGTGGGCCAGGGGCTGGATCGTCCTTGCGCCCCAGCAGGTCTCCTCAGAAGGCAGGTAGATCCATGGTTTGGAGGCTGGATGTTCCTGGGGCCCAGGAACCCTCCTGGGGAGGCAAGCAGAATCTTGGACTTGAGGCTGAAACCAGGTGCCCTCGTGGTCCAGAAGACTTCTTGAAGACGTTCTTCTGTTACTTTTTAGTTGCCATGCATAAGAGAGAGGGAACTTAATGATACTAGTTCTTTTTCATGTGGCTTATTTCACTTAGTGTAATGATCTCTGAATACATCTATTTCTTTGAAAATAATTTGACTTTTTCTTTTTTAATTTAATTCTTCATAGTTGAACAACACTCCATTTCATGTACACATTATATTTTCTGGGTCTATTAATCTACTAGCAGGCAATAGCCTAATTCTGTAGCTTGGCTATATGAATAGTGTGTGACAAGGGTGGGTATGCAGATCTCATTATTGTTTGCTAATTTCCTTTCCTTCTGGTATATACCCAGGAGTGGTATAGCAGAATACTATGATACTGCTATGTGTAGTTTTCTTTAAGGAACTTTCGTAGTGATTTTTAAGGAAGTTGTGCAAATTTATATTCTTACCAGTGTATAAGAGTTCATCTCTCCCACACCACTGTCTGCACCACCATTTTTTGCTTGTTTCTCAGATGATAGCCATTCTGATTAGGGTGAAATTACTCTCATTATAGTTTTTCCTTGCATTTTCCCATGTATTTTTTTGCCATTTATATTTGTATTTTTGAGAAGTATCTGATCTCAGCATGGGGGAAACAAGAAAAAAATACCAGAGTTGCTCTATGTACCCATGAATATTTATTTACCATCTCACTACAGAGGTAGACCCATTAACCATGATGTCATACATAGCCTATTCTCCCTACTCTTTGAAGTTCTCAGCCAGCTTATGACAGACCTAAAAACTCTTTAAAGGATTGCTTCTTGATATTGTCTTTCATAGTCAGTATGGCAAGATATGCCCCAGAATTCTGAAATTATAATTATTTTGTGTTTTCTAAATTCAGAATTGTCTGGTTCTAACAGTAGCCCCTTAAAAGATGGTGTCTTAGTCTTCTATTGCTGTGAAGAGACACCATGACAATGGAAACTCTTATAAAGGCTAACATTTAATTAGGACTGGCTTATGGGTTTAGAGATTGGATTGAGTGCATTAACACCTAACATCGGGGGGGGGGGGAGCATGTCGGCATGCAGTCAGACATGGTTCCAGAGAAGGAGTCTAGAGTTCTACATCCAGATCTGCAGGTAGCAGGAAGAGAGAAAGACACTGGGCCTAACTTAAGCTACTGAAACCCCAAAGTCCACACCCCAGTAACACTTCTTCCAACAAAGCCACACTACTTTAACAAGATCATATATCAAATAATGCCACTCCGTGTGAGCCTATGGGGAACACTTTCATTCAAACTACCGAATTCCATTTCCTGGTCCTCATAGGCTTGTAGCCATATCATAATGTAAAATTCATTTAATCCAATTTGAAACATCCTTGAGTCTATCAATCTCAATATTGTTTAAAGTCCAAAGTTCAAATTCTTTTTTGAGATTCACAGCAATCTCTTAACTGTAATCACCTATAAAATAAATTAAAAAAAAAAAACCAAAACAAAACAGACCACGTACTTCCAACATACAACAGGACAGACTATATATTACTGTTTCAAAAAGAAGAAAAGAGAGTGTGATGAGAAAATACTGGACCAAAGCAATACCAAAAAAACAGGTGGAAAAACTCCAAACTCTGCATCTCCATGTCTGATGGCAAAGCACTCTTCAGCTCTCCAAATGATTTAAGCCTTGTCAATACTTCTTTCTTCCTGGCTGGTTCTACACCCTGTTAGCAGCTCTCCTTAGCAGGTATCCCATGACCCTGCCGTCTCCAACATCTTGGGATCTCCAAGGGAATCCACACTTTACTTTTGCAGCTTTGTGTAATGGCCTCTTGAGGCTTTCACACAGAATCAACCCTGCTTTGTACTTGGCTTCAAAGTTTTCTGGAGCTAGTGCTTAGTGATAGCTGAGAGTTACTGACGTTGCAGGGATTACTTCTCTGGGTGGACACTTGTGTGTGTTACACGGGAGTCCTTTTCTGACCCAGTCCATATATGGATTTTAAGCCCACAGAAGTTCAGTTGTTGGCTGTACTTAAAATTCCTGGTTGGCTGCTACTAATGGGTCTGCTGAGCCGGGGTTGTAGCTGTAGTTATGACTCACTTCACATGTTTCTCTGGGTTGTCTGTCAGCTTCTGAGATTTTGAGTTTTCCTGTCACCAAATCTTGTTTTACAGAGTTCCTGTCTTCCTTTGCCTCAGGATAGAACTTTATTTTCTGGGAACTAATTTTTCTAACAAGGCTCCTAGTAAGGGCCCAGGAAGGGGACTAACAGAGGTTTGTGTGCCCTCAAGTCTGTTCTCATTGTTCACAGTTTCCCTGTTGCTCTGAGTTTTTCAGTTAGAGGTAAGTGTATTCTTAGTGGCTTTAAATTGATCTGCCAATCACATTTTAGCTATGATCCATCAAGGAAGGATTAGTTAATATCAACAAGTGACCTCAGAAATAAAAACTCTTAGGTTTTCTGAAAGTCCAAGTAACCAAGCACAGGTTTTCAAATGAATTGTTTTTTTAGATAGTTTTCACTTTGATGGACCTTATTTAAAGTGCTTCTTTATACAGCATGTTGGGACTGGTGGTAAGTGACAGACTTCCATTCTAATGGAAGCCTTCCCTCGGTATTTCTCTTCTCCTTTCTGGGGAAGCCATTTCCAGAAGAGAGCATTGCACAGGTAGCTTTTCCTGATGCCTGGTGAGCCTTTTTGGTCAGGGAGTAATTGAGGGTATGCCGCTAATGTGAATCCATTTGTGGAAGAGTAAACTCCCTCAGTTTGCCTTCAGCAAGCCCCCAGTAAATTAAGGACTCACTCAGTCCTTAAAAACTTGCTAATATTTCTTCCAACTCAAAAATCAAATCTCAAGCTTGGACTTTACAGCAGCTGAATGGATCTATGAAGAACTCAGAAGCCAAATTTTGGATCTTTCTAGCTTTTCCTTTTTCTCCTGTATTTATCTATTTTTTTTTCTTTTCTGGCTTTTTCTTTATCATTGTGATTTCTTTTTTTTCTTTTTTGCATTTTTCCTAATAAACACAGCTAACTGGACTTTTAATTCTTTTTTTTTAATTTTTTACTAATTATACTTTATTCATTTTGTATCCCTCCTGTAGCTCCCTCCCTCCTCCCCTCCCAAGCCCTCCTTTCCTCCCACTTCTTCATGCATGTCTACTGAAAAGGGAAGTCTTCCTTTCCTTCCTTCTGATCCTAGTCTATTAGGTCTCATCAGGAGTGACTGCACTATCTTCCTCTGTGGTCTGGTAAGGCTGCATCCCCTTCAGGAGGAGGTGATCAAAGAGCAGACCAATCAGTTCATGCCAGAGCTGGTCCCTGTTCCCATTATTATGGAACCCACTTGGACACTGAACTGCCATGGGCTACATCTGTGCAGGGGCTCTAAGTTATCTCCATGCATGGTACTTGGTTGGAGTATCAGTCTCAGGAAAGACCCCTGTGCCCAGATTTTTTGGTTCTGTTGCTCTCCTTGTGAGCTCCTGTCCTCTCCAGACTTACTGTTTCCCACTCCTTTCATAAGATTCACTGCACTCTGCCCAAAGGTTGGCCATAAGTCTCAACATCCGCTTTGATAGTCTGCAGGGCAGAGCCTATTCTTACTTTTAAAAAAAGAAAATACTTTCAGTGCTAAGAAAATAATATGAGTAGGAGTTTTTGGAATATGGTCAAAACTTATGTCAGTGATATGAGAATGTAAAGTTTGATAACAGTCAGCAAATTGAAAAGATGATAGGCCAGAAACCAAGCACCAGATTTCTATAATTTATGTAATTATAGGCAATTTGAGTCTTATATTAATTTCTTGTTTTGTTGCTTTTTTATAAAAAGAACTTAAGGAAGGAAGAGATGCTTTACTTTGGCACATAGTTTGAGGGAGCACTGCATCATGGAGTGAAAAATCATGGAGGCAAAAGCTTTAGACAGTTGGTGACATTTCATTCTCAGTCGGGAAGCAGGCAGTGATAAGTGTTGGTGCTCAGCTTGCTTTCTCCTTTCTGTTCAGAACACCAGTCCATGCAAAGATATCTCTTCCCACTTCAGTCAGCCTAAACAAGTGATAGTCTTTATTAACATGCCCCTTTCCACTTCAGTTCATCTAATCATGATAGTCCTCACAAACATGGCCAAAGATTTGTCTCCATGACAATTCCAATCCTGTGTAGTTGATAATAGAGATTAACCCCAACACGCTTCATTTGCACTTCAGTAATTCCATGTTTTCATCTGCCAGTTCTCAGGTCATGTGACAAAATTCTCTGTAATGGCTACTATTAATGGCTACATTAAGGATCTCAAATATTTTTAGATATTGTGTATATTTTATTGAATCCTCATGGTCATCAAGTAAAGAAATGTTTAACCTCAATTTGAAAAAAGAAAAAAGAAAAGAAAAGAATCTGCTTCAACCATTCAGCTGCAACAGAATTCCAGACTCTGTACCTTGTGAGGAACAGAAATGTCGTTCTTAAAATTCTAGAGGCAGGAAGCAATGACTGAGCTGCCAGCAGATTGGTTGTGTTGTGAGGACCTGCTTCCTAGTTCACAAATGGCTATTTTATATAGTGGTTTGACATTGCAGTAGGGGAGAGAGAACTTTTTGGAGTCCTCTTCAAAAGAACAAAGCTTTTATGCTTAAGCCCAAGTAAACTGCCGTCAAACTGGGAGTTTAGCAGTTCTTTCTACAGCAGTAGCCAGATGCAGAGGGAGAAATATCTCAAAATTGCATATTGAGTAAAGGGTAAATCCAGGAGCCAAACCTGTCTCCTGATCCTGTGTTCCTCACCTCCAAGATTGTTAGCACTGACTGTCAGAAGAACTTGCAATGTACTTCAGAGTCTAGACTCTTGATGTGTCTATCTGCTTCTGCCAGATTCTCTCAAAGTGATGCATGAACTTCTTTTCTCCTTTCAGCATTATTGACTATAACCATGAGGTAGAGTCATCTGAGGATGTCCATAAATAGATGAGTAGATAATGAAAATGCTGGCATATACATACAAAAATATTATGTAAACTAAAAAAATATTCTTCAATATCACAGTGTACCCATTGTATTGGAAGAATAGGCAAAACATTGGTACTGAAAGTGAGATATGCAAAAGAACAGAACTTAAACACAACTCTAGCTGTGGCTTTAACTCAGCGGCTGTTGCTGAGTTTCTTACTCAGTCTCTGTGTTCACTGCAAGTCATTATGTTCATCCAACATTCTTGGTTGAAGGAAAGCCTTCCACAAAGGACAATCTTGATTTGTGAAAACAACACAAGCATTGGCATGCTTTTACTGGGGCATGTCATCATTTCTCACAGTGCATGCCGTGGTCAAGGAAAATCATGTGACTAAGCCTGGCATCTGTGAGTTCCTTTAGGCAGGATGTCTAATGAGTGCCAAGTCTTCATCTTTATTTGAAGGCTTAACAGAGAAGATAGTAAGATGTAGTTTGTATGAATCACCTGTGCAAACATTACTGTTTCTAATCTTGAACAACTTTGATGCCACAAATCCTTCAAGCTCTTCTTCATTCTGCTACAACAAAAAACACCTGGATCTGTGAATGATATTGAAGATTTTAAAACTTCTTGGCTCAGATGTCCTCCTCTTTTTTTTCTCTAAATGCCTAATCTTTTTGTTATTGTTTTCATTGTCCACAGATGGCTTAAAACGGGTGTTTAACTAGATCAAGATGCAAATAAAGATGTGTTTAGCGATACCTCTCTGAGTGTAGCAAAGGAAGGAAAGTGTTGATGGGCTATTGGTGTGGAAGTCCTTTAGCTACCACATGCTGGTTGGTATAAAGTGGATCATTTTGATTCCAGAGAATTAATGCTGTTTCCAAAAATTAGCTCTCATATGGCTCATTCAGGTAACCTGTGTGGAATATGGAAATTAGAATCTTGTTCATACAA
Source organism: Pachyuromys duprasi (assembly GCA_028658305.1). NCBI lineage: Eukaryota > Metazoa > Chordata > Mammalia > Rodentia > Muridae > Pachyuromys > Pachyuromys duprasi. Next base: position 24,866,129 of record CM053750.1, on the reverse strand, counting down.
TTTTATTACATTATGGTTTATGAATCACAGTGGCTATGTGCCAGACTCTCTTTCAAGCTAAGCGGCCTCTTAGCTGTGCTATTCCAGCTGAGTCTTTATTTGAAGTGTCTCTTCATCTTGGCTCATTTACACACACACAGAAGTTGCCCTATGGGAGATAACATCTTATGTTTATTTACTTTATAGAGTAATCACTTCTGGGCTTACTGCAAGTGCAAAACATATCAGGAGTGAAAAATAAAATCAGATTTCAGAATGACAAGATTTGTGCAATGATGACAAGGGCCTCTCTTTCCTTGTTGCAGAGAAAGCAAATCCTTGGATTATGAGTTAAGAGGTCTGGCCATGGTTTTGATTGCTGGCTCGTGCCAGCAAACTAGGTAACTTGTGGGAGTCCTTTACAGTTGCAGGACCCTCTTGTGCTTATGGGGTTTTGTGGAAGTCATATGTTTGTTAGCAAAAGCCATTCAAGAATTTTATTTACAAAATAAGAAAATTATAATGTTTCTTCATATGCAAAAATGGTACAGAACTGTCAACACTATCTCAAATTAAGCATTTTTACCAACACTACCTAAATGTTTACAACTATATAATAATCAGCTTTTACTGCAACTAGTAATAGAAATTTAAATGTAAATTCTGAGTAGATATACTTTGACAGTTGAAAAATAAAGTTGATAATAGATCATTGCTCATTTTTTCCATAGGTTCATTGAGGTGTGGTTTGCAGATCACAAGCTTCTAATTGTACAGTTAGATGCGTCTTAGCTGATACACTTGTATAAGCATCAGCATGAGTTTAAAACACTTCTGTCACCTCTCAGAATCTCCTTGTGCTGTTTTGTGGTTTATCCCCACTCTTATTTAAAGTGCCAATGCAACACCAATCTTCTTTAGTCTCTAGCTCATCTTTCCTAGAAGTTTCATATAAATAGAAACATGAATCAGGTTCTGAATTATTGTGTTATTTCCTAACAGTAAATCTTTGTGGGAATAAGTATTTTTGTTTTTCCTATGCAAAGGTCTCTTAGAGTGGAATTAATAGGCCCTATACTTTGTGTATGCAGAACATTATAAGAGAATGCTATACTTTTTGCAAACAGACTGTAGTAATCTACATTCAGTGCACAAGAACTTCATCTCCTCCTTTTCAGAACTTTGCACAATTTTTCTTTTCTTGTTTTAGTCATTTTCCCCACCAAGTAGGCAGCAGTATCTCATTTTAGCTATAATGTTTGTTTCCTCCATAGACTATGGACACTGAATACTTTATGCAATTATTAGCCATCTGTGTACTTTATTTAGTGAAATACTTGTTCATATGATAACAATTTTTATTATTTCCCTCTTTTGTATGTGCTTGTGTGTGCGCATGTCCATGTGTGCTATGTGGGTACATGTATGTACATGTAGAGGCCACGGGTCAATCTCAGGTGTCAGTCTATGTAAGCTATCCACTTTGGTTTTTAGGCAGGATCTTTTGCAGGAACATAATACCTGCCATGTGACTAGAGTGTCTAGCCAGAGATCAGGAGGGATCTTCAGAACAAAGCTTTCACTGACTCAGCATTGGGACTGCATCTGCAAACCAGAACACTGGCTTTCCTCATGTGTGCAGGGGATCAAACTCACGACCACATATAGTACAGCAACACTAGACCCTCTGTCTCTCCCTTAAATTTTTTAAAATTATGATTTCCTTGTTTTTAATTGCTGTGTAGTATTCCATTGTGTAAATGTACCACAATTTATATATCTATTCCTAAACTGAGGGTTGTCTCCATATTCTGGGTATTCCAAATAAAGCTGCTATGAACATGGCTGAGGAAATATCCTTGTATACTTGAGCATATATTGGATACATGCCTAGGAGTGGTATACCTGGATCTTGAGGTAGCACTATTCCTAATTGGTCTGAGAAAATGCCAGATTGATTTCCAAAGTGGTTGTACAAGTTTATGTTCCCAACAGCAATGGAGGAGGGTTCACCTTCTTCCACATCCTCTCTAGCATGTGTTGTCATTTGAATTTTTGATCTTAGTAATTATGAAATTTGCAGGTAAATGGTGGGAACTAGAAAAGATAATCCTGAGTGAGGTATCCCAGAAGCAGAAAGACACACATGGTATAGACACACTTATAAGTGGATATTAGACATATAATATAGGATAATCATACAAAAATCTATACACCTACAGAAGCTAAGCTTGAAGGAGGACCCTGGGTAAGATAGATGCTCAATCCTCAATCAAAAAGGTAGACGGGATGGACATCAGAAGAGGGAAAAAAACAAGGAACAGGACAAGAGCCTACCACAGAGGGCCTTTGAAAGACTCTACCCTGCAGGGTATTAAAGCAGATACTGAGATTCATAGCCAAACTTTGGGCAGAGTGTAGGGAATCTTACAAAAGAAGGGGGAGATAGGGAGATAGAAAGGCCTGGAGGGGGCAGTAGTTCCACAAGGAGAGCAACGGAACCAAAAACAAATCTGGGCCCAAAGGTCCTTACTGAGACTCATACTCCAACCAGGACCATATATGGAGATAACCTAGAACCCCTGCACAGATGTATCCCATGGCAGCTCAGTGTATAAGTGGGTTCTCTAATAATGGTATCAGGGACTGTCTCTGACATGAACTCAGTGGCTAGCTCTTTGATCACCTCCCCCTAAGGTGGGGGGTGAGGGCAGCCTTACCAGGCCAAGAGGAAGAAAAGAAAACCATTCCTTAGGAGACCTGATAGGCTAGGGTCAGATGGAAGGGGAGGAGAACCTCCTCTAACAGTGGACTGAGGAAGGGACATAGAAGGAGGAAAGGGAGGGAGGGAATGATTGAGAGGGGACAAGGGAGGGGCTACAGTGGGATAAAAAGTGAATAAATTATACTTAATAAAAATTTTTTTAAAGAATTTAAAGATCAGTGTTTGATTTTTCAATTTCTTTGTCAGTATGCAATATTAATATGCACAATAAATAGGTTTTGTTAACACATTTTCACATAGAATTTATTTTTTCTGATTCTCTCACATGTTTTTTGCCCTCTCTCTGACCCTTCTACCCCCATATTTCCATATAGGCATATACATATATTAAAAGCTAGCGTCTGCATATAAGGAAAAAGTGTGGTATTTGTCTTTCTGAGTCTAGGTCACCTTGCTTAACATAACCATTTCCAGATCTATCTATTTTCCTAAAGATTTCATTTTTGGTTACAGCTGAATAAAATTCCATCGCATAAATGTACCAGACTTTCATTATCCACTCATCTGTTGAAGGACATCCAAGCCTATTCCATTTCCTTGCCATTGTAAATACAACAGATTGCTTGTCATACTATTAGACAATAGTAAGGATTCTCTGTATAGCCACCCTAACGTTTACAAGTCATTCCCTCCAGCCAGCTTTTCTATGTATGTCAATGTAAATATACTGTTTGTTTGTTTCCCATTTATTCTTTGAGATGAACATTTTAATTTTGAGAAAGAAGGAGATGGTTCCTGGTCCTATTGTTCGGGAACCCTCTTGGATACTAAGCTGCCTTGGGCTACTTCTGTACAGGGGTTCTAAGTTATCTCCATGCATTGTCCTTGTTTGGAGAATAAAATTTGAAAGGTTCATTAATCACCATTAAGTTAGTGTCTTTGAAAACTTGCCAGGTAGCTTTTACAGTGGTGGACCTGTACTTTATACCACCGAGAGGGGTTTACCTTTGCTTTATTTGTACCTTATTTTCTACTAATGCTTGGGCCTGTTGAAATCCAGCAATTTTTTGAGAAGTGAAGAGAAAATAAATGACTCTAGAACCCTCACATATTTAATGCTTTCTGTCTACTGGGACCTAAGACATCTGTCTTCTGAAGGCAGGCTCTGAAGAAAAATTAATAAAGTATTGACGTTGGCAACATTTAAATTTTTAAATAGAAAAAATAATAAATATACCTTTACGTTATTTCATATTTTTTGAGATAAGATCTTATTCTTCAGCACAGGCCAGCCTTAGCTTCCTGAGTGCTGCAATTACAAGCTTGCACACTATGCCTGCCAGCCTATTTCTTACACTAGTTCTTACTTCTTACTCTTGTGTTTCGGGGTTGTTAATTTTGAGAATAGCAGCAGGGAAAACTAAAATCCTTAACATACTTATACTTTATATACCATATTTTATTCCCTGAGTCCCCATACAAAATTAAAGTGAAAAAATACAGCCTGACACATGTAACTAGAAAAGAATTATCACACCATAATGATGTCTTCTTCCAAACACTATGTGCTTAAGTTACCTGGCCCCACCAACACATACACAACCTTTCATCCCCTGTGAGAGAAAACCAAGTGTCATGGAAACGAAGAAAGTTTCTGTCACAAAAGACAGAAAATTCAACAACAACAGTAACAACAAAACAAACATAAAAACGTTCCCAGAAGATATACAGTTCTTAAAGCACAACAAAAACATTCCAAATAATTACCTTTAAAAGTCACAGAAAGATAATTTGCATTCATAAACAAAAACACAATACAATTCTATATTATAAACTCAGATCACAAAGAACTATTAAAAATTAGAGATATAGATGTACAGTAATTTGCAAAATGGATAAGGTATAGAAAATGTCTTAGTAATAGGAACACAAGAAAGAATGATAAAAGATAGAATAGAAGTTATATGAAATGTGTCTGGCCACATTGAAAACTAGAATGAGTTAACAGGATAGAATGACTAATCAATTCTTGTAAAATCAGGCAAAATGAGAGCCTATGAGTTGAATATCATTTAAGTAATTATAATGACATAAATGATGAAAACTGATATTACTAAATAAGAACTGGGAGGTCACAGATAAAATAGAAGAGTATTAACAAAAAAAATTTTAAAAACCCTACAAGAATTGTATTTAAAATATGTCAGAGTTTATGGGTTTATCTCAAATTTTATGATTTGTAGTTCCTCCTTAGAGATTACTATATGTGACTGTGGTGTCTTGTCTTCTGTGTCCCAGGGCCCAGTGGTCATGAGAGTAAGTTCTCTGGGTTAGTCAGATTCTCCTGTGCCATAGCTAAAATCTATAGCCAAAACTAGCATGGAAAATTCCCTGTAGGCTATGACAGGCTCAAACATTGCCTTTCCACATTGTGTGTTGTATGATTAAAGTAAAGACACTTTCTTTTGCAGTGACTCTATAATCTAACACTAAAACATGGTTTGGGTTATGGTATCATTCAGGAGATGTAAAGCATGGTGTGATAGTTGACCTTGATTGTCAACTGGGTTGATTTATAATCATCATAAGAACATATATTTCCAGAAAAGTATAAGGAAGAGTGAAGACTCCTCTAAGTGTGAGAAGATTCATCCATGGTATAGAGTCTTAATTTTAATAAAAAAATGAAAGAACAGGCTTACACATTTATCTGTGCCTGCTTCCTGAATGTGCCCACATTTATCTGTCTCTGCTTCCTGAATGTGGACAGGATATCAGCCACCTTATACTGCTGCCATCATGCCTTTTTGGCCACAGTGGCTATATTACCCTCCAACTAAAGGTCAAAATAAATTAATTCCTCTTTATTAATTGCTTCTTGTAAGTTCAAAATGATCACAATAAGAAAAGAAACCAAAGTATGTGCTCCTCAGGCTTCTTTTAGTTGCCTACCATAGCAAACCAGGGAACCTGTGATTCTGTATTTGATGATTTTGGTGCTGGCTTGCAACACGGGACTTCATGTCTTTATTGGCATGGGTCAGTAGAATGTCATTACTTACTTGAAAATGCATTTGTACAGCATTTTTTGTTGTGTTAAAAACATTCAATTCATCTCTTTGTTGTCATTGCTCAGGCTTTCTAAACTATTCTTGTTATAATTTAGGTTTCACAAAATGATGATTTCTAGTTTTCTATTAATCTGTTTTAATCAAATGATTTAATCAAATGTAAGAAATGATAAGTTGATATAATTCATATCTTTTCCATGGAGTTCAATTGAATCCCATCTGTAAAATAAATTAGCAATTAGTCATCTCAGAAATTACAAAGTCAGTTGCATAATTTCTATTTTTATTGAAGAGTTGAATAAAAAACTTTCAATTATGAACAACTCCTTCCCTCTCTCCTTAGATTGGCCAATCTCTGCATATTTTTTGTTAGCATTATTCTGAGATCTAGTGTTATTTTGAGCCCTTTCAGGGTATAATGTTAACGTTATTTTTATAAAACTTTTTTTCTCAGTTTTTCTGTTTCCCTGGTTATTTTAACAAGCTTCACAGCACATTAACTGAACAGCTAATACTCTATTCTAAACCCTCTAAACTAATTTGGCTTCCTACCAGTGTTCATCTCAGAGATACTTATAATTTATATTTTGTAGCTCTCTTGCACTAGCTCCTGCATCTCTCCTTGTGGCTCAGTCCCCTACTTCCTCTTTTATATCCTCCAGCCCTGTTCTATCCCTTGCTCAGCAAGTGGTTGTTAGCTGCTTAATTGGCATATCAGGGAACAATTGGGGAGGAGTGTTTACACAACATTGAGACAGGAGAGTCTCAGAACAATGACTGCAACCAGACATGGGGGGTACAGAATTCAGCATTTAAATTACACAATAACCTTATTCTTACAGTATAAGGTTATTGCTGAAAGAATAAAAAAATTACACATTATATGTCCTTTCTGTGTTATTCTGTGCCTTATCCTCTGGCCAGCCAATCATAAGTGGGGTCTATAAACCAAAATCTGAATTAGGCAAAAGGCGCATTCATGCAAATGAGGGGAAAAGATCTTGAAAACAATAGTGTGCTATCAACATTTAGGAAGAAGTCAGAATAGCGATGAGACACCATGTCCTCATGAAGACAGTGTTGATACAAAACAGCTAACATTCTGATTTGCATTATGTTCACATTACTGTCTTTTATTCTTTATATCCATCAGCTTATTTGATCCTTTCATTAAAAAAAATGTACAGCAGTAGATCTATTTCAAGACTAAGAGACAAAAGCAAACATTAGGCAGTCAGTAACTGAGCTTCAAGAAAGAGCCAGAGAACTAAGACATACAATGACCTAAATTAGTATGGTCAATAATCTGGAGGCTACTGGAAGAGCATGAAAGCTTGAAGTATGCATGAATAACCAAAATCACAAAAAGACAGATTGCAAGCCAGGCATGATGGCACATGCCTGGTATCCTAGCACTCAGAGGCAGAGGAAAGAGATCCTTGTGTTCAAGGATAGCCAAAGTTGTATAGCATGACCTTGTGTGAAAAAACTAAAATAAAAAGATACACCCAAGTCATGTGCTTATTCATTGACTCATTGTTTGAGAGTCAAGTTTTAAGAGATACTGTATTTATTTGTATAGCACCCAATATGTAGAGAGGTGGGAAGGAGGGAGAAAGAGAGAGAGAGATTTGACTTTAAAAAGTTTTTTTCATCTGTCCTCTAGGTACTCCTCCCTGCAAAAAAAAACCTTACAAAAACATGACCTCAATGAGATGTCACAGTGAAATATATTGATGAGGCTCAGCTTCTTATCCAAAGAAGTATTTGCAAATTCTTCACTCTGCCCAGGGATTTTTTTTAAATCTCCCAATGGTGCCAACTTTGCAAGGCATGTACAATACAGAGTGTTATTTGGATCAAAGGGTTGCATACTTTGGGTTACTTTGGGTTTTATTATTATAATAAAACATCATGACCAGGCAACACTTATAAAGTAAACCATTTAATTGGGGCTGGCTTACATTTTCAGAGGTTTAGTCCATTTATCATCATGGCAAGAAACATGAAGCATGCAGGCAGATATGGTCCTGGAAAAGCCTAGAGTTCTACATCTTGATCTGAAGGCAACCAGGAGGAGATTGGAGTTCCACACTGGGTGGAACTTAAGCATAGCAGACCTCAAAGCCTGCCCCCAAAGTAAAAATCTTTCTTCAACAAGGCCACACCTACTTTAAGGCCACACCTCCTAATAGTGTCATTCCCTGTGGATCAAGCATTCAAACACAAAAATGTATGGGAGCCAAAACCCTTCAAACAACCACACATACAAACTTATGGCTGAGGGTTCAAACTGGTGCATGGCTTGAAAGCTGCCTTCTGGGGTGTGTTAGCCATGTTTTATTGGACTTGCTCAGACTGTGTGCCAATAATAATGTGTCTGACCACTCAGCATTGCTTACTTTGCACTTCTCTCTCACAGAGTGCTCTTTATCAGAAACACTTAAATTGTGGCCATCTTTGCTGCCAGGAGATTGAATCTAGTTTTAAGTGATTTGCCACTTATATATCACCAAAACCTTTCACTAGTCTTTTTCATCATTACAGATCTTTCTAGAAGAGCATGAAAATATCACCAAAGAAACACAGTCCAATCCTTTACACCTAGGCAGTGCCATTTTATGCAGGATTTCTTATGTATTTGCTTTGAAGCAGAGGTTATGTGAACACCAGATGCTAATCACATAACACCAGAGGATTTGTGAGATTATGGAACTGCACAGGGGAGATGAAAGTTAAGCATAAGGTGCAATAGAGATTACTTATGATAATGAATTGTGTAATTTTTCTAGACAGCTGAATTAATGTTCATTGTGAAAGGAGATTATACATATCCTTGGAGTAAACAGATATTTTGCAGTTTACTTGTGTTTATTTCAGTCATGAGTGCTAAAGAATATATGGTGCATATCTAAGGGTGAAATCAACTGTTCACTAACTGTATAGGTGAGATGCTGTAGGATTTAGAAAGGAATGGAGACTGGGTGTCCTGTATCAAGAGGTTTCTTCCTCTGAGTAAAGTCTTAAAGAACCAGGCTGAAGCAATGCCTCCTCCCATGACTGTCTTTTTTCTTTCATGTCAAAAATTTATATTTTATGTTTAAATTATGTGACTAGACAAGTTCTTTTTTGTTTTTTTAAACATTTTTATTTTCTATTAATCACTGCTTATATACTTTGTATCCCAGCCATAGCCCCCTCCCGCATTCCCTCCCTATCTCACCCTTCCCTCCCTCATCTCCTCCCTGCCCCTTTCCAAGTCCACTGATAGGGGAGGGCCTCCCCTTCCATCTAACTCTAGCTTATCAGGTCTCTTCAGGAATGGCTGCAATGTCCTCTTCTGTGGCCCAGCAAGGCTGTCATTTAAAAAGTAGTGACATTGCCTGAAGCTTTGATTCACTGTTAAAATATATATATATATATATATATATATATATATATGCATGCCTACATGTTCTACAATGATTTCACTTTAAACTCTAAACTATCATGTCCATGTTATATAAAATAACAATGAAAAGTAACAGTTCTGTATGATTCTTTTCTAAATATTGTAACTTCAATGTAATGAGGAAATTATCAGAACTGTCTAGCTGGTGGTCCTTCTGTGAAGTAGTAACTACTCTTTGGAAGCACTGTGACCTTGTTGCCCAAAGATTTAGAAGATGCCAGGGAATATGTCTCTTAACATCACCACCTGAAATGGAAAAATATCAGACTTTTTGTTAGTATGTATGTTTTTAGGATAATAATTTGTGCTCTCTGGAACTAGAGCTCTAGTTTCTTCATTTAAAAGTAAATTGTGGGGCTGGCTTGCTGGTTAAGAGCATTTGTTCTTGCAGAAGACCCAGGTTTGATCCCAGGCTCCCACATAGCTCTACTCGTTCCCATACCCTTTTACAACCACTGCAGGCACCAGGCATATACTTGTGACACATATATATACACATGCAGATAAAACACTCACACATATAAGACTATAGATAGCTCTGAAGTACCCAAGGGGCTTTAGTGCTTGATCTGTGGATGTGGACCACATTGGATAAGCACCACAGAGACTACATGGCATATATTATCTCCAAACTCTCTATAACACCAGCATTCATGGACACCATTGACTATCATGGTTATGAAGTCAACATGTGGCTCCAGTAAGACATTATGGACTCATCTTTAGGAGCATATAATCTCTGTGATTTGTTTTCAAATGCCATTCATGATGGGGTTGAATATAAATCATTTCTAGAATAGGTTTTCAATCTCCACTCACAAGTAGAAAGGCAGATGCCATAGTCCACCCTCTGCCCATCAGAAAGTGGGTTTCCATTGCCTGACTATATAGAAGACTGCAGGCTCCATATACCCTCTGTGAAACCAACTTACCTGCCTGGAAGGCTCTGGTCCAGCATAGGGAAGCACATCTCACAAAGTATGAAACTCGTGGCCAACGGTACACTTGCTGTAATAGTTAATATCTGCAAAGTTGATGTAGTTGAGAGCATCCAAGGAGAAAGGCCCCTCTTTGTACTGCATAGAAAATGTCACATGGTAAACATTTCTTTGATCTTTCTTTTTGATGCTGTATTTTCACGTTTAATACCTCAGTTCTTCTAGCATCTTTCATGAGACAGTCTGCTGTCTCTTCAGCCATAATAATGAGTGATTATCTAATTTTCATGGTAGTTTTTAGAGATTAAAAAACTATGCTTACCCTTGCTTAATGATCTTTATACTCAGGGTATCCTAGGTTAACTTTATCTTTGTAAAGGTATTATTACTAGTGGTATAGAGAAACCAGTTTGGGGGAAAATGGGTCTCTTTAACAAACATTCCAAGTTTAATAGTATTAAACTTATAAAGAAAAACTCTTTTTAGATTAGAATCAGGGGAAATCTTACAGCAAGACTGACCTAAATCATCTGAAAAATATAACCATTTTCAAATACCACCTGTAAAAATTCTGCTTGAATAATAGAGCCAAATAAAAATGCCATGCATAAATGAGTAAAAAAATATTCTAATGAACTACACGTCAAATGTAGGAAAAGGAATAAACACTAAGTGAGAAAACAAAAGTAAAAAGAAAGAGTAATGCAAAATAAGGGAAAAAAACAAAACAGTAAATGAAAAATACTAAAAAAAATATTCTCTTGGGATATAGCACAGTTGTTAAAAAACTGAGTTCGCCCTCTAGAACCAACATTTTTTACAAAAATGTTTGAGGGTTGGAATGTGTGCTTACAAACCCGGGACTTGGGGAGAGGGGACATCTCTATGCAGAAGTTAGAGCCTTTTACATTAATGTTGAAAATGCAAAATGGTGCAAAAAAATACTCTGGAATACCTGTTTGTAACTGCAGCTGAAGGTGTGGAGAGAGAGGCATGGCAACTGTGTAGCTCAATGACTGAGCCATTCCAGCCTATCAGTGACCTCTGCATTCACTGAGAGAACCTGACTCAAATAGTATGAGTAATGGTGATTGAGAAAGACACCAGATGTCAATATCTGGCTCTGTGTTGCATATGTTCACATGAACATCTTTACCCATGTGGGCACACAGACACACACATACAAGGTTGAGCACACACACTCTCTATATATATCCTTCTACCTACCTGTCTGTCTGTCTATCTATCTATCTATCTATCTATCTATCTATCTATCTATCTATCTATCATCTACACACAGAGTGTCTTAGTTTTATATAGGTCATGGTTTTCCTCATTTAGACTTTATACATATTTGTTTGATTTATACTTAAGTATGAATTTCCATGGTGAAAGTATAATATCTCATTTTGTACTAATATAAATGGATTATGTCTTTAATTTCAAGTCTCAGCTATTCACTGCATATTTATAAGAAGTCAATTAGGATTTTAAGACTAACGTTTTATATTTTATTTTTTTTTATTTTGTATGATAAATGTATCTGTATATACATTTATATATAGTGTGTGTATACATATAAAAATTAAGAAATCTAAAAATAATATAGCAAAATTGTAATTGAAAGAAGAAAATGACTTTGGTTACAGTTCCTCAGCCAACCTAAACCAGCATACTGAACTAAAAGGAGCAAACGGTCAGCCTAGCCAGGGTCTCATGTCAGTGCTTGCCACTCCCTGTGTGAAGAAAGCAGAACAGTCCTGCCAGGAACTGGATGCTGCACAGTGCTTTCCTCTGTTTAGTTTTCCTTAGTCTTTAAATAAGGGTTATATCCAAGTGAGTTCCCTAGTAAGGGGAACAGGGACTGTCTCTGACATGAACTCAGTGGCTGGCTCTTTGACACCCCCGATGCTGAGGGAGGAGCAGCCTTGCCAGGACACAGAGGAAGACATTGCATCCAGTCCTAATGAAACCAGATAAGCTAGGGTCAGATGGAAGAGGAGGTTCACCTTCCCTATCAGTAGACTTGGAGACAGGCATGGGAGGAGATGAGAGAATGAGGGTGGGATTGGGAAGAAATGAGGGAGGGGGCTACAGCTGGTATGCAAAGCAAATAAAATGTAATTAATGTAAAAAATAAAAATTTAATTAAAAAATAAGGCTTAGAGAAACTAATAATAATGTGAGTTACAGCTACTAATGCTGACCTTATTTGATACTAAACCCTACAGAATGCTTCATTGACCTTTTAATTTTGAGTGAGAAAAGGTATAATAGAGTCATTTTATTTTAAGTTATAAATAACTGCTATCAAAATATTTTCAACTGCTTAACTCTTAGTGTTGTATCTAAATCCTATCAACAAACCTGGGGTAACCTACATTTCTTCAATGTTATTCTCTAAAGGTTATTTTGCAGCTTAGGACTGGAGTTCTCATCTGTTTTAAGTCCATTACTGTAAAGGTATAGAAATGCTCGTCACTTGTATTTTTACATGTAATCACAGTTCTTAGAGCCTTTCTTGGGAAACGGTCCTCACTCCATTGAACTGACTTTGCTAGTATAAGGTTAGTTGATCCTACTTATGTGGGCTGTGTTTGGGTCTCTTACTCTCCTGTTACCTATGTCACTATTCTTTCATTGACCTCATACTGCCTCAGTTACTGAAGCTTCATGTTATCACAAAGTCAGGTTCTCTTCTCTTTCAATATTGCATTGACTGGGGTGTTTTGTTTCTCTAGAAGAAATCAACAGTCCATTTGTTGATATCTACAGGACAAATTATTGGTCTTTAGGCATTTTTTCCAATCTGAGTCTTAGTTTTTCTCTTAGACTTTATACATATTTGTTTGATTTATGTCTGAGTATGATTTTTATAGTGAAATAAAGTATAATATCACCCTTTGTACTAATATATATAGTATTATGTTTTTAATTTCAAGTATCAGTTATTCATTTCAGGTTTATAAGAAATCAATTAGAATTTAAAAATTTTGCTTTTTATATTTTATTAATTTTTATTTTCTGTGTATTAGTACACATACGTGCATGTATGTATGTGTTAGATGCATATGTAGTACCTGTGAAAGTCATTAGAGATCAACATATCTCCTGGATCTAGAATTACAGATGATTGTGAGTCACTTGATTCAAAGTTTACTTCGGTTCGTTAGTGAGTTCCTAGTTTTCCATCCTCCCAGTGATAATTACCACCATTATTTGCTTTGCATATGTGAATTTAACTATTTTAGGTAGCTCACATACATGTACCATGCAATGCTTTTCTTTCAATAACCGGTTTATTTCACTTAACACAATGTTCTGAAGGTTCATCCCTGTTGTCCCATACTGCAGTTTTCTTCTCTCTACAGGTTAAACAGTATTGCATCAGGCTCACGTGTACCTTCTATGTTTTCTATATTCATCTGACAGCATACCATTAACTTGTTTCCATCTTTTGGCTATTCCGACTGGCCTTGCAATGAACACAGATGTTCAAATATCTCTTCCAGATTCTGATTTTATTCTTTTCAACAAACAAGTGGGTTTTTTTGGATAATATGGTAATTGTTTTATTTTCATTTTGATGAATTTCCATACATTTTTTTTCTCATCATTTTGCATCCCCAACATTAAGGTGGAATGACTGTAATTTCTCCACAGATTCACAGCAGTGGTTGCCTTTTGTTAAAAGAGTGAGCATCATTTCAATGAGTTGGGTTTGTTTGTTTGCTTGCTTGATTGCTTCTTTTGTTTTACATTTCTTTTGATGACCATTTGCCTTCTTTGGAGACATGCCTACACAAGTTTCCAGCCTATTTTCTAAACAGGCTATGAAAGTTTCACTTTGAATCAGAAGAATTCCTTATACTTTTTGCAGACGAACTTTGTATCAGATGCATGGTTTGTAAATGTTTTTCCTCTTTTTCATATTTTTCTTTGCTGTGTAGAAGCTTTTTGATTTTCTGGGTTCTGTTTACTTTTTGTCCTTGTTGCTTGTGCCCTTGATGTCAAATCTCTGGAAAAAATGCCAAGGCAAATCTTAAAGATTTTTTTTTGTTTATGCTTTCGTTGACAAGCTTCAGATTTTGGAATTCTTACATTTAAGTATTTTATCCATTTTCATTTGAGTTTTATATATAGTAGAACACATATGGGTATTAGATATTGTCAAACAGTTTTTTTCTCTACCTAAAGATATGATCAGGTGATTATTTGCTTTAACTTGTTGATGCAATGAAATATAATGGTAATTTTGAATGTTGAGCCAAGCTTGAAGACCTGGAATAAATTGTACTTGCTCATAATGTCTAATACTGAGTTTAGTTGATAATTGTTTTTTGGAAACATTTGCATCCACATTTGTAATATATTGATTGCTATTTGCCTTTCCTGTGATGTTTGTAATGTCTTTGCCTTGTTTTGGTATTCCATCCAATATCTGGCATCAATTACAGAGAAATTCTATTATGTCTTCTTCACTTATTTAGAACTCAGTAGTCGTACTCTCTAGTCCTGGTGCATTCTGATATGAAGTCTATTAATTATTCATTCAATGTTTTGGTATATATGTCCCCATTCTTGTCTTTTTCCCCTAGGAAAGAATTATGAAAGCCTCCTTCAAGTTAGTTTGTGCTTAGTCAGTATCAGTTAGTTCCTCTTTAAATGTTCCTATTAGTTCTTGGTTTCAGCTGCAGCTTCTATTCCTGTCAGCTGTGATTCTTTCATTTGTCTCTTGCTTTAAGGCTGATACTCACTTTCTGTCATTGATTTTCTTGTGGACTGAAGAGTTCTTGACTGTGAATTTGCTTTGTATCCTTCTTGTGAAGATGGAATTTCTCTCGTCCTACCTGACACAGGGAGCTCCAAGTTCAGATTTTAGGATAATTGTTTTCAGTTGTTGGCATTTGGTTAATAATCAACTAATGACTCATTAGAACAATGGAATGAGACTGCTTGTAAATAATCAGAGTTTGCATCAAAATTTCAAACAGCTCTTGTTTGAAAATATATGATTTGCAAAGTGCTGAAGTAGGGCTCATAAATTCAGAGAATTCGAGTATCACAGATTATAACTGGAGTCTCCTCTCTTTCAAACAGGTGCTCTGATACTGGTGCATTCTTTCTAAATGATGATGATGTTGGTGAAGTCTTTGGTATCTCAAGACTTTTGTTTAGGGAATTAATTTAAATAAATGTGTCTGAAATTTCTACCCACATTGGGTGTGAAGAGCAACGTTGTTCTATTCACAAGATTCTTCTTTAATGTAGATTTTTAATTTTCATATATTAATACTTTATTTATGTCATTTTCCCCTGCATCTCATATCTTCATCTCCTCCCATGTCCCCCAACTACCTTAAAAATTCATAATCTTTATTATTCTTACTATTAAATATAAGTACACACATATCTATATGCATAATATATATATACCACATATTTATATGTATATATATGCCATTTAGTGTTGGCTTTTATACATACGTGACAGGAAAGCTGCACCCATGAAATCAACAATATAGTTGCCTAAACAAGACCTGTACAAAAACAACACCAGTTGTTATGCCCAATGTGGGTGGGGGAAATATTAGAAGGTTTACTCCTAAATGAAGAGCTACAGGCAGTTAATGAATGCTGAGGGTGGGAGAATTCTTTAGGGAAGAGCCCCCTGATAGGTTATACAATGCCACAAAATTCTTTAAGAGGTAATTAGAAGTTGTTATTCTCTGGCTCTGCAGTCTGTTCAATTCTCAGTCTACCACCTATCATAGATGTAATCTTACACTATTGGTAAACTGTTGGTAAATAAACAGAGAACCTACATTTTGTACTAGACTTAAAACTTTCCAGCATGAGTCATATACAAAGATGAGGACCTCCCCTATCAGTGGACTTAGAGAAGGGCAGGGAGGAGATGAGGGAGGATGGGACTGGGAGGGAATGAGGAAGGGGGGCTACAGCTGGGATACAAAGTAAATAAACTATAATAAAC
Source organism: Pachyuromys duprasi (assembly GCA_028658305.1). Classification (NCBI taxonomy): domain Eukaryota; kingdom Metazoa; phylum Chordata; class Mammalia; order Rodentia; family Muridae; genus Pachyuromys; species Pachyuromys duprasi. Next base: position 24,849,970 of record CM053750.1, on the reverse strand, counting down.
ATAAAAAATAAAAAATTTAAAAATTTTGAAAATGTATCTATTGTTTCCAAAGGCAAGAATCACTGGGTATTTTCAGTGACAGAAGTTTTTCCCTGGCTAGTTATTCTCTGGCTCTGCAGTATGTTCAGTTCTCAGTCTACCACCTATGTTCTGTACCTCATATATGTAATCCCAACCTGTCCCAAACATCACTGATCAGTAGACTCTGCCTTATTTCCACCTTTCAAACTACACTACAGAGCCTCCTGAATGAACTAAGATTAAAAAGCATGTGGCTCTGTAAGCCAATAAACAATTTGTTAGAAGTGGTGATTGCTCATTTCTCTCCTGTACATTGTCAGTCCAATCACTCTCTTCAGAGAGTCCCAGTTTACCACTGGGAAACATTACTTTTTTTGTACCTTTTTTGTCTTTTACTTTTCCACTTAAAGTGCAAGTACCCAGTTTTTTATTCACTTCATTGTAAAACAATCACTATCTCTTAGAACTCAGCACGTCAGAGATTTCCATCACAGTAATCAAACACACACTGAAGCTTCTAAAGAAATAAGCACTTTTCTGAGGTCAGCTTTCTGTATATTGTCCTTTTTGCCTACTCGTATGAACTTATCAAGTTCACATGTACCCAAGCACTCAAAAATTTCATTTTCCCAAAGATTCAAAGGATGGGGGTGGGGGGTTCTTCAAAGCTGGGAACATCCATGATAGGTAAAGATAAGGAGAAAGAGCTAGCAGTTGAACAGAGTATACAGAGTGGCTGAGTACCCACACTCACAATCAACTGTGATCAGGGAAATGGCAGGGGGAAGCAGCTCTATTTTATGTACCCACTGTCTCAGTCCTGTGTGTTCTTAGAAAGTTAAAACTGTTATTCTCATTTTTTTATTGGTAAAGAAACAGATTCTACATTGTGTACTAGACTTAAAATTTCTAAATGTAAGTCAGATAAACAAAAATGTATTTTTCTTTCTCAACTTCCAAGTGCCTCTATTATTTCTTTTCTTTTTTTTTGTGGTTTATTTTTTTTTAGTTTTTTTTTTAGTTTTACCAATATGTTAATACATTTTTTTAATTTATTTATTTTTATCTCAATCACAGGTTGGGTACTTTGAATCCCAGGCGTAGCCCCCTCCCCCATTCCCTCCTACCCTCCCACTCCCTCCCTCATCTCCTTCTTCCCCACCCGCTCCAAGTCCACCAACAGGGGAGGACCTCCTTCCCTTCCATCCAATCACAGCTTATCCTGTCTCCTCTGGGCTGGCTGCAAAGTCCTCCCCTGGGATCTAGCCAGTCTGTCACTTCCGGGCTTGTATGGGGGAGGGTCAAAGAGTCAGCCATTAAGATCATGACTGAAACAGTCCCTATCTTCAGCCCTACACCAAGTTATCATGGGCCCCATCTGTGCGGGGGTTCCAATCCACAA
>CM053750.1:24819948-24848047 GCA_028658305.1 Pachyuromys duprasi | reverse complement strand
GAAACTCAAATCAATCCCACTGAAATCAGGGACTAGGCAAGGCTGCCCATTGTCTCCATATCTCTTCAACATAGTACTTGAAGTTCTAGCTAGAGCAATAAGGCAACTAAAGGAGATCAAGGGGATACAAATTGGAAAGGAAGAAGTCAAAGTATCACTATTTGCAGATGATATGATAATATACATGAGTGACCCCAAAGCCTCTACTATTTCTAAAGGCAGGAATCACTGAGTATTTTCAGTGATAGTAGTTCAGTCCTTATGGTTTAAAACTTACTCTGTTTTGTATGAATAGTAAGCATAATTCAGAGAAATCTGTTTATCTCTTCCTTTCATTGTCCAAGTTCAGTTGTATGTGTTAATTTTTTTCGACTCCCTGAGGATCCTTCTTAGATATTTGAACCTCACTTTCCATCTATGCATCAATTACTAAAGTGTCTTAATACCAACCGCATTTCCAGTCACAGCAATACACAGCTGTCCTCATTTCCTAGAGCATGCCTAGACTTTAGGTGCACATGCAATGGGTTACATCTTTTGTTGACTTCATCTGTGGGATCCTTTATATTGATGATCAGAAATTATTACAATATTTTCAGATAGCTTCATTTGAAGTGTAGAGCCCAGAAGAAATCCATGAGCAGAATCTTTTAAGAATCCAGTTCTCAATTTTATAAGCAAGAAAATTTTTGTGATCTTGCTTTACAAAAACCAATAAAGAAAAATCAACGAAACAAATTTCAGAATATTTTGCTCAGAAATGAGTTGTTTAAAGTCAGTATTTGCTCTGTCTTGGAGCCGTCTTTGGAAAAACCTCTGCACCATTAGAGAAATGTGATGGAATAATAAATAAGAAGGGTGAAACACAAAAATATTAAGAAGAGGCAATTTCAATTAAACCAACTTGGGCACCCATGGCAGCCATTGGAACAGACAGAAGGGATAAATGTTGGGAATTTGGTGCAGGTTGTTAGAATACATGCTATTGTCAGTAAATTGTTTCTCAGTAAATCTAGAACTTCCATTACTATCTTATTCCCAAGATCACTTCTGAGAGAACCTCCTTGCTTTTAATTCCAACAGTCCTTTGTAGTCCTTTGTCTCAGACCTGTGGAATTCTGGACTAGCTCTGTTCTTGGTTGTGGCCAAGTGTCAAAACCCATGAATTATATGGCAACCAAAGTTTCTGAAATTTAAACACATACATACACACAAACATACACAAATTTGTAAGATACTGTTACAAATATTAGGTTTAACACAAATAATTTTTTGTCTTTATGCATTTATTTTTTTAATTTATTAACTTTACATCCTGATCACAGCCCCCTTCCCCATCTCCTTCTTGTCCTACAGTCCTTCTGTCTTCCCCTCTACCCCATTCCCCTAGTCCTCAGCAAGAGGGAGCCCCCCTCTTCTGCCAAATGATTCTTTAAAGATTTTTAATCAGTATAGAATTTTATTTTACCCCTATTTCATGTGTATGTATAAAAATGCTTTTTGCAGGCTTAAAACATTATTACAATGACTCTGACACCTAGGCTTTAATGACTGTAGCAAGGATGAGAAGAAGAAATTTCTTTGACAAGGATAGATTGTTATAGAATTGTTAGACTTTAAGAAAACAATATACACTTAATAGCTGAAATGTTTGAAAATATTCTTCATTTTTATTTTGTTTTGTCTGTGTATATATGGACACATTAATGTGGAAACCAGAAGTGGGTGCTTGTATCTTCTGGACCTAGAGCTCTGACTGGCTATAAGCTACCATACTGTTGATAGAAACTGAATCTGAGTCTTCTATAAGAGTAGCAGGTGACCTTAATTACTGGGCTGTCTTTTCAGGCCCAATCACAGCAGCCAAATATTTTAGTCTGTGCATTCAACTCTAGGAGTAACATAAAAATGAACTTAAAATATCATGTGTAATCAATTATTCTGTGTTGGTCTACTCTTAAATTTTGGTGTTTTTTAGTTTAAACCAAAGAGACAAGGTTTAAACATCCTATATACTATGGTTATTTTTAATTAAATTTTTATTTTTTATATTAATTACAGTTTATTCACTTTCTATCCCAACTGAAGCCCCTCTATCATCTCTTCCCAACCCCACCTTCCCTCCCTCATCTCTTCCCATGCCCTTCTCCAAGTCCACTGCTAGGGGAGGTCCTTCTCCCCTTCCATCTGACCTTAGCTTATCAGGTCTCATCAGGACTGCCTGCATTGTCCTCCTCTTTGGCCTGGCAATGATTCAACCCCCCTCAGGGGGAGATTATCAAAGAGCCAGCCACTGAGTTCATGTTAGAGATAGCCCCTGTTCCCCTTACTAGGAAACCCACTTGAATACTGGGCTGCCATGGGCTACATCTGAGCAGGGGTTCTAGGTTATACCCATGACTAGTCCTTGGTTGGAGTATCAGTCTCAGAAAAAACCACTGTCCTCAGACTTTTGGGTTCTGTTGCTCTTCTTGTGGAGCTCCTGTCCTCTCTAGGTCTTATTAAGTCCCCCTTCTTTCATAAGATACCTTTAACTCTCCCCAAAGTTTGGTTATGAGTCTCATATGCTGTGTTTTTATTATTCTCTAATATTTACTTTCAGATAACTTTGGACTTGACATTTTTTGTATAGATCTTAAGATGTGCCCAAGGATGTATAAAAGAAAAATCTCAAGTGCGGATGAAATTGTCTATGCAAAGAACTTTGATGACACTTAAAAATGTCAAAGGAATATTATTGGCATGCATTTTAATAAAATATTGATTTGAAAATATATGTACTGTTAAAGTGAGATCAAGAGAAAGTGTGAATAGAGGCTTTTAAATTATGCATCAAAAACCCTAAAGTTCAGGCTCCTTCCAGCTTTAGGGTTTTCTTAGCCACAAGTGGCACTGAATATCCTCTGCCCTCATTGAGCAGAGAGCAATGAGTAGTTCATTTTTAAAGTCATGGAGCATGAGTATAAAAAATAGCACTACTTGCCTTGTTTCATGTGTCAATAGGCCTTTCTGGACCTCTGTAGTAATGTGTTTCCTTCCTACATAATTTTTACAAATATACCAATAAAGATAGATAATGTTTTCTGCCTTGAATAGGATGTCTATATTTTTTCCATAACTGTACCCAGTTGTGACATGGTGCTTATTAGTCTTAAACTTACTGCTGCCAAGATAAATACAGCTGTAAGAAATGGTAACCCTGCGATGCCTGTAACAGTAACATGGTATCCTAATGTGGTTCCCCGACTCTGAACACTACTGACATTGTCTTTGATTTCTGCATCCCATCCTCTCACCTGTGAAGAATGCAGCTTTTGTTTGAGCGATAGTGTAAAAGATGACATTAGTTGTAATCAATTATAATATGACCAAAGGCCTTACTGAACCATTTTCATAATCCAGCATTAAGCCAGACACAGTAAGAGTAGATCAAGGAAATTAGTTATTATTTTGAAAGTAAGTGCTGTGAACTTGAATGCTTAAGAACTTCAAAGGAAGTTGGACCAGTAGTGTAACAAGTTCCAACCTGAGGTCCTGTTCTCTACTCATGTATGTGGTCTCTTCTTGTTTATTAGTTTGGTAGAAACTGGCTGGAGAGATGCTTCAGTGGGCAAAGTGTCTGCCGAACAATCATGAGACCTGAGTTTGGAACCCCAGCACCCCTGTAAAAGTTGAGAATTGTTGCTTGTATCTGTAACCCCAACACTGAGTGGAGAATGTGTGGGGATGAGTCAGATGGCCCCCAAGAAGTTACTAGCAAACTACTATAGCCAATCAGACATTCTTGGTCAGCTAGTCTAGCCTATCAGTAATCTCTGGACTCAGACATAGACCTTAACTCAAAATAATATGGTGAGGGGTCATCTTCCATCACTTATCAATCAAGAAAATTCCCCACAGACATGCCCACAACCTAAGCTGATGGAGGCAATTCCTAAATTGTGGTGTGTCAAGTAGACATAGAAACTAATCTGATGGAGGCAATTCCTCAATTGAGGTTTCCTCTTAGAAGGTGTTTCAAGGTGACAATCAAGATCAGCCATCACACTTGCCATATACATAACCATCAACTACATATGTTAGTTAAAAATAAGTTGGGGTGGAGAGTTCCTGAAGAAAGCACAGAGATTAAGAGCATATGTGCTCTTTCAAAAGACCCCAGTTTGTTTCCCAGCACCCACACGGTTGCTAACAATTGTCTGTAACTCTACTTCCAGGATATATAATGCCATATTTTGACCTCCTCAATCACTTGGTACACAAATATGCATGCAGCCAAAACATCTATATACATACAATATAAGTAATATAAGTAAAATAACCATGCTTAATTCTTACTAGATTTAGTAGGTAACATTTATAGAATGACTTATAAAAAATCAGAAATTATTTTGCAAAATTTTCAGGTTGTTGTCATGCTGAGTTTTTTTTAAGCAATTGCCTGATTTGGTTACCTTCTGGTCCTGCCACAGACACTTCAGGTATACAATGATATGATGATGGAAAACTGAACATATGATAAATGCATCAAACTGTGGTTTACCTCTTACGGAGCTGTTAAATCCTTAGAGGGAAAAAAGGTATCAAAAGTTGCTCAACAAAAGTAGGGAATTAAACTACATACACCATATCCACACAAACTGAACAAACTTCATAAACACATCTATGATAGCATAAGAATCCATAAAGAGGTGAACTGTCAGGAGCTGTACAATTCATGCATTGATTTAGAATGGATAAATAACCCACATGTGTTAAAGTAAGAATGATTTTATTCTTTATTGATTTTTTTCCTTTTCATAGGTACCCTGGTGAACCTCCCTTGATAAAAGGTTGGCTTCCTTATCTTGGCATGACCCTGAAATTGCAAAAGGATCCCTTAGCTTTCATGAAAACTCTCCAAAGGAAATATGGTGACATTTTCACTGTTTTGCTTGGAGGTAAGAAGCTCTGCTCTGAGTTCTTTGCTTGTGCCATAATCTCTTGCTTGTTCTTTGCTTCACATTGCTCGTAGGTGAAATGTGGAACATTCATCAGCATTGTAAGGCAAATTTAAAATAATGGCACATGTTAGTGCAGCAATAATCATACATAAAACCTGGTTACAGAATCCTCTGACACTTTGTAAAGAAGCCACTCTCTTGTTTTTACTTGGTAAATTTGTTTTGGGTTAGTTTAGGTTATTTGAGAAAAGTTTAAAGAAAAGAGCTAGACTGTGATTTTTGGTTTTTGTGTTTGTTTGTGTGTGTGTGTGCGCGCGTGTGTGTGATTTCCTTACACAGCAGTTTTACGAGTGTAAGGCAGTTCAGCTCACAGCTTATAGTTCTCATGTCCACATCCTCCCCTTCACAGGTTCCCAGCTAATAGCATCTCATCTCACTATAGCAATTCATTCCAACTGATGTGCCTCGTGAGAGTGCATGCTTCAAAGATCCTTGTTTGCTTTCCAGTCTACTTTTTCAATCATTCTTTGGCTGTTCATAGATACATGGTGTCATCTACACACTATTCCAGTACCTTGAAGAAAGGTTTCACAGCTCTGAATTCTTTACATGATCATTTCTTTTTCCCAACTTTGCAAACACTTAGTCTCAAGTATATTTTTGCACTTAAGTTGCTCATTGTAGTTCCAATTCTGTAAAATGCTTTAAAACATGAAACATACCTATTTGCATGACTCTTTCTTGTTGCATCACAAGTCCTTCACTTAATGCCTGTATTTCTTCATTTTGGGATCTTTGTCCTTAGCTTAAAGCCACATTAAATGTCTCCTGCTTTCATCTTGTTATTTTCAGCATTTTCTCTCTCCTTCCTTGCTTCCTTCCTTCCTTCCTTTTTTCCTTCCTTCATTCCCTACTCCCCTCCCTCTCTTTTTTCTTTCTCCCAACTATTCTTCCTCCACCAGCTATGCCCTGCCCTTTCTCCTCTCTCCCTTCTTCCATCCCTCTATCTCTGTTTTTATATCTGTCTCCATCTCTATCTCGTAGGTATTTTCAGAAGGTAAGTTACATTTGCTCTCTCTTATATTCTGGAGTTCCCCTAATGCTAACCAGCCTTTTAATCTCATTCATGGTCAATACCAGCCTGACTAGCACTTTCTTCTTGGTCCTTGCTTATCTCTCATTTCTTCCTAAAATATCCAGTTGCTTCCAACTCTCTTGAAACTTCTTCAGATTCCTCTACTGACTCGAAGTGTCTTTAATGGACTGTATGTATGCTTGTCTTTCTATATAAGTATATCTTTCTCTATTGCTTCTTTATTCTGCTCCTGGAGAACTAGGGCAGTCTTCTGCCTCTAATTACTATTCCAAAGTTCAGAGACAACTTTCTGTGCCTAGTGACTACCATGAAAATGTGCCATTGGCATACTAAAAGTATGGGGATCCAACCTGATTGACTCATAAATATGGTTAGCATTAATTCACTCATGAACAGGCAACATTAGTTTTATTGCAACTTACTCTTTCCCCTGACAGCTGACAAATCTCCTTCAATAATAATTGCATGAACTGCAAGTTCAGAAAAATGGAAATAAAAACAATCATACATTTTACAAAGAATTATAACATTTAATATGATCTTTCCAAGACCCCCATAAAGTCTACTCCCATACCTTGTGCTTATAATCTCATTACTATGCCTAATTGCTGGAAAGTTCCTTCACACCTACCATGCCTTTATGCCTTTGTCCTTCTTCTTGCCCTTCCTTCTGCCAGAACTCCTCTCTTCCCTGACTTTTGAGTGGATATTGTACATCACTTCTATATCATTTCCTCCTCAGATTCTTTTCTTGGACACTGCATTGAACCTTTGGAACCTCTTCACTGGAGCCCAGTTATCCATAATACCTCTGCTACTGAAATTCATACATTGAAAGTTTACTGATGACTCAATCCTCTTAGTCCTCTTCTGTTAATGACTCTACCAGTTTAGTCCAGAGTTCAGCACTGATTGATTCATAATAGATGTTTGATGGGAAAAATCCCTAACACCTTAGAGCTGATGAAATACTATTAGGTAGATAAAGGATGTGTAAAGCACTTTATTTCTAGCTGAGCTTGTGGCTAAACTAAAGCCTCAAAGCAAAAAAAAAAAAATGCTTTCTTAAAACAAATTTAAAATGTAGTTTCAAATTTCCAATGAGCAGTAAAAATTATTAAAATTTTCAGTTTTTTAAGGCCTTATATAAAAGTTGACTAAAATTATTCAACAGAAAACTAGTTTTATTCACTTTTCAAAAGAAAAAAAAAAAAACTAGGATTACCAAGATCATGGCAGCCAAGGCATACTGTATCTTGAGTGGCAGAAGATCAAAAACTGCTAGTGAGTAAACTAGTAACAGAACCAGGCCTTGGATCACCTCTGCCCTCCCTGCCTGGATACAAAAGCCCGAATTCATAGGGCCTAGGTGCCAAGCATAGACCAGGACTTGCTGTACCCTCACACCCTCATGGTGCTTTCTGCTCACTGGAACACAGGGCCCCCTTGGTCCAGAGGTTCTTTGTTCCATCAATCAGACCTCGGATGTCTTCTGCTTCCCCAAGTTCAGTGTCTAAACTGGAGTCAGCACCCCAGCACCAATACAGGGATCTTCTGGTCCCTGTGTAAAGACCAGCTAGACAATACAAACATACAGAGTCCTAGGCCCAGGATGACAGAGTCAAGCAGAATCTGAGTGCCAGGAGCTCAGCACCCTGCTAGGCTAGCAAGCTGCTGAGCAGTTGAATCTGAATCTATAACACCAATGTCTGTTCTTAATATTCCTGATTGCCTGACCCACCCAGGGCACAGATGGCAGAGAAGTCCTCTAGCCCATGGAGGCCTGAGTTGGGCAGAGCTCGATTCAGCTTAAAGCTCACTCCCTGATCTACCAGAACCACCTGGGCCAAAGAGGGTGGAGAAAAGATGTACTCATTTGTACATCATTTGTCTGTCATCCCGAGGAGGCCAGCGTGGGGCTCCTAGCAACATTTAAGTTAGAGCTCTCTCTACCTACTCCTGAACCCCTTATGCACCAGTGTTTAGCTGTGAGTCTCAGCAACTGTTTTGAGGCACTGCTGAGTAGCACCACTCAGAGTCCAACTCTGACAGGCTCCTGTCTGAAGCTTAGTAGAGCGTCCTTCCCATAAGGTGGCTCTTTAGTTGGGCCAGGCATTCGTTGGGCCTCAATCTCTGTACTATCTGCTTTATGTTTATTACTGCACAACTTGTAGGTAGGGTAAAATTGGGGACAAAGTTATTGTGGGTTGGTTAGTGTTCCCCTCCCTCTAGTAGGAGACTAGTCAAGTTAGAGGGTATCCTTTTCTATCTCTATGGCCACGACTACTAGGAGTCTGTGGTTGAATCACCCTCATATCCTCCCAGGAGCCTACCTGACTTCAGTCTCCAGCTTGTTACAGAGATACCCTCACCCTCACATTCATATACAGGCCTTCTCTCCTCTTGTCCTTGCTCTCCACAGGTCTAATCTCCACACGCTTAACCATCTATGTCCCCTCTCCTACCTTGATCCTTCTCTTCAGCCACTACCTCTGTCTATTCTTACTCTCCTTCCAAGGGAGATATATGCATCCTCCTTTGCATTCTCCCTGTTATTTATCTTCTTTGGGTTTGTGCCTCCTAGTATGCTTATCCTGTACTATTTGGCTAAAATCCACTTATAAGTGACTTCATACCATGAGTAAGTCTTTTTGGGTCTGTGTTACCTCACTCAGGATGATCTTTTCTAGTCTCATCCATTTGCCTGCAAATTTCATGATTTCTTTGTAATAGTTGAATTGTATTCCATTGTGTAAATGTGCTACAATTTCTTTATCCATTCTTTGGATGAGGGACATGTACGTTGTTTTCACATTTGGGCTGTTGTGAATAAAACTGCTATGAACATAGTTGAACAAGTGTCCTTGTTGTACGATGGAGTGTCTTTTAGCTATACACCCAGTAGAGGTATAGCTGGGTCTTGAGGTGGAGCTATTACCAATTTTCTGAGAAAGTGCCGGATTGATTTCCAAAGTCAAGTATTAGGTCTTTTTTCAATGTCTAGTAGAATTATGTGATATCTTTTGTTTTTGTTGTTTTGGGTTTTTTTTGGTTTTTTTTGTTTTTGTTTTTTGTTTTTTGCTTAGGAGACTGTTGATGACTGTTTCTATTTCCTTAGAGTCTCTATGTTTGTTTAACCTCTTTATCTGTTTAGATTTGGTAGATAAAATCTATCCAGAAAATCATTCATTTTCTTTAGATTTTTCAATTCTTGGAATACAGGCTTTTGAGGCAAGACCTAATATATTTTTTAATTTCCACATTGTTTGTCATCATGTGCCCTTTTCATTTCTGATTTTGTTAATTTGAATAGTCTCCCTCTGCCTTTTAGTTTCTTTGACCAAGGGTTTGTCTATGTTTTTGATTTTCTCAAATAACCAGCTATTGGATGCATTGATTTGGTTTTGTATCATTTTTTGTTGATTATTTGATTATTTCCTGTCATCTACTCCTCTTTAGTGTGTTTCCTTTCTCATGTTCTAGAGCTTTCAAATTTGCTGTCAGGTTGCTAGTATGAACTCTCTTCAGTTTCTTTATGAAGGGCCTTAGTGCTAAACTTTCCTCTTAGCACTGCTTTCATTGTGTCCCATAAGTTTGGGTATGTTGTGCCTTCATTTTCACTTAATATTAGAAAGTCTTTAATTTCTGTCTTTGAGTAGGGAGTGGTCATTGAGTAGGAAGTTGTTCAGATTCCTTGAATTTGTAGCCTTTCTGTTGTTTCTTTTGTTGTTGTTTTTGAGTTCCAGCTTTAATCCATGGTGGTCTGATAAAATGCAGGGGTATTTCAATCTTCTTATATCTGTTGAGGCTTGCTTTGTGGCTGAGTATATGGTCAGTTTTGGAGAAGGTTCCATGTTGTGCTGAGAAGAAGGTATGTTCCTCGTGTTTGGATGAAATATTCCGTAAATATCTGTTAGGTCCATTTGATTCGTGAAATCTGTTAATTTTATTATTTCCCCATTTTAGTTTCTGTCTTGATGATCTAGTTTGAGTGGGTTTTGAAATCTCCCATGATTAATGTGTGGAGTTCAATGTGTGATATCAGCTTTAATAATGTTTCATTTATGGATTTAAGTATCCTTGCCTTTGGGGCATAGATGTTCAGAATTAAGATGTCATCTTGGTGGATTTTTCCTTTGATTTGTATGATTATGATGTGTCCTCCCCCATTTCTTTTGATTAATTTTGGTTGAAAGTTTATTTTATTAGGTACTAGAATGGCTACCCCAGCTTTCCCTTTGGGTCCATTTGCTGGAAAAACCTTTTCCCAGCCCTTTACTCTGAGGTAATGTCTATGTTTATTGCTGAGGGGTATTTCTTATATGCAGAAGAATGATGGGTTCTGTTTCCACATCCATTCTATTAATATGTGTCGTGAAGTTGAAGCCATTGATCTTAAGAGATATTAATGACCAGTTGAGAGATATTAATGACTGTTACTTACTATTAATTTGATGTTGGTTGTGGTAGTGTGTATGTGTGTGTGTGTGTGTGTGTGTGTGTGTGTGTGTGTGTGTGTGTGATTCCCTTCTTTTGGTTTTGTTGATGTAAGCTTATTTTTTACCTATGTTTTCCTGAGCCTTCTTGGGTTGGAGTTTTTCTTTTAGTATATTTAGTAGGGCTGGATTTGTGGATACATACTGTTTAATTTTGTTTGTCATAGAATATCTTGTTTTCTCCCTCAATGCTGATAAAAAGTTTTGCTGAGTAGAGTAGTCCAAGTTGTCAACTGTGGTCTCTTAGTGTCTGTAAGTTATCAGCCCAGGACCTTTTGGCTTTTAGTGTTTCTGATCAGAAGTCCTGTGTAATTCTGATAGGTTTGCATTCATATGTGACTTGGCCTTTTCCCTTGCAGGTTTTAATATTCTCTCTTTGTTCTGTACATTTAGTGTTTTCATTAGTATATGGCAGGATAATTTTCCTTTCTGGACCAATCAATTTGGTGTTCTGTTAGCTTATTTTATGTTTATAGGCACCTCTTTCCTTAGGTTGAGGAAGTATTCTTCTATGATTTTTCTGGACATCTTTTCTGGGCCTTAGAGCTGAGAGTCTTCTCCTTCTTTTATTCCTATTGTTCTTAGGTTTGGTGTTTTTATAGTGTCCCAGATTTCTTAAGCTCTGTGTCAGGAGCTTTTTTAATTCAACATTTTATTTGACTAATGTATTGATTTCTTTAATTGTATCTTTTACCCCTGATGTTTTTTTCTTCCATCTCTTGTATTCTGTTGGTGATTGCTTGTATCTGTAGTACCTGTCTTCTTCCCTTGGTTTTCCATCTCCAAGATTGCATCAGATTATGTTTTCTTTATTTTTTCTAGTTCCATTTTAAGGTCTTGAACAGTTTTATTCATTTCTTTCTCCTGTTTAATTGTAGTATATTTAATTTCTTTAAGGTATTTGTTCAGGTCTTTCACCTGTCTGAATGTATTTTCCTGGGCTACTTTTAGGGATTTATTTTTCTCCTTTAATGACAAAAATTTGGGAGGAAAGAGCAACGGACCTGGAGGAGACAGGAGCTCCACAAAAAGACTAATAGAGCCAACTAATTGGGGCCTGGAAAAGCTTGCTGAGACTGAAGCATCAACCAAGAACCATGTATGAACTAGACATAGGCCCCCTATGAAGATGTAGCAGGGGAGTAGCTTAGGCGTCATGTAGGCCCTCTAGTAAGGGAAGTGGGGACTGCATTGGACAGAGGCTCCCTTACCTATGTTTGATCACTTCTCCCTGGTGGGACTGCCTTCCCAGGCCACAGGAGAAGAGGACAAGCTTAGTCCTAATGGAACTTGATGAGCTAGGGTGGATGGAAAAGGGAGCTTCCCTTCTCTGAGGAAAAGGCAAGGTTGGAGGGAGGGTGGTACCTGGAGGGAAAGAGGGATGGGGCTACAACTAGGATGTAAAGTGAATAAAAAGAACAAAAAAAGCAAAAGCAAATGAAATATAAGTATGTATGTGTATGTAACACTTGGAAGATTTAAACAAGAGGGGTTTGAGGCCATACATCAAGATCCTGTAAATACATAACAAGCAACAACAACAACAAAAAGAAAGACACTGTGTTTTATAAAAGAGGAAGCCTAGAAAAGTAGGTCAGTTGGCAAGGTTCTTGCTACATGATGCCATGTACTTATACTCCCAACCGTGGGGAGGAAGAGACAGAAAGATCTATGTGGCTCCCTGTCCAGTTAGTTGACCCCAGTAAGTTAACTATAGGTCCCAACAAGAGTCTGTTTTTCAAAAGACAAGGTGGGTAGCACCTGAGGAACAACATCGAGGTTAACCTTTATCCTTTACAAGAACACGTGCATTTATATATGTAAGCATAAACACATGCACATATACATACCAAACCAAGGAAACAAAAAGCAGTCAACACATGCTCAAATATGATGCCTTAATCTTTAATTCTAACACTGATCACCTAACTGATCTAATCATCGGGATGTTTTTTAACTTGGTGGTATACAGCCACCAGAGATTAGGCTCTGATGCTTCCCCCCTTATATCTTACATTCATTTGAATACATTCCTATCAAGAAGTCCTATGAACACAAAGTTTTGGTGTTCAATTTTTCATACAGCTTACAAAGAAATGAAGGTCAGACTTGTCCACCATGTCATTGTCATGTGCCATTGCTGAGTGCACGGCTTTTTGCAGAGTAAGAAAATGATATCGTCTCCATAAGTCTTAAGGGACAAAATTGTCACCTTAATAAAGAAACTAAAATGTGTAGCTCTCTATGAGAAACCACATAAATTTTTGACCTGCTACAGAAAATAATTCTGGTTTTGTGTGTGTGTGTTAGTGCAATAAATTCATTTGCCCTAAATGTCACCACAGAGAAGTTCCACTGTACATCATTGTCAACTGCTAGAGAAATCTCTCTAATACACAGGAGTATATACACAATGGTGGTCAATCTTAACCAATTAATACCTGGTTACCAGTCTAGCTACCCAACTAATGCTTATAAGTTGACATTCAACCCAAAATCTGCTGGAGAACTACCTGTGGAAGGAGACTACAGTCCTAATCTTTAAAATCTTTCTAAAATAATTTTAGAAAATTTATTTAAAATCAACCTTTTTATTGACTGGTTAAGCAAATCACTTGAATTCCTATTCCCATGTCTACTTAGTACCAAAGTCCAACATGAAAACAGCAAAACTCACAGATATGCATTGTGTATAGGACCAAGCACATTTATCACACTATTTTGTATTTTATAACATTCGCTTCCTAAGAAACTAGAATTTTAAAAAAATGTTGCGTTAGTAAAGCATTTCCGGATTATATAAGAATGCTGGCATTAGCAACCCAGTTTTTCCCTAAAAGGGAAGAATGAAACAATTGGCAAGAAACGCATTAAAATTGTTGGTCCCATTGCAAATTTAATGGACAGAAAAATTATTTCATGCTGTATCTTTTCAGACATGAGCCTCATTTTGACATTTACATTTTAGACAAATGCAAACTCTGCAATTCTTGAAATCAATATTTTATATCCACTTCTGACAGCATTCTCCTCTCTTTTGAAAACATGGCAGGAGATATTGTTTCTACACTGGGATCTCGGTGAACTAGGCAGCATGCCTGTTGACACTTGGCATTCGTTTACATAAAATCACACTTTAAAAAGTTAAATTCTCACTTAGCATTCATAGTCTTCAAGATACCTTCTCAGAAAAATCTTTGTTTAGAAGTTTAAATTCGTTTTATAAATGTATATGTATTTTTCTAACTGTCTGATTACAGAACACAAAGAAACTATGGTTTTGAATCTCACATTAGCAGATGGTGGACAGATGGTTTAAATTAATATTAATTTTGGAAAACTTAGCTTAAATTGTTTATACTGAAGATTAAAAGTTGGAAAGCCAACTAAAATCTCTGGGGTTATTTGTACTTCCAAACTATCTTGAAAAGTAAAATCCAGAAAACCAAGCTACATCTCCTTCAGAAAGATGGAAGTTAGAAGGCAAGAAGGTAATCTTCCCTTAGGGAAGACAGCTAAATTTGGAACAAGGAAGAAAATGTGCAAATCCTAGAGTGAAGTGTTACTTTGAACTTCTTAGTGATCTTATCAGAGGCTTGGGGCATGGTCAGTTGGTACTATGCCAGATCCTGACATAAGGATCTGATTTTGAAGTCTCTGCACCAATGTAAAAGCCAGGTATGGAAGGGTATGTCTGTAATTGTATGGTGACAAGTGGATTTCCTGGAGCTCATTGGCCAACCAGCCTAGTTAAATAGATGAGCCCTAGGTTCAATGAGAGATCCTGTCTTGGAAAAAAGCTGGAGTGTGATTGATGAAAACAAGCTGCTCTTTATTTCTGTCCTCAGTGTGTATGTGTACTTGCACAAATACATGCACACACCTACATAAATGTACCTAACATATACAGACACACCCACATACACAATGGGGGTCAATAAAAAGAAAGAAAGAAAAGAAAAAAACAATCTTCTTGGAAGTTCACCAGCCAATCAACCTGGGGTACATAGCAAAACGGCAGAAGCAACAAGGTGAAAGGTGAGAACCAATTATCACAGTCACACTGTGGTACAGGCACCCCAGCTTTGCACTATATTGCAAAGAACCAACCACCCACCCAACCAGCCAACCAATATTTTACATATGTTTGCTGACATGAACCAATTATTTCACATTCACCATTCATACTTGTTTGTTAGTTTTGTTTTTCGAGACTGAGTTTCTCTGTGTAGACTTGGCTGTCCTGTACTTGCTTTGTAGACCTGGCTGACTTCAAACTCACAGAGCTCTGCCTGACTCTGTCTCTCTGAGTGCTGGAATTACAGGCATGTACAACAGTGCCCGGTTCACAATTTATAATTTATTTTGAAATGAGCCTGGTTTTCTCTCTTGGTAGGGGGAAGGTAAAGAGGGAAGGAGGAAGGAAAGGAGAGAGTATGTGAAGAAAGAAAGAAAAATGCTAAGAATGTTTTTCTAATACATTCCAGCTCCTACTTCAAAAAGCCAAGCTGTAGTAGCTAATATTGTCTGGGCTGGATACACTTTTTAATTTCTCTTTAGATGTAGGTTTAGATAAATATAGAAAATTGGTGAAAAATTGAAATTATTTTCCAAAGATTATAATTTACAAAGTAAACCTTGTGTATACTCTTAGAATTTTAGATAAAAGTTGCTTTTAAAAATTACTTTAAAATGCTGTTAATATTTAATAAAAACCCATTCATTTGGGAAGAAAATGCATGAATCATCACCTGTGAAAATACACAGCTTTGCCTAAAATTATCTCTTTTGAAATATGAGAAAATTGACTCCCTCACTCCAATTATTTGTCAAACAGATGCTGACAATTTTAATTAAGTTATAGTGGTAAATGAAATGATTTAAAATGCCCAAATCTAATTTGGTCCTTTTTGCTGTCCCTGAGACAAAACAAAGAATGAATGAAAACTCTCACTTGTAGAAAAGAGTGCTAGTATTCAAATAGAAGTAACAGTTCCAGAGTTGCCCTCACTTCTCTGTTGCCTTGCCTTGTTAAGTGAATCAAGAAAAAATGAAGTGGATAAAATTCACTTTAAGAAAGTATGAATCATGGCATATATACTCACATATATTTTTATATATTTCTAAATTTGTGTTTAAGCTATATTTTTAAATACTTAAGCTGTAATTTTAAAATTGGCTAAAAAAAAATAAAACCCTCATTAATCCTGTTTCTATGATTTGGTTGACAATGATTTCAATTCTTTATCTAAAATATCTTGTACCAAATTTATTAATGTTTTCAATGCATTTGGAATTACCATAAATCACACGTTTTTTATCTAAGATACAAGCATGTGCACACACACAGACAAAGACTGGAGTACAGACAGTAATAGCTAAACATAAACACTGCAAAATTATGCAAATATAATGTATATAATATATGGTTTAGAACTGGAAGGCTTATTAGCTTCCCTTATTGTTTCCTGCCAATATGACATTTCTATTTTAAGGTTTACTTGTCTGCAAATTCCATGATTTCCTTTTTTTTTAAATTGCTGAGTAGTATTTCATTGTGTAAATGTACCACAATTTATTCATTCCTCAGTTAAGGGACATCTAGGTTGTTTCCAGATTCTGGCTATTACGAACAAAGCTATGTAACCCAGAAGCAGAAAGACACTCATGGTATATACTTACTTATAAATGGATATTAGCCATAAAATATAGAAAAAACATACTAAAATCTATAGTCCTAAAGAAGCTGAACAACAAAGCTGAAACCTCATTCAGAAGAGCAAACGAGATAGACATCAGAAGTGAAAGACAGGAAACAGTGCAGGAGCCTTCCACAGAGGGCCTCTGAAAGACTCTACCCAATCAGGTAATCAAAGCAGATGCTGAGACTCATAGACAAACTTTGGGCAGAGTGGAGGGAGTCTTATGAAAGAAGGGGGAGATAGAAAGACTAGGAGGGAACAGAAGCTCAACAAGGAGACTAACAGAACCTAAAAACCTGGGCCCAGGGGGTCTGCAGAGAACAATGGATGTGCGAACCAAGGACCATCCAGGGAGAGAGGACCTAGACCGCCTGCCCATGAGCTGCTCAGTTTCCAAGTAGGTTCCTTAGTAAGGGAATCAGGAGCTGTCTTCAGCATGAACTCAGTGGATGGCTCTTTGGTTACCTCTCCATGAGCAGGGCAGCCTTGCCAGGCCACTGAGCTTGATGCAGCCAGCCTTGATGAGACCTGATAGGCTAGGGTCAGATAAAATGGAAGGAGGTCCTTCCATATCAGTGGACAAGCAGATGGAAATAGGGGGAGAATAGGGAGGTTGGGTAGGACTGGGAGGAGATGATGGAGGAAAGCTGCAGCAGGGATAAAAAGTGAATATGTTGTAATAAATAATAATAAAAGCAAAAAATTAAAATTAAAAAGATTTGTTTATGTATTTTAGTATATGCTTTGCCTTCATGCATACCAGAAGAGAGCATCAAATCCCGTTATAAATGGTTGAGCTGCCATATAGTTGCTGGAGTTAAACTTAAGACCTTTGGAAGAGCAGCTAGTACTCTTACTAGCTGAGCCATAGTTCCAGTCCACAATGTGACATTTTTAATCAGGTTAAGTCTTAAAGCAGTATTGCAGTGAGAAAACAAAGTTGAGTGAGGACAAACAAGGAACCAGGAAACTATCTCTTTGTCTAGGCTCTGTGCCTCAGCTGTCCAGCTCTCTCAGGTGATGGATGCAAGGGTTCAGATAGGAACTCTGCATTTTTTGCCAGTTTTGAGAGATAGGCCACAGTGAGCGGTGAAATTTAGACTTTCAAGAAATTTACTTTCAAGCTTCCAGGGATTTTTCACATCATCCTTTGTTTTTAAAGGGGAAAGAGTAGGCTTTTGATTGGAATGGTTTTTGTTGAATTTGCTTAATAGAACTGTTAACATCTTAATAAAATCTCTGTAATTCTGATTTAAATATTTTCAGACTTCAGGTATGTGTTCTGTTTTGCTATCAAGTAAACTATACTGTTTTTTTTTCTATTTTTAGGGAAGTACATAACTTTTATTCTGAACCCCTTTCAGTACCAGTTCATAATTAAAAACCCCAAAAAACTAAGTTTTGGGAAGTTTAGCAGACGATTATCAGCTAAAGCCTTCTCTGTCAAGAAGCTGCTAACGGATGATGACCTTAACGATGACATTCACAAAGGCTATATGCTTTTACAAGGCAAAGCTCTGGACAGTCTTCTGGAAAACATGATCCAAGAACTAAAGGAAATATTTGAGCCTCTACTACTGAAAACCACTGACTGGAATACAGCAAAAATATTTCCATTCTGCAGCTCATTGGTATTTGAGATCACATTTACAACGCTATATGGAAAAATTCTTGCTGATAACAGGAAACAAATTATCAGTGAGCTAAGAGATGACTTTTTAAAATATGATGATATGTTCCCATACTTAATATCTGACATACCCATTCAGCTTCTAAGAAATGAGGAATCTATGCAAAAGAAAATTATAAAACGTTTCACATCAGAAAAACTAGCCCAAATGCAAGGATGGTCCGAAATTGTTCGGAAGAGGCAAGATATGCTGGAGAAATACTATAGGCGTGAAGACTTTGAAATAGGAGGTAAGAAAGTTCTGAATAATCACTCACTGAAATAAAATAATTTACAGAAGACCTTTGAGATAAAAAGATAAAATGACGACCTTGAAAATTTTTATGCTTTTTCTAATTGGCTAATGATAAAATGTTTTACTCTGAAACAACCCTCTGTGATAATTGATTTTTCTTTTCTTTTTTTTTGCTGAGGTGGCAAAACAAGATATTTAATGATGATAATGAGAAAGAGTATAACTAAGCAACATCCTTTTATCTCATCCCCCACCTTCCTGCCCACCCCCCAACATGCATTACATTTTAAACTATTCTCATTAAGTAGAAAATTAGACTTCAGAAGCCTATTGGTTCTCATTAGCATGCACTGATCCTTGGCTGGGTCCGTGTCCTAACATCTTTTAATTAGCACACTGCAAATCTAATCAGTGTAATAAATGCTATTAATCTTCCTTTTCACTTATTTTCTCCCAGCACATCATCTTGGCTTTCTCTGGGCCTCTATGACAAACACCATTCCAGCTATGTATTGGGCAATGTATTATATTCTTCAGCAACCAGAAACTATGGAAGCACTACGTGATGAAATTGACAGTTTCCTGCAGTCAACAGGTCAAAAGAAAGGGCCTGGACTTTCCCTCCACTTCACCAGAGAACAATTGGACAGCTTGGTCTGCCTGGGTAATTTATTTTTTATCTGTTATTAAGAGAAGAAGGTAGCTCTCTGCAAACTCAGTTTATCACTCATCGCTGTTTACCAAGAGGTGGAGGACACAGCTGCCTAATTGACATAATAACACCCATTTACATCAATTATAAATTATGTAGTTTATAGCTGTAGATACTCTCACTGCATGTAAACATTAAGGCCTAGCTAATTAACTATGCAAGGTATGCAAAGAGATAAACCAAAGCTTTGCAATTATTTGATGGGAAAAGTATGTATGCCTATTAAGTCATTTGATTTTGAGCATCTGTTAGCCTGCTGATGCCTCCCAAACACTGCTGTCCTGTCTTGACAAGGAAAGGATTTGATAGCTGAACAGGCAAGTGTTTCAGAGAGGCAACGTGCATGTGAAAAGTACTTACTCTTTCTTAAAATGGTGCATGCATTTCAAGCACAGATCAAAGTGTTATATATATATATATATATATATATATATATATATATATATATACATACATACATAGTTTGTATATATATATATATATATACATACATACATAGTTTGTAGTGTACAGTTCTTATGACTGTAATTAAAATACTTTTTATTGTAGGTTAATGGTTTAAACACTCAAAAGAGAGCAAAGCAAAGAAAAAATGAAAGATTGGAAAGAGTAATAGAGGGAGGGTTGTGAGGAACAAGGGAAATAGGAGAAAACAAAACTACAATCTGCTTCCTTTAAACATTGGTAGTTTTAAAAACATTCACTGATTTAAGAAATGAAAAGTGAACTCAATGTCAAGTATATTTATGGTCTATACTAGTTTTGCTTACCATCTCTTTTTCCTTTTGTTTTTAACTTGTCAGCCTTACACCTGACATGAAAGTTCCCTTTATTTCCATTTCCTAGGGTTGTGCAGGTTGCTTGTTACCATTATGTAGGGAACTCATACTCTTAAAGTTAAAATCTGTACCAACATCTGTCAATTCCCTCTGAATTCATGTCTCCTCCTATGGTATGCTTGAAGATATACTTTCATTTTCTTTTAGTAAATGAATTCTTACATGTTTTGCATTGTCTCAGCTATTTGAATTAATAAGAATAGTATTTTAGCCTGTGTTAGACTCAAGATTATATTCATTAACTATAGTCCCCCCTCTCTCAGCAGATTCTGAGATAATAGGTCCTAATAATCTTGATCACAGGTGACTGCTTCTTGGAACTAAGAAGATTGTCCCAAGTGCTACAGAGGTGGCTCCCTCTGGCCAGGCTGAGACTTATAGGAGCAAGAGCAGCCACTGTGACTGTGTGCAGCCAGTTATGAAAAGTGTATCACCTATAGTGTGCATTATCAAAACAGTTACATGTTTGGAGAAAGAAAATATTTCAGACATTATGTAAATGCTAATATTCTTGCTTTTTGGCAGAACGCTTAGGGAATTAATGCACAAAATTTACGTAAAATACGGGTAGCTCACGATAAGTAGTAGCTTCTGGGTTGATTTAGTTTCTATGGAGATCTAGGTCTCATTTTTCATATTTGCAGATAATTACTCTTTCATTTTAAGATTGAGATGTTCAATAAATAATGCAAATGAACTCCAAAAGAGTATGTTTGTATTCTGTACATAATTATTACTCTTAACAGTTTGCTTAAAATTCATCACCTCTCCTTTTATAGCTAGCAGCTGTTTGTCATTGAAATAAAAGATATTTTTAAAGTGCGGTGTTAAGAAAGAAATGTTGAGATTTATTTGACCAGAAGAGATGAGAAATTCCAAAGTTGTAATTTAGGTCCATGTAAGTCCACAGCTAGACTTAGGGACACTTATCCTTGGAACCCTCATAAATTTGAAGCTTTCCCATGCTCACCCAATGAAGGGAAACAACAAATCTTTATTTTATTCTACTGTACTACATTGCATTCCCTTCCGTTACTCCTCACAGCTCCCCCCAAACTCTCCTCTTCCCCAGGTCCACTCTTTCTTCATTTCCCTTAAAAAAAAAAACAAAACAAAACAAAAAACAGAACAAACAAACAAAACCCATCAGGCATTCCAGGATTCCAGGGTTATGAACCAAACATGGTATAACAAGGCACAAGACTAGGCACAAACTCTCCTATCAAGGGTGCATGAGACAACCCACTAGTAGGAAAAGAGCCCCACAAGCAGTCACAAGAGTCCGAGATCCCCCGACTTCTACTGTTAGGAATCACACAAAACCACGAAGCTCAACAACCACAGCATGAGCCTTAGGTAGCTGATTCTGTGGGCGGTGTTCTCCTATTGTCCTCCACTCCTCTGGTTCCTAAAATTCTTCTTCCCTCTCTTCCCTGGGGGTTCCCTGAGGTCCAAACACAGGGACCTAGCAAGATCTCCAATTTGGGCTCTCTCTCTGCCTAATGTCAGAAACAACAAAATCTTAACCTGTGCCAAAGCAATGCCTTTAATAGCCAGCGAGGTTCCCTGCAGCCCAGGTGACCAGAAATGGTCAGTGTCATTTATTGCAAGAACTTATGCTAGTGGTCATTACTTTTTGGAAAAGGGTGTAAAGGGAGGAAATTTTTTTTCTCATGAGATGAAGGTATAGTCAGATTGGTGCAAACTCTGATGGGTCAACGATACACAAAGTAACCTCTCCATTTTATAGTTCAAAGAAGAGTCTTCCTATGTCAGAAGAACATAAGGTGGATTGACAAGGCAAGATACACATGGCTAAGTTCCTCCATTTATGGAATGAAATGAATGCATTCCTACCTTTTTATGTGTTCTTAAAGAAAGAGTTCTATGTGTTTTGAACACAGTTCATTTTTAAATTGTATTTTGAATTTTTATCATTACTAGAAAAAAATGTAATTAAATAAGTCCTTTTTTTTTTTACCTAGGAAGGGAAGCTAGTACAGAAAAAGATATTCCTTATGAGCATACCAATTAAAAAGCAGTGCTGAGAAGGAGTGCTAGGGAGGCAATGGAAGGTGTTATAGGCAACCTGCTTCAAGACATTGTAAAAGATTTGAGAGTTTTTCATTAAAACCATTTAACCTTGTCTTTTACACAATTAAAATACAATGTATCTTGCATATTCATATCTCATTAAAGATTCTGCTTATTATAAACTCACTAAAACTATTTAGTAACTATTCATTTAGTAGATATTTAATAAACATCGCTATATGTAAGTTGAATAAAAGTTGAAGTGACTTTATAAATATGATATAGAGGATTATTAAGAAAAATATCAATGCAAAGAAAGATAAAAGCTCATTATTGAAAGTTTGATAAACTGATAGAAAATTGTCTTAATAAATACTACCTACAATTTAAATAAATAAAGAGCATGAATATGTTAATACAGAAAACTCAATAACTGTTATCTAGTGATATCTTCAAAATATTTGACCTGCATGGTATCCCTACAAATCTTATGCTGTTTTCTTCCTTGCCTAATATAAATGAATCAACTTGGCATCATATTAAAATCTGACTTGCACCTTGAGGATCCTAATTCTATGTATTACCACCCGAAAGAGTAAACATAACTCCCATTTAAAACATAAGACAAATATAACTCCAAACAGCTCATGAAAACTGCAGGTACCTGATGTTGTTCAGTGGTATATCCTGAAAATGAGCAAGCGCTAGACATCTTGAGAGAGAGTAGAATAAAAGAAAGTGCTATGAAGCTGAAGTTAGAGAAATTCTGCCACGTTTTCTTTTAAGAGCTTATAGTGCTTACGCACTGAAATCATACTAAATAATTTTAAGCCTATTTCTTTTGTTCTTAATTTCCAGTAAGTTTATACAGTCACGGAAATACTTGTAGATAGGCACACATTTAAAAATAATTTAGTTAGCTACATGTTCTTTTTTGTTAGAATAGAACGTTTTTACAGTAGCTAAAAACAAAGTAAAATACTTATTCTGTTTCTAAAATGCTTGGAGGGTTCTATAATCTGTAAAATATTCTTGGATGTATAAATTCCCCACCTGGGATACTATAGTTATTTGTTTACTGCTAGATGTTTATTTACCTTTACAGATTATTAATATATGTTTATTTTTACTTTTTCTTTCTTTCCTTTTATTGAAAATAGTTTTTCCTCACATAATATATCCTGATTACTGTTTCTCTCCCTCTACTCCTCCCAGTTCCCACCCAACCTTCCCTCCCATGTAGATACACTCTCTTTGTGTCTGTCATTAGAAAACAAAGGGGCTTCTAAGGAATAATGATAAAATAAAACAATCAAATAAGATAAAAAAGACTAACATAATGAACAAAACAAACTCTCCCCCCCCTAAAAAAGAAAAAGAGCTCAAGAATAGACACAAGAAAAAGAGACCACTTGTTCATTATTTAAGAATCTCATTAAAAACGCACCAATCAATTGAAAGCTATAATATATATGCAAGTACCTGGTAGAGACCCATGCAGAGCCTGGCGTCCTTCCTCAGTCTCTGTGACATCATATATGTGTTGATGTTGTGATTTAGAGGCCCTAGATTTCTTGGTGTCCTCTATTTCCTTTGCCTCCTATACTCTTTCTGTTTCCTCTTCTCCAGGGTTCCTTGACCTCTACCTAGAGGGATTTGATAGAGCCCTGCCATTTAGTACTAAGTGTTTCAAGGTCTCTCTTTCCCTGAATAATACCAGGCAATGAATCTCTGTATTTGTTCCCTTTTGCTTATAGGAGAAAATTTATCTGATGATGGCTGAGCAAGGCACTTATCTGTAAGAATAGCAGAATGTCACTAAGAGTCGTTTCATTGTTACATTTGTTGTTATTGTTGTTTACTTTTTGTTTTTGCTTTTTTTTTTCAAGACAGGGTTTCTTGTTTTATAGACCAGGCTATCCTTGAACTCACAGAGATCCATCTGCCTCTGCCTCCCTAAGTGCTGGGGTTACAGTTGGTTGTTGTTTATTATTCTCTTATATAATACATCCCAACCACAGCTTCCCCTCTTTCTCCTCCTCCCAATCCATGCCCCTCTTTCCCCTCTTCCTGAGATCACTCTTCTGTTTCCCTTAAGAAAAGAACAGGCTTCCAGGAATATCAACCAAACACAATAGAACAAGATGCAGTAGGACTAGGCAAAAACCCGCACATTAAGGCTGAGTATGGCAACACAGTAAGAGGAAAAGGGTTCCAAGAGCTGACAAAAGAATTAGAGATGCCCTACTTTCACAAAAACACCAAGCTACACAGCCATACCATATATTCAGAGGCCATACCACAAACCCACATAGGCTTCCTATGAACACCATGATCTCTGCTTGGTTGATTCAGTGGGCTGTTTTCCTGGTGTTCTCTACACCTCTGCTTCTCTCCTCTTCCAACAGAGTTTTCTTAGTGTTTGGTTGTGGGTCTCTGTACGTGCTCCATCAGCTATTGGATGAAGCCTCTCTGAAGACAACTGAGTTAGGTACTGATTTATAAATATAGTAGAATTTCATTAATATTTTTCATCAGTTGTGTTTGGTCACTGAGTTGTATTTGGTCACCCTAGGTCACTGAGCCATCCAGGTTTCATATCCTGGTCATTCAGGCAGGGTTGGGTATTGGCTCCATCTTTTTCCTTGGGCTTCAAGTTAGACTGTGGCTACTCCCACAGCCATTGGATGGCCACTCCCACAATCTGCACCATTGCCCCAGCACATCTTGCAGGCAGGGCAGTTTGTGGGTCAAACGTTTTGGGGCTGGGTTGGTGTTCCAGTCCCACCATCGGAAGCTTTGCCTGGTTACAGAAGAAAGCTAGTCTGGAATCCATACCATGGATTATTATGAGCCCTCACTAGGGTTATCCTCATATTTTTTAGTAAATTTACCCTGTACTAGGTTTCTATATAGCCTCCTAAATGCCCATCTATTTCAGTCACTTTTTTTCTCATACTCTTTCCCTCCATCCATCCATCCCCAATTTGACCCTTCCTGTTTGAATCCCTAACCTCCGATACTCCACCACAAAATCTGTTTTCCATTCCATGTGCACCCCCATCCCAGAACCCTCCTTGTTATTTAGCCTCTCTGGGGCTGTGGACTGTAATGTGATTAACCTTTACTTAACAGCTAATATCCACTTATAAGTAAGTACGCACCATGTTTGTCTTTCTGGGACTTGGTTATCTCACTCAGGATAAACCTTTTCAAGTTTCATCTATTTGCTGGCAAATTTCTTAATGGGGTTTTTGTTTTTTTCTAACAGCTGAGTAATACTTCATTGTGTAAATATATCACATTTTTTTTTATCCCTTCTTTGGTTGAGAAGCATCTAGGTTGTTTCTGATTTCTTGCCATTATGAATAAAACCACTGTGAACGTAGTTGAGCAAGTCTCCTTAGGATAGAATATAATTTCAAAAGTAACATAGATGGAATTTGTGATAGATTAATTTCTAATTTTTTAAGGAAATGCCATATGGATTTCTATAGTACCCATGAGTAATATAGCTGCTTCTTGAAGTAAAGCTATTCCCAATTTTCTGAGAAAGCACACTATTAATTTCCAAAGTGGTTGTACAAGTTTGCATTCCCACCAGCAATGGAGGAGGGTTCCCCTGTCTCCACACCCTCTCCAGCATGTGTTGTCACTTGAGTTTTTGATCTTAGCCATTCTGACAGTGTAAGATGAAATTTCAGAGTTGTTTTGATTTTCATTTCCCTGACAACTAAGGAGGTTGAGCATTTCTTTGTGTTTTCTGGAGTGTTGTTAACCTCTTTCAGTTGGAGTTTTTCTTCTAGCACCTTCTGTGGGGCTGTGTTTGTAGACAGATATTGTTTAATTTTTGTTTTATCATGGAATATCATATTTTCTCCATATATCATGACTGAAAGTTTTCCTGGGTATAGTAGTCTGGGCTTAAATCTGTGATCAAGTAGAATCTGCAACATATCTGTTCAGGCCTGTCTGGCTTTTAGAACCTTCATTTAGAAGTCATGTGTAATTCTAATAGGTCTGCCTTTATATATTACTCTTTCTCTTAAGGTGTTTATAGTTTTTCTTTGTTTAGTGATTTGATTCTAATATACTAAGGGAAGTTTAGTCCAGACTATTTGGTGTTTTGTATGCTTTTTGTAGCTTGTTAGGCATCTCCTTGATTAGGTTAGGGAAATGTTCTTCTATGATACTGTTGAAAATGTTTTCTGTGCCTTTGACCTAGGTTTGTTGTCCTTCCTCTATTCTTATATTTCTTAGATTTGGTCTTTTCATGATGTCACAGAGTTTTTGAATATTTATTTTTTTGGCAGGGCAGAGGGGCCAGGAGAGTTTTTTAGATTTAATATTTCCTTTTTCTAAAGTATCCATTTATTTTCTTGTATTTTCTATGCCTGGGATTCTCTCTTTCAGGTCTTGCGTTGGTGAGATTTACCTCTGAGCTTTCTCTGCCAATTGTAAACTTTTTATTTTGAGATTTCCTTCAATTTGACTTTTTTGTTATTGATTCTATTTCTACTTTCAAGTCTTGGACTGTTTTACTCATTTCCTTCCACAGTTTGTTTATGTTTTCATAAGTTTCTTTAAGATTTTTATTCATTTCCATTTTATGGCATCTATCATATTCATTAAGGCTATTTTAAGATCTTTTTCATGTCCTTCAGCTATGTTGTAATACTCAGAGCATGCTGTGCAAGTGTTGCTGAACTCTAATGAAGACATATTATTCTGGCTGTTACTGATTGTGTTTTTACACTGGCAACTAAGCATCTGGGATTGGGGAGATTTTCATTCTTTGCTGGGTAGTTGCTTGTTTCCTTGGATTCTGTTTCCCTCTCTTATTCATAGGAGAGTGTGGTGACTGTGTGTTGCCTGGTAGGAATTCTTTGGAGATTCTGATAGGTAGAGTGGGTTCTAGGTAAAACGTGTTTCTGCATATCAGTGGTAACACTTAGGAATGAGTCCACAAGAGCTAGCAAAATGAGGGCTTTCACCAGGATTGCTTACCCCTTGGGAATGGGGACTGAGAGTGAGGAGAAGCCACAGAAGATCTTCTACAGAGACGGCACTGAGACTGGAGGACTGGAGTCGGAGGAATGGAAGGTCAGGTAAAGATCTTTCAATGTCCTATGAGCTTTATTGCTTGAGGTGGACTGTGGGTTTACAGGCAATGTCTGTTGGAGGTGATGGCTGGAATAAAAAAAAATGAGTAGTAGAAGGAGATTTGGAGGGATAGATCTGTGTGCTCCACCGGAAATAGGGGTAGAGGGAGGGAGGATGTAGCAGGTGTACTGCTACAAATCTGGGAAAATAGTTTTGGAGGAGATAGGGGAGAGGGAAAGGTCTGCAGCTTGGCTTCCTGCCTCCCTAGCCAGAGTCTTAAGCCTAATTCTTATGAGAAGTTGGAGTGGGGAGATCCAGAACCCTGAAACAGAAGGATTAGTTGGAAAAGTAATGTCCAGTGACAAAAAATTAATCATAAGTCTATGGTAAACATATTAGTTGTTTAAATGTTTCAAAGTAGTTTTTAGTTGCTTCAAGTGGTCTTCACCAAGGTACTCTGAGGGAATGTGGCTACTGTTACATCTTGTCAGTCTTTTTTTTTAATTTATTTATTTTTATCTCAATCACAGGTTAGGTACTTTGAATCCCAGGCTAAGCCCCCTCCCTCAGTCCCTCCTACCCTCCCACACGCTCCCTCATCTCCTTCTTCCCCGCCCCCTCCAAGTCCACCAACAGGGGAGGACCTCCTTCCCTTCCATCCAACCCCAGCTTATCCTGTTTCCTCAGGGCTGGCTGCAAAGTCCTCCCCTGGGATCTAGCCAGTCTGTCACTCCCTGGCTTGTATGGGGGAGGGTCAAAGAGTCAGCCATCAAGATCATGACTGAAACAGTCCCTGTTTCCCTGAATAGGGTCTTCAGCCCTACACCGAGTTATCATGGGCCCCATCCGTGTGGGGGTTCCAGTCCACATCCACACATGGTCCTTGATTGTAGAAACCGTCTCTTATAAGACCCCTGTGCCCTGCTCAGTTTGGTCTTTGTGAAACTCTTGTTCTCCCCAGGTCTCAACAACCTCCCCCAGATCTATCATTACTCTTGCCCTCTGTCAGAGGCTTGATCTCGAGTCTTAATATCCGCTCTGATACATCACTACATTGACCCCCCCCCCCCAGAGGTCCTCTTTGGCATGCTCCTGTTCTGTTGCTTGTTTTCTCCTCCACTCAATGTCCATCCCATTTGTTCATTCAAACAAGCATTGATCATACCAACCTGGGTCCTCCTTCTTGTATATCCTCTCTAGGTGCATAGATTTCAGCTTGAACTTCCTATCCTATAGGTTTATATAAGTG
>CM053750.1:24770910-24810774 GCA_028658305.1 Pachyuromys duprasi | reverse complement strand
TTGGAAGGTTGGGATAGGAAGTTAACAAGTTCAACCCCAGCTTTGGCTAACTAGCAAAACTGAGGAAGAGGGAGAACACTAGAGGGAGAGGAAGGGTTACGGAAAAGGACTGAGTTTTAATTTGTATATATTTTACTCTGTGGAATGCTGACATTACCAAAATTTAACAGTAAACAAAAGGTGTGACTTATAGTAAATCACTGGGAAAATAAAAAGTTAATATTGTAAGCAGTGATTTAAAATCATTAGAATAGCTCTTACAAGCAATCATGACTATTATTTAACATTATTCTGTGTTACATTATTTTTTTAAATCAGTTATGGAATCATGATTATTCTTTGTAAAAAAACAAAGAAATGATTTGGAACCATTTTTTATAAATTATTGCCAGCTATTATATTCATTCTATAAACATTTGCTAAGCATTACCACTGTCAGGTGTTATATAAACATACTTTCTTTGGTTCATAACATCTTAAGATGGCAAAAAGAAAACACATTAGAAACTCATGTGGCAGATGCCCTTGCCCATGCATCTATTATCAGTGATAAAGAGGCTAGAAATCCTATAATTGGCCACTTGTCCCTGAAAGAGCTGTCTCTGAGTCAAGAGAATCCGACTCTTCGTTATAGGTTTTATATCCTACAGACTAGGACTTACAAACTTGGCCAAAACCACGAGGCTGGCTAGCTTAAAATGCAAGTTTAGTAGCTCTTGAAAGACATAAAAGCCCAGGATTCATGGTTCTTAGCACACTAAAGTGTATTTTCAAAATGTCTGAATATCACTTCCCAGCACATATCCTGCTTCTCCTTCATACATTCATGGCTTTGGAAGCTCCAAAAATGCCATTTATTTATTATCCCTCTGTTCCTGAAAACGACCTCCTTACCTGCCTACCCAGCAAATTTCAAATTACTCCATAATAACCACCTTTGTCATCTCCTCTTTGAAAATGTACAATTTCCACCAAAGTTGTGAAAATGTGTATTGTCCATTTGTCACTTTGTGCTTTTGCTGGAATATATGTGAGCAGGGCATTACTACCTTGCAAATTTCAAGGTTTTTTTTGCTACATACTCAAGTGTAGTCATACCAACAGAATACCACCCATGTAAAGTAAGTAAGGAGATACAAAGATGGATGAATGTAATGAAAATGAAACTACACATCAGTTAAGACAGAGAAGTAAACCTGAAATATGTATTTGGTATAACAAGTAACTTGAGCATAATTATAATCACATTACTAAGAATGGTAAGAACATGCTGAAAGGAGACCTGAGAGAGTCATAGTGGTTAAGAACACTTGCTGCTCTTACAGAAGACCCAAGTTTGGTTCCCAGCACCCACACCAAAGCTCACAACCATCTGTAACTCCAGTTCTGCTGACCCTCTTCTGACTTTGACAATTACTGGCCATACATATGGTATACATAAAACAGTTTTAAAAGTCCTTTCAGAGACAGGTGAGAGGGAAAACCCTGGGAGGGATCTAAGTAGCACAGCTGGCTAATCCTTGACCTTTAGTCATTGCAAACAGTTAGAATTGTTTTTAAATATTTTATTTAAATGGATTTTAACAACCTGAAAATTTGACTTTGGTATGAAACTGAATTTTTAAATATTTAGAAAAGTGAAGTTTCAAACAACATGGGTCAAAAAAAAAGTGTGGTCTATAAGCTACCAACCTGTAACTAGTGTAATTAGGATTATTTTTTTACTCACATGAGTTGCTTAGGTTGTTGTGATATCACACATTTGGATGTCATATAATTCTCCTCTGTCATGTATATTAAAAGTTCCTCTCAATCCAGAAAAGTGTGTTTCCTATCCAAACTGGACATCAAGTATTTCACTGTTGTACCATTTCTGCTCTTGTAAACTCTACATATTCAGCCATTTCCCATTCTCTGTGTGCTCACATTCTCATTTTGTTATATATCTTTTCATCAAGAACATGAATATTGCTTTAAAGATAGACATTACTATTATTTGCTCATTAGTCAAACAAGCAAATAAAGATCCTTGCTTTGGGAATGTCATTGAATTGGAGGCTGTGAAAATGCAGAAGTAGACTAAGATGGGCTAATTCTAGGGCCACTCACTCCTTGACATCTTCTGTGAGTTCTTCTCATTTCTGTGTGACTTTGTCACCTTTGCATGATGTGGTCCAGGGAAAAAACTGACCACAAAACATTGCTTTCTGTTCTGCTTCCTATGTGATCAAAGGACTTCTCCTGAGGTCCCCACAGATAATTTTTTTGTTCTTCTGTGACACTGACCAGAATGCTTCAAATCCTGAGTCCCAACTCAGGCATCTGTTATTATGAAATTCAATGAATGTAACCAGCTCCAGGAAATTCCAGTAGAAAAACACCCAGTGAGCAGTAGGCAGGTTTGGTGTCTTTCACACCCAGTCCTGCTTCCAACACCTGAAGTCTCTCACAGGATTTAAATAATTGTGATCAATACTGAGTTTGTGGCTTCTGGGTTACCTCACTCAGGATGATCTTTCCTAGTTCTTAGTCATTTGCCTGCAAATTTCATGATTTCCTTGTTTTTAATAGCTGAGTAGCAAGCATTCCATTATGTAAGTGTACCACAATTTCTGTATCCGTTCCTCAGTTTTGGGACATCTGGTTTGTTTCCAGATTCTGGTTATTACAAATAAAGATGCTACAAACATGGTTGGGCTAATGTCCTTGTTGTATAGTTGAACTTGTTTTGGATATATGTCTAGGAGTAGTATAGCTGGATCTTGAGGTAGCATTATTCCTAATTGTCTAAGAAAGTACCAGATTGATTTCCAAAGCTGTTATACAAGTTTACATTCCCATCAGCAATGAGGAGGGTTCCCCTTTCTCCACATCCTCTCCAGCATATTTTGTCAATTGAGCTTTCGTCACACATTCTTATGGTGTAAGGTGAAATCTCAGAGTCATTTTGCTTTGCATCTCCCTGATGACTAAGGAGTTTGAACATTTCTTTAAGTGTTTCTCTGCCATTCGATATTCCTCTATTGAGAATTCTCTGTTTAGTTCTGTACCCCATTTTTAACTGGATTACTTGATTTGTTGCTGTTTAGCTTCTTCAGTTCTTTATGTATTCTGGTTATTAGCCCTCTGTCAGATATAGAGTTGGTGAAGACCCTTTCCCAGTCTGTAGGCTGTCCTTTTGTTCTAATGACATTGTTCTTTGCTTTATAGAATCTTTTCAGTTTCATAAGGTCCTATTTATTGATTGTTTATGTTAGAGCCTGTGCTCTTGGTGTTCTGTTCAGGAAGTTGTCTCTTGTGCCAATGAGTTCAAGGCTCGTCCCCACTGTTTCCTCTAACATGTTTAGTGTGTCTGTTTTTATGTTGGTTCACTTGGACTTTAGTTTGTGCAGGGTGATAAATATGGATCTATTTTCATTTTTCTACATGTAGACATCCAGTTAGACCAGCACCATTTGTTGAAGATGCTGTCTTTTTCCCATTGTATGGTTTTGACTTCTTTGTCAAAAATCAAGTATCCATAGGTGTCTGGGTTTAGTTCTGGGTCTTCTATTCAATTCCATTGATCCACTATTCTGTTTCTATGCCAGTACCATGCAGTTGTTTATTATTATTATTATTATTATTATTATTATTATTACTATTGCTCTGTAGTACAGCTTGAGATAAGGGATGGCGATACTTCCACATGATCTGTTATTGTATGAGATTGTTTTAGCAATTCTGGGTTTTTGGTTTTTACATATGAAATTGAGAATTGTTCTTTCAAGTTCTGTAAACAGGACAGGAGCCTACCACAGAAGGCATCTGAAAGACCCTACCCAGCACAGTATGGAAACAGATGCTAAGACTTAGAGCCAAACTTTGGACGGAGTACAGAGAATCTTTTAAAAGAAGGGGGAGTTGGAAAGACCTTGAGGGGACAGAAGTTCCACAAGGAGAGCAACAGAACCAAGAATTCTGGGCCTAAGTGTCTTTGCAGAGAGTGATACTCTAAGACCTATATATGGAGATAACATAGAACCCCTGCTCAGATGTAACCCATGGCAGCTCAATGTCCAAATGGGATCCCTAGTAAGGGGAGCAGAGGCTGTCTCTGATATAAACTCAGTGGCTGGCTCTTCGATCACCTCTCCCTGGGTGATATAGCCTTGCCAGACCACAAAGGAAGACAGCCCTGATGAGACCTTGTAGGCTAGGGTCAGATAGAAGGGAAGAAAGGACTCTCCTATCAGTGGACTGAGGAAGGGGCACAGGAGTAGAAGAGGGAGGGATGGTGGAACTGGGAGTTGATGAGGCAAATGGCTACAGTGGGGATACGAAGTGAATGAACTCTAATAAATAAAACATTAATATATAAAAAGAAAAAACACAAAATTCACTTAACCTATTTGTCCTTAGCAGAAAGCTTTAATGAAGTGCACTAATCTGTTTAATTGGTCAATGGGAAGAAGAGTGCATTAGTTGTAAGTTCTGGAAGGTAGGCATGGGACCCAGGGATGGAAGATGTTCACAAGGAGAGGGTTCGATACAGTACTAGAAACACTGTATGTCCACAAAGAATCACGGTGCTTATTGAAGAGATGAAATGATATTTACAGGTGTGCTTTGGTTAGGTCTGTTTGGATACATCCAATAACAGTGCCAAAATATACCTCTATTCTAATATGTTTAAAGTATCACTTAGTAGGAAATAACTATCAAATGCTAAATAATTTTGCCAACATCATTGTGCTGATTTGCAAAATGGCAGGGAGTAGAAACTGTACAATTTTTTTCAAGGCTCAAATACTTAATGAGTTAAGCCTTCTGGTTAAACTAAGGTAAACTAAATACAGATAAAGTAAATGATTGTTCCAACCTTACTAAACTTGCCATTAATAGTTCAAACATTTGTGATTCATTCATAGTTTACTCACACTATAGGGTTTCATCATAATCAGAAATGTGTTGGATCTGATCTACTTACTTCTTTAAATTTGACTTCATATAGTTTATGTAAAAGGAGTGGTTGAGTATATCTAATGAGCTCCAACTATCAGAAATAATTGGCCATTTTAATTGAAATCGTGTGCATTGATTTAATTAAAAGTTTAATTCACAATGGACTAAAATATGGTTTCACAGTAGCCTTAAACACTCAAGTGAGAGCTGAACTGGGCCATTTTGGCAGCATGACAAAACTAAGACTGGAGGCCAGCTACCCTAAATAAACCTGTTTGGCAAATTTCTGTAACAAGCCTTATAACTTATGGAAATATGTTAGAAATGCCTTATACCTAGAAGTAGCCCAAGCAGAAAAATATCATAGAGAAAATTCGCATTAACATAGAAAAAAGCAAAATCTATTTTACAGCTTAGGTTTTTTCCT
The DNA here is from genome assembly GCA_028658305.1 of Pachyuromys duprasi. NCBI lineage: Eukaryota > Metazoa > Chordata > Mammalia > Rodentia > Muridae > Pachyuromys > Pachyuromys duprasi. Next base: position 24,805,403 of record CM053750.1, on the reverse strand, counting down.
TGGGCTTTTAAAAAATCTTATTATTTGCATCACCTGGGCTTTTGTGCAGGGTGAAAAATATGGATCTAATTGCATTTTTCTACATGTAGACATCCAGTGAGAGAGACCAGTACCATTTGTTGAAGATGCTATCTTTTTTTTTCCTTTGTATGGTTTTGGCTTTTTTGTCAAAAATCACATATTCATAGGTGTGTGGGTTTATTTCTGGGTTTTCAATTCTATTTCATTAATTCTATAGTCTATTTCTCTACCAGTACCATGCAGCTTTTATTCCTGTTGCTCTAGCTTGAGATCAGGAATTGAACTACCCACAGAAGATCTTTTATTGTACAGGGTTGTTTTAGCTATTCTGGGGTTTTATGAGCCTAAAACGGTTTTATGATTGAGTGTTGGATTTTATCAAATCCTTTTCCGGCTGTCTTTCTTAATATTTTTGTCAATTATTTTACAATAGCAGCAAAACAAAGATGGAAAATTGGCATCAGAATTTGTTTTGTTGTCATGATACTCTCAACCATGTTATTTACGGACCTTTAAAACTGAATTGTTGGAGAAAAATTTATGAATTTTTGGCTATAGGCTAAAGAAGCCCCAAAATGCTTTCGGTAGATAACATTGTATACTTTAGTATGAAATTTTAAAGACCACCATGCTGAGAGAAATTCAGACAGTGGAGGATTGGTCAGGGGTTTAGTAACAAGGAATTTATTATAAATTTGAGTAGAGCCTATTCTTGCTAATTATGGATATATCTGTATCTCTATATATGTAATAGAATTTAGTCTCCATCATGATAATTTTATTAAAATGACATTAAAAAGTAAAACAAAAAATCTTATTATTTTCTCTTTATTTAATCCAGTCGTAAACACTGAATCCTAAATTCATGGTACTCATCCAACCAGTAGCTAGTTCAGAAGATAAATAAATAGAAAACTGGCTGCTAAGATTCATTACTTTGTAGCAGCTATGACAGCAGCATTGAAGACTCTTTCTATCCATAATTGACATACCAAGAGTATATGAGGAACATCAGAAGGCCCATCAACACCAGGTTCTTAGAATTTTTAAACTCCAGAATCATGAACCAAAAGAAAACTCTATTCTGTATTAATTTCCCAGCCTTCAATATTTAGTAACATCACCGAATACTCTGTCGAAATGTCGACAGAGAAGTGGCATAGCTATTTGGATATAGGTGTTCCTTGTAATATTTGAATTTTTTTTCAAAATTTGCTCATTATTTTGTGAATTCAGATTTTACTCCCTCATGTATATTTTCAGACAAAAAGCAATCTGGTGGACTTAACTCAAAGTAATTCATGTAAGTTTTAACTTTTAACAGTGTCTCTTATTCTTTATAGGAATTCAGGTTTGACCGTTTCCTGGAAGACGGTAAGAAGAAAACAACCTTTTTCAAAGGCGGGAAGAAGCTCAAATATTACATTATGCCATTTGGATTTGGAACCAGCAAGTGTCCGGGCCGATATTTTGCAGTTTATGAAATGAAGCTACTATTGGTTATGTTTTTAACTTATTTTGATTCAGAAATAGTTGACAAGACGCCTGTAGGACTAAAGTACAGCCGTTTGTTGTTCGGTGTTCAGCACCCGGACTCTGACGTCTCATTTAGGTACAAGGCAAAATCTTGGAGAAGCTGAAAGGGTGGCAAGAAGCAGAGTGAGGCTCTGTGTGCTGACCTCTGTTGCTTGTTGCTTTCACATAAATAAGACTACTGTGTTTGTGTGTTTGAAAATGGCAAATTTATATTTAGTTTTAGATTCATCTAGTTTCTTCTTGGTCATAAAACCTGTCATAAAATAAAGCATGTCATATAAAAAAATGACATGACAATCATTTCAGGATAAGTTAAAAATAATGTTTTCAACTTTGTACTTACTGTAATTTTTATCATTTTTCAGTGATTGTAGTTTTCCAGCAATATATTTGTTTTCTTTAAGTTACTGAAATACTCTAATATGGCTTTATGTACTGCCAGAAAAGTGTGCCATCAATGTACAGTCTAACAGTTTCCAAATTTCCAGAGAAGAGAAATTAAATCCCATGAGCTCCACTGTGTGAAAATGTTCCCTTCAAGTATAATACCAGTAATGTCTATATCACCAGTTTACCTTTACATTAAATGAGTTTGCAATAGATTAAATGTTCCAACTTTCCTTCAATATTTAGTCATCCATAAATACTCTTTACAACTTTGTATTCTACAGTTCAACAGAACAAAATTTCCTGTTATGTAAGACCTCTCATGTTCAAGTTAGATATTGTTAAAATTTAATGTGTAAGAAAACACAGAGCCTATTATACATTCAGCATTTGCTCACACATTAGTATTAGGTTTATTATGGAGGGCAATGTTGAAGTCATTACAGCATTGATGGTAGTATTGGTCTTTAGTATAAACTGTGTTATCTAATATTGCAATGAACCCTTTACTAAATGTTTCCATTTATATAAAATGAGAAGTGAGGTAGCATTATTTATTCACAACTTTCTGGACTTGAAGGTTAGTTGTATTATTTTAAACTATCAAATTAAAGTATTCAAAATAATTTTACGTGACACAATATAACCTGTAACAAGGATTAAAAGATTTCTATTATCAAATTTTCCAGTGATTAACATTTGACTTAAATGGTGATAGAAAATACAAACTCACAGGGCAAATAATTAAGCCAAATTAATTCATGCTGCATTAATTAGAAATTCTAATGCTTTGGAAATTTTCTATTATTGTTGTAAAGGAAATTATTTAAAATAGCACTCTGAAATGTTTATTATACAAGATAAATACATAATAGCATTTCTTTTCTCCTTCCTCAAACATAGGCTCTTTGAATGCTGCTTGTTGCTTGTATACTCTTATGAATTCTGTTTCTGTTTGATTAAAGTGGTCTTTATTCTCAGCCTCATTCTCTTTTTCAAAATCTGCAAAATGAGATCTGGAGAGATGGTTCAAGGTTAAGAGCACTTGCTGCTCTTCTATTGGACTGGGATTTATTTCTGAGCGCCCACATGGCAACTCACAACTATCTGTAACCTGTTTCAGGGGCTCTGCCACCCTCATATAGCCATAGGCAGTCAAAACGCCAGTACACATAAAATAAAAATACAACAAATTTTAAAAATGCAAAGTGACCTTTTAGAGTTATACATATATACAGACTACAAAGTGAGGTTATGACTTATGAAAAGGATGTGGAATGATTAAACCAACTCAAATCATTGAATTAACTGACTTTCGTTGTAAGAACATTTTAGATATATTCTCTTAGCAACTTTAACCATATTGTGCTTAGTTATTAAATATTTTCACGAAGCAATGTACTGGAACCCTTCCCACATGCCCAAAAAAGACAATATTTCCTGGATAAGATTTTGTACCTTTTGGTCATTTCTCCTACACTTTCCCCAGCCTCTGCAATCACCATTCACCTTGTGCTTTGAAAAGTTTGATTATCTTGGATTTCATATATATTCTAGATTGCTTTTCTGTTGCTATGACAAAAATATTGTAACCAACAGTAACTTAAGGAGAAAAGAATTTATTGAGGGACATCCTTCCAACTCACAGTCTGCCCTTGAGGAAATCAGGGCCAGAACTCAAGGCAGAAACCTAATACAGAAACTACAGAGATGTTGCACACTGGCTTGCCCACTGGCTCATGCTCAACTAGTTTTCTTAAACACCCCAGGTCCATGTGCCCAGGAAATGGCAATGTCCACGGGAGATGGACCCTGCCACATTAATCACCAATTAAGGCAATCACTTATGGACGTGGCCACAAGCATCTAATAAAGGCATCTAATAAGTTCATTTGAGGTTCCCACTTCCCAGACACCCTAGGTTGTACCAAGTTAAAAAAAATAAAAGCTAATACATAAGGTAGAATATGTAGTAATAGACTATTTATGCTAGGTTTTATTTCACTAAATCTATCTATGTTGTTACAAATTACAAGATTTATATAAGACAAAGCAAAATTTCATCATATGTATATGCCACATTGTCTTTATTCAAATGTTGTCTCTAGCCACCCCTACCTCTTCCTCCACATAATTCCATGACACTTTTCATTCTCTCAAAATTAAAACCAGTATGTTATGTTTCATGGTCAGACCCACTGACCCTCTTCCTTTTGAGGGTCTCTAGGGCCGATTGTGAGCCCCTAACGTCTCCGCTTTTAAGTTTTCTATCTCATGGAATTTCCAAGTTTAGTGATTGCATATTTTCAGTTTGACAATTTATTGTTCTTCAGTTCTACCTGACCACATTTTATAATGTCTTGTTCCTTTAATCTACTTTCACTATTTTTCTACATCCCTTTAGCCATATTAAGCATGGTTTTGTTCTGCAACTGCCATCTTCAGCCTCCTCCTGTTTTATGGCTGTGATGCTCTAGTTCCCTGTCCCTTCAGTTCTTCTGAGCCAACGTCCCTTGGAATTTTACCTCTGGAAAATGTTTCTGATCTGAATTGAATGCTCATTCTTCCAAATATAATTTGTCTTTGATTTTGCCCTACTGTTTAAGTTTCTGTTTAGTTCCGATTACTGGGAATGATCAATTGGAGTATTTGAGAGGGGACATGATACATTGCTTAGGAACTGTGAATTCCAGCCTTAAATAAACCCCTGTGGGGAAGGGTGTTTTGTTAAAGGTTATTTGTTGTTGTTTTGTTGCAAGTTTGCTTTTTTTTTACTTGTTTGGTTGTGAGACAGGGCCTCATTATGTAGTTCCAACTCTCCTGGAACTCAATACATGTTCATGGCTAGTCTTGAGCTCACAAAGATATGCCTCGTAGGTACTGAGATCAAAGGAGGTACTTAAAACTTATGATCAGGAATGATTGGTTTTATTTGTTTGTTGTTTGTTTGAACCAGAAACAAATTAAGTCATACAAATATGTCTAATCCTGCTCTGTAGAGAAATATTTCTAGTCCATCCACCAAGTATGGTGACTCTGATATTACCAATTTTGTGCAGGGGTCTTGGATTCCCCCCACACACACACACACATTTGCGCACATATGCACACGTACACACACACACAATTATGTCATGGTGAGCTCTAGACTTTGTCTTTTGCCTGCCATAAAACACAGTTTTGTTTCCATTCAATTTGTATTATGATACTGGTCTGCTTTAAAGTCTGAATGGAGAACCTTTCCATCTTGTAAAATTCAACAAGCAGTATACTTTCACGAGGTTGAAGCAGAGAAAAACACAAAAAGTTGTTGTACTCTAACTTCTGCTTACTACAAAGGTATGTATACAATCTTTAAATAAATAAAATGGTTGAAGAAAGATTTTATGAGATAGAGAGAAGCAAGGCACATACCTGGTACCTCAGCCTTTGGGAGGCTGAAGTAGAAGGAGTCTAAGTTCTTGGACTACCTTGTGAGACCCTATTTCTCATAAAACAAAAGTCATGGGTTCTAACTTGTTTTGTGTTGTTATCACCAACACATGTGAACTTATTTTGAAAACAAAATTGCAAAGTTTAACAGGGATACTTAAGCAACTTTTTGTCTTTTGAAAATTTCTTTGTGGGCAAGAGAGTTGGTTCAGCACTGAAGAACATGTGCTGCTCCCAGAGAACTGAGTTTGGTTCTTAGCACCCACAGTAGGCAGCTCATAACTCCATCTCTAGGGAATCCAACACCCTTTTCTGGTCTCTATGAACACCCACACACATATGGCATTCATATACTCGGGCACAAGCACATACACTTAAACAAAAATGAAGCATAAATCCTTTTCTTGTTTTCATTAGTTCTTTGAGAATTTTGTACAGTGTGTTTTGATTGTATTCATCCCCTTCCCCCAACTCCTCCCAGATGCATTCCCTTTCCCTTCCTGTCCACTTTTTTTTTTTTCCCATTACAATTTGTACTGCCTTTATACTCTTGGATGTGTGGCTGCACTGGAACCTGTTTGATCCACTAGGGGCCACATAATTAAAGAAAACTCACTTTTCTTTTCCCAGCAGATAAGAATTTTCAGTTGCTCCTTAGCTAGGGGTGGGAATTCATCATCATCTCCCATAGGCCGTGTACATTCTGACAGGCCCCTGTGGTTCCTATCTTCAGCTACACTGCTATATCCGGTAAACAGTCTTTTCTTCTGGTCCTCAACTACTTCTGGATCTCACAATCTTTCTGTCTGTTCTTCTGCAGTCATCCTTGAGATGGAGCCTTGGGGGGAGGGGATGTAATATAGATACTTCTTTAGGGCAATCATTCCACAATCGGCTATTCTCTGAACCTCGGCAAGGTGGGTCTCTGTGATAATCACAATCTACTGAAAAAATAAGTTTCCCTGGTGAGGGTTGAGAGATGCATTAATCTATGGGTAGAACTTCACATGTAGGCCTCGAATGTAATCATAACATTGCTTAGTCCTATAATGTTTGTACCACTATTGTAACCATGAGCATATCTTATCAGACCATTCATTATTGTAGCTCATAGGCTTCATAGCTGGGTAAGTTGATGAACACATTTTTCTGTAGTAACATTCATAGCATCTTCCAGATATATGAAAGCTAGCAATTAGGGATGAAGTTTCCAGGTTAGTAGCAGCTTGGTTTCCCCATGCTCTTTTACTCAATTATACTCAATTATACAATGTCTTTAGAAATAAAATCTTACTGTAATATTTTCTCTGGTAGCCAAGAACATTGGCAATAATCTGTAATGTTTATAGTCTATGTGGTGTCAATGACTAGCAACTCCAAAGAGGTTACTTATTCCTGGCACTGAGTGGAGCTTGTTATTTCTCATTCCATGGTGTATAGTGGGCTTATTGTTAAATCATTATGGGATAAACCTATCAAACAATTTTTTATATGTGTGTATGCATATGTTTTAGAAAGGTTCTACAATAGTAGGTCATGTGTTTAATACAGTCATATTTTATAGTTATTGTTTTCCCATTCATTTATTTGATCAGATATTTACTGAGCATTTCCACTGGTTAGATATGATACTATTCAATTTATTAACCTTCTCCTTTATGATTATCCACTTAATTAGAGAAAACAACATATAAATAACTTATCTATTGTTGTTTTCATTGTAAATAATAAAGTTTTCTTTTTATATTTATTTTGATATTTTAATATCTGATTTAGTGTACATTTTTTGCTGCAACAGTTTTTAATTTGTTTGGAAATTCTTCCAAATAATGAAGAAATGCTTTTCACTGCAACACAAAGTCAATGCAATGGGCACATCTTTTTTTTTTAACAATGACTACACAGTTCTTAAGTGAATAATTAAAGACACACATCTCTCAGAAACAAGTTGTGGACCTCTGGTTTGGAGGAAGGCTGTTTTTAAGAAATGTAGCAAGGCTTCATTCTTTAGCACTTGGGTGCCTATCATTTTCATCTTCAAGATAGAGCTGGAGGTTGAGTGTCAGTAATTTTCCCAGCAGCCATTAGAAAGTAATGTTATATAGTAAATTATCATATAGAAATTACACAAGCTATGAACATATAGGACTGTAGGGCTATGGAGATGGTTCCATCTGATAATCTGATTTTCATTCCTGGGACCTACATAGTAGAAAGAGAACATTGACTCTTACAAGTTGTCCCCTGGCCTATACACACATACTCACACACATGATTACACACATACACACTTATATATGTGTGAATACACACATCTACATAATTAATCAATAAACATAATTTTAAGGTATTGTGATGATATGATAAAAATATAGTCAAAAGCAAATCTCCAAAATTTTGTAACTATTTTATATATTTAAAATTTTTATCCTTACTTTTTTACAGTTTCACCTAAGTTTTGAGTAAGTATTGTTTTACATCACTGACCAATTATAATTGTATATTTGATTGGTTAACAGAGTTTAGACGCTCTGTGGAGAACCTTAGAGCTAACTTTTACTAAGTAAGGCATGCTGTCAAGCAAGCTTTACTGGCAGTTTCATCTGCTTAGCTGGCTTTTATGTCACCAGCTGCAGTTTGTCATCATATCTTGGGTCACAATCAAGGTGATACTCATAATTCAAATATCCACTGTTTATTTGTGCTTATTTTAATCATAAAAAGTGACTTGGATAATACTTCCTTTAAACCGCTTCTCATTTAACAGTATAATCTTAGAATCTCTTAAAAGACCACTGTACTCAGACTCTAATTATAGACAAATTTTTATCTATTTGTCAACAGTTACATTTCAAAATGTATTTAGACTGAAATGTTCTAAAATATTAACTATTGTCTATACATTTGCTTATTATTTCGATTATTAAAAGATACATACAGATTTATAAAAAAGTAAATTTTCTTAAAGAAATGTACATTAAAATTTTTTACAAATGAAATATTTAATGTTATTTAAATTAAAGCAAAAAATCAACCTTTAAATCAAAGTTGAATGTTTATATCTCATTTCCCTATTAGGAGTAATTGGTTATAAATGTTTGGTTATAAAAAGCAGATTTTTTTGAGAAATTATTATGTTATATGAATAATCCAAATTCATCCCTTACCTTCCTTATGTATATGTTCCAGTCTTCTGATGCTCTCCCAAAAACAAACAAGGAAACAAACAAACAAAAATGTAGTGTTCAGAATATCTTTTAGTACATTTTAACTTTGTGTGTATGGGGGATAAAAACAGATCTAAGAAAGGGCACTAAATCTGTAATGCTGGCCGGCTGGGCTACAACTGTTAGCCCCTGCAAGTCTGTGGAAAAGAGCTATATAACAATGAGGAAAAACAAGGAAATCTCAATCTAGCTAGTCTTTGTCTTCTGCAGCTTTCTTAACTGCTAAACAGATAATAAAGGAAGCTGAGTAATATTTGGAGAGTGTTCAAATTATTCATACATTAAAATGCAAATGCTAATCAGAGCCTATAACAGAATGGCATTGCTGAGGATGAAATGAGCCTTAGTGGTAACTTGCTACAGTGTTACCCTGGAACAACTGATACTTTTTTTAGGAACACTAATGGTTGGAGGGATTCTGATAGAAGTCTACTAGTAGATGTCCATGCTCCTTTTATCAGGTAACAGAAGCCAACTGTTGCAGAAGGTGCACCTGGTCCCTTGCAACTGGTTGGTTCAACACTCCTCATTCCATAAAGGGAAATTAAATGGGCATTCTGTAAGAACTACCTTGACTTTCATTTGTACTCTATAGAATACTTACTAAAGTACATTAAAATGTAAATAGCTTTCTGGAATTAATAAAATCGTGTAAATAATAGTTTATTTTCTATTCAGAGTAGGGCTGGATAAAAAACATTTTATGGTTATAGCAGATTCTAAAGAGTAGTTGATATAAGAAAAAACTACATTGCAGACCACACAGGAAATAAGTGCTTAGAGATAAAATCATTATCTATTTGGATCTATAACAGAAAGTCACAAATTAAGAATATATATATATATGTCAAGTAGAGAAATGAAAAAACAGTATTACTATCTCATGATTCATCTTTAAATGAACTTATTTTGAAATAACTTAACCCTACTGAAAAGTTATAAAATTTATTTTCACCTTTAAGGAAGAAACTAGACTAAACAATTTTTCAAAAAGTTAAAACTAAGGAAGGACTCTTGGACTAGTGAACATTTTCATTAAACTTTGACTCTTGGTAACGACCCATCCATAGCTCTACTATAGGGCAAGAGGTCACAAACGCTGACTGAGTCACCAACATAACTTATCTGTCACTTCATTCCCCATTATCCATATGATTGTTTGATTTTTATAGAAAGTAATTTTTAATTGCTCAAAGAGCTCAGTTTGTTGACCAATTATAGATTTTTTGAATTCCACTCCTTTGAGGCATTTACACCTTAAATATATGTATACCTTATGGTTCTGCATAAGAAAATTTATGTTTGTATGGACTTGAATATCAGTGGACCCCACTTGCTGATGTAACCAGCATTCTATAGATGAATGACCTTTTCTCTTTCAGGGCTCTTTGTCCTCTTGTGGAGGCCTGGTTAGGAAAGTCATTTCCTCTCATCAATGTCTGCAATGAAGGGTACAGGCTCTGCCTGGCCCCTGATTTTGAATGTAATACTGCAGAAGGACTACACATAGTAAATTTAGCTGCATTTACTGGAACAGACAATGCACAATTTTGCATTTTTAACTACTTAGGTACATAATCTACCACCACCACCACCTGAAGTAGAATGTTTTCTCTTCAAAGAACACGTAAGGATATTTAACAGAAAAATCCTTGTACTAAATTGATTGCCAGAGTTGAATAAATGTATAAAATGAAGTAGAATTATAAAACACTTTTATGTTGAGATCTTTACTCTTGTCCCTAAACACCTCTATTAGCTTGGCAGGTTTGAGTTGCAACCATTCTCCTAGTAAAAATGAATCTTTAAAACTGAGAAGCATTTGTAAATAATAGATCCTACAAATATATCTGGACTTTATTCTAAAAGTTACAAGGAGAAATAATAATTGCTTTATATAACCACTGATACCACTTTAGCATTTGATGAAGATGTTAATTTATGGTTGGTTAGCAGTTTATGGCTGTCATTAGTTTTTCAGTTTGATCCACATTAGAAATCTATTTTTCTTTTTTATTTTAATCTGAGATAATTATATAAAGATATGGTTATGTTTTATCTAAAACGTATCATTCTACTATAGCATTTCAAATTATTCACAGATCATAGTTCTTATATGTGCATATATGAATTTAAAAATACAGCAATAAAATGCTTGAAACAGATCATAAATTTGCTTCATTTTTTATTGCATCTGTGAATCAGGTTGAAAAGACAAGGACAGCTATGGTCTTTGAGAGAGAATTAACCCTTTCTCAAGCCTGGAAAGAGTGATATCTTATTGAACATAATTAAAGTCAAATTTCCATCAAAGCATCTTGGTAACATATAAGATGACATCCTTAGTAGGTTTGGGCTTGGGGTAGTGGTCAGTGTTTAAAGTCATCTTTCTTTTTCCAGAGCAGAAATTTCCCTCCCACTGCTGTCTAATCTGTATTTCTAAGTTGCTGAACAAGAGAACATGCCAAGAAAGGGAGACAGTAAACTAACTCTCCCCTCCTCCCTCTTCCTTCCTCCCTCCATCCCCCCTCTCATTTTGAGACAATCCAGAAAAATATTAAGACGAATACCACTAATTCAAAAAAGGTGACAGAACTGAATCCACGTAAATCTCCAGAAAAGGGAAGGGAGAATAGTTTTCTTGTCCTAATAAGGAAGTAAATAAAAGTTCCTCCAGGCTTAGAGCTGGGGCACATTCTCAGAACTCCCAAGATTGGCCACACTGCAGGAGGTGTGCCATAAAGGGGTGGCCCTGGATCTGGAGTACAGGGTGCTGTGGGGTCTAGCAACACCTGGGAGGAGAATTCAAGGCACATTCCGTAAATTTTCTTTGTGTCAGCAGAAATTTAAGTAGGGTCACAGTTGGTCTTCCGGATGGGAGTGAAATGCCAGCCTTTGGGAAGCTAGCTAGGGGATAAAGTTTGCTCAGCAACAGAGCTCTCCACCCATGGGTGCTCCTACCACCAATGCGGTTCAGTTTCTACACCATCCAGCTCTGGAAAGCCTACTCCTCTTTCTGGCTGAGGCTAAGCAACTTGCAGTAGGGCTTGCCTGGGACCTGGGTTGGACCAGAGTCCTGCTTGTCCTGCTCAGCCTAGAGCCTGCAGAATACACACTAATTGATCAGAAGAATCAGAGACCTGTTTGAGAGAAAAGAACTCCCATCCTGAAAGCTGATTGTGCTTCAAAATGGACTTAACTACCTCTTAGTTTTGTATCTTTCTGTGCCCATGTTTGGCTTCAAGGCTGACATTAAATGAGTCTGCAATTCACTGACTTCATTAATCTATAGGCATAGGCAGGCAGGGAGCACAAGAGAAAGGCTCAAGTATTATTATTATCATCATTATTATTATATTTGCACTCACAACAATAAAAATGTTAACTAATGTAAAATCTGCCTTTTGGTTAAAAGAAAGCGCTTTTATGTTTCTGGGTGTTTAGGTTTTACTATTTGATTTTGCGTAGAGGCATTATTGAGTTCTTCAGTCTCCCCGTCACCCCTACATCCCCAGGCTGAATCTCATTTTCATTAAAGGTTGGAACAAGAAACTTGGAAACCTCCCTTACCAGGGTTCATTACCTCCCTCTTCATTGGAACAAGTAGAACTTTGGATCTTCAGAGTCTCCACTGGCTACCTTGCTCTGCCAGGCAGAGCCACTACAATGTGCTGCAAGCCCGGAAGTGAAGTCTCATCATTAAGTCTGGGAAGAGTATTATCTTTTTTCCTAGAGGTAATTAGTTACCATAGCATTTAATACGTAAGTGTGCCCAGAGCACACCATTAACAGTTAAACGGAGGATTCAATTTAACACATGATTATATCTTTCATAAGTCATTACATTGCAACAGTCACTGCCACTCATGCTGGGTCAGGTCGCTAGGCAGGTAGAAGAAAGGTTTGGTTCTGGTGTCACATGCTAAAACTGGATCAGAAAGGAAATCAGGGAACTGGGTTTTCTCTTGTGGGTTGGAGGCTAAGAGAAGAAAATGGGTGTGATTGCAGGAAAAATTCCTGGACAACACAAGATCTTGGAAGGGTTGTTTAGTTGGAAAGTGGAAAGAAAGAACACTCTAATACCCCCCTGCTCTCACCCTCTGTGTGTGTGTATGTTTGCATGCCTATTCTATTCATACAGGCACATACATTTACCCATCTATGGGAGGATAAAGTAAAGATGACTTTTCCATGATGTTCACGTGCAGGAACCTTAGTAAATGAACAGTTGAAGGGTCTGTCAGGACTGAGTGTCAAGCTAGTGCTAGAATTCAAGTAGGTCCTATAAGACTAGAACTCACAAGGTAGAACCCTAAGTCTCATCTGTCTATCCTCAGTCTCCTGAGGATCTGCTGGTGGGATGCTCCTGAGAAGGGCTCCTAAGGTCTAGTAGATACCCCAGCATGCACTTGGATGGGCTTCTATTGCCTGGCACATACCCACACTGTGAGGACTCCTGGCCAAGTGCACTCTGAAGGCCTTTGTAATGAGTTTTCAGTCTGATGCAAGTTTCCTGCCTAGACAGAAATGTTGCAGCAGTGAAAGGGCTAATTCTCCAGAGTAGGCAGAAAATAGGGCTCAGAAGAAAACTGGCTTGGAGTAGGGGTGTTGGCAGGTTCAAACTTTCTCTAGCCTTCCTTTTTCTTTAATCAGAAGCAGACACTGGAGAACTTATAGAGAAGCTGGTGGTGAGGCAGAGGAAGACACCTAAGTAAACCTGAAGTTTCTTTTCCTGTTCCTTCAGACATCCTATGGCTTTTCTAAAACCGCATGCTGACCAGTCAGAAAAGAAAGTTGACATGACTGAAAATATTAAAATGAAAGTAAATATTGCCTCAGATGCACTTTAGTTACACTGGTTTCTTTGACATTTTCTGTCCTCAGTATCTTTCTCCAACCTCTCTCCCTTTGCATTTGGGCTCTCTTCTGGACTAAGCACAGAGGCTGAGTGCTTAAAGGCTGAGGGGAAAACCAGCATTCATTTTTCCTGAAGTTCAAGATCTGTTATTCTGCCCATTTTCTTACAATGGCTGAACAGTAAAAAAGTTGTAAAGGAATTATTTTAAAAATATCTTCTTAATAATGTAAAATATTAAGCAGTAAGTCTTGCAGCATATGTGTCCCCTACAATGTTAACATGCAAAAGAGGAAAAATCTGACTCTGAGTGTCTGTGGCTAAATCCTTCTCAGAATGATGGACAGCAAGGCCAGAACAATACAAACTAATGGCTGTGTTGCTGATCACTTTACCCCTTGATTAAAGACACCCAATTATGGTGCAGAACAGTGTTGTAATTATGTTTCTTAATCACATCCAGGAGGTTTAATTGCCTTAACGATGTGTTTCATTAAATGAATTTAGGTATTGTAGTCGACAGTTTTCATACACAGTTGTTTTCAAATTAACATAATATTACACATCGTCATGGCAATTGTTTTAATAATCATAATTAGATGCACCAAGTCTTTGTCTGGTGAATGCTCAGAGACGGCCTTCTCCTGCCTGGGGGCTACCCTGGTCTTTTCCTCCAATCTGCCCCCACTCCCTCACTGGAAGGGCATGAGTTTCAAGGCCTTATGCTCTTATGCTGTCTGAAAAGTTGCAGGTTCTGATTAATCTTTGATGGCAAGTGGAGCAGAAAACATTGTTTCTTAACCGCCCCTCAATAAGTGTGATGACATTTAGGCATATCTTTAGAGCTGAGGCTGCACAGACCACCCTCCTCCCAAAATGCATTTAGGTAAGTAGGCCCAGTGAAAGCTCTGCACCTTCTTACTTCCACATCAGCACTGCCATCTTTGTGATGCCCACCACTTACAAATAATACCTTCTAATTTATTCTAATTGCTCTAATTTCAAGAGCAAAGGTCCAAATATAAACAAATATATTACACCTTCGTAGAGCCTATGCCTAACACAATTCAAACACCAAACATCTCATCAACAAGCAATATAATAAACTCTGGGAGGCTCTATAGCATTACTTACACTTACATAATTCAACCAAGATGACTCTTTTGTCACAGAAAAAATGTGATGAGATCACCATAAAGCTGATGCTCAGAGAATCCAAATTCATCTTTTCCCTTGGTCTTCAAGCATTTAGAGGCAGAGCTTCTGATTTTAAAAGTCTTAAAAAAAATCTACTGCTCATTTTTCTGGTACGGCCTAGATTTTGTACATGTGGGAAAGATATGTGAGGAGACGCTGATCTTGTAAGTTCATGCAAGTGCCAGGAACTCTGGACCTGTTCCTTCCATGGCTATCCCCAGCTCTTCTTCTTTAAGTAAACATGTAATCTGAAGCTACTCATAATTATACAGCACTGCCAAAACTTTAGATCCGCTTTTTATGAAACTCCCTTTCCTTTTTTGTTACTTTTCAGGCAAGATAACCAAGAAGAGAGTGGCTGCTCCTTCTACAAAGCACAGCATAATAAAATGTTTGATCAAAATATTTTAATAAAGATTCTTTCTGACATAGATAGACATACAAATGGTCGTACATAGCTGTCATAGTCTGATCGACCTATTTAATATATAGATAGATATCTCATTCTTTACACATCCAAAACCACCGATAGATCCATCACAACTCTGAAATTACCATCCAGCCTGACAAACTGAATTTGTATTATCTGTAAGGAGTGGAAAATAGCAAGGCTCCATTTAAAAAGAGGTTTTCTGGATTTTCTTAGGAGGAAAGGCAGGCAGATAGCCATGCAAACTAAAACTAAAAGCTCACTTTGGGTAAATAGCTTCTTGCTCTTCCTTAGTTTTATTTCATTTCTTTTAAATTTTATATTTTTTTAAAAAAATAACAAAAGATTTCACACCATAAGCAAACCAAACCAGTTTTTAACTTAACAAATCATCACAGTTAGAATAACTTATATATGTACATCTATATTAAAAACAATTAAATTAGGCTTTTAAAAATGCACAACACAACCTGGAAAATATATTTGCCTAGCATGTTCTTACTTATAAGATCTATTGCTATGATGTTTTTCCCTTTTAGAATGCAAATAGGTCCCCTTTTGAAAAAGAGATAAATTCATTCATCAATTAAGAATACACCTTTCCTGTAATTTTTGGACTGAAGCAATTTATTAAAGCTCAATTTAAATACAGGGATGATGCAACTGAAAATATCCAGGTGACCTTTCAAAAACCTAAGCAGCTCAGATACATCAACATTTCTCTTCATACTTGTTGGCAAATAAACCTTTAAACACTTGGCACACAGTGTAATTTAATATATAAAACAGAATTTTAGAGGCATTAAAAAATCTGCACATAAGACCCAAGACCATAACACATAATAAATAGTGTTGATGTGGATCACTGAAGAATAACAAATAAATACCATGAACTGTTAATCCATCATTGCAGAGTAGAAAGTAACAAGGTGCACATAAATATTTTAAATGCAATTCTTTCAGCCACAGCCTGCTTTTTTATATCACTCTCACCAAAACTTTGAGCATTTTCACAGGATTTTAAGTTCAGAGACAAATAAAAAATACAAGTCTTTCATAGTAACACGTCTTTCTCTGTTTTCCCCTCCACTTAAATAAGTCTACATTTCAAGTTTTGCTCCTGGCTCAGAATCAAAATTTATTTCGAGTGCCCTTTCTGATTTGTCTGAAAGAATATTCTGTCCCCAAGCCTCTGCCTCTGCTCCTCTCCCCATTAGCCCTTAAGAAATTCTCAGCTATTTAGGATTAGTATTTTGTCATTCAGTACTTTTCACGTCTAATAATCAAGCACTACTTTTCAACTTATTTTTCACCTTCAAAGAAGACTGTACTTTCTGAGGTCTAGGTTACCCACAAAGTTGCCACTTTTCTGAGGGAAAAAAAAAAGACAACCACACTCCATCCCAACTCAGCCTCCCCCTTCCCTCCCTCCCCACCCCAAAGACCGAGATTCCGAGCACGCCAAGGCTGAAAGTCCGGTTTGTCTCTGATACTTCTCAGTTCCTGCCTCTGCTTTGTTTGCCCTGCAAGTGTTTCGCAACTAGGAGAGGACCAAAATAAAGGGGATGAGGAGAGCAGCTTCTGCTTTCCCGTAGCTTTGGGGTCGGTCTCGAGGTTTTCGAGGGAAGGGGTGTTTAAGGCTTCTCCGTGCACTGTTTGCAGAGGCTGGACGAGACGCTGTTGAAGAGAGCGCACTTCTCAGGGCAGGAAGCAGTTGGCGGCAGCCCTGCACTGAATGGGTAGCCGGCCGCCTGCTCATAGGCTCCGAGAGCCGGGTGCAGGGCAGCGGCCGCGGCAGCAGCAGCAGCTGAGCTGGGCAGAGAGGCGGCCGAGATGGCCTGGCCTTGGTTGAGGTAGGCGACTAAGCGCCGCATCTCCTCCAGGGCCTGAGCCTGCATGAGGATGTAGTTCTTGGCAAGGAGCAGCGTGGCGATCTTGGAGAGCTTCCGCACCGAGGGGCTGTGCGCGTACGGGATGACCGCGCGCAGCTCGTCCAGCGCGTCGTTGAGGTCGTGCATCCTACGGCGCTCACGGGCGTTGATGTTGAGGCGTAGCGCCTTCTGCTCTTTGGATTTCTTGCTGCTGCTGCCGCCGCCGCCGCCGCTTCCCCCGCCGCCGCCCGTAGGGCCCCCCGAGGGGAGGCCGGAGTTGCCATGCAGGTGGGCGTTGGAACAGCCCTCGACCACCTTGGAGCCGCCACCCCCTGCTCCCGGGGATGCCCGCGGGTCGGGGCCCCCGGCTCGCAGCACCAGCTCGCAGCGGCCGTCGCTGTCGTCGTCGGGGCTCTGCTCGCCACCGCTGCTCTCTGCCACGGAGCCGCGGCCAGCGCCCTCGCCGTACTTGAGGCACAGGGCAGCCCCCGCCGGCAGGCTGCCCAGGCTCGGGTCGCCCCCGACGCCTGCCGAGCCCACTAGCAGCCCGGGAACACTCACCCCACCACCGCCCGCGCCGCTTCCTCCTCCGGGCGGCGGCAGCAGGAGCCCGGCCCCTTCGGGGTCAGCGGGCTCGAAGCAGCCCAGGGGCGACGAGGACGGCGCTGGCCGTTCACGGGACGGGGGAGCCAAGGACAGGTCCATGCCTGGGGGCGTGGAGCGGAAAGCCGCCTCCAGGCGCTTGGCGGTCGGGGCGCCTAGGCTCTTGTGCAGGAAGAGGTCGTCTTCGCTCGCGGCCGCCGTGCCGAGGTGCAGCCCGCGCTCCATCGGCCCGGCCCTCCGCGCAGCCCCGGCCGGCCGCCGCTGGGCTCGGGAGTCAGGCGGCCGCACGGACGCGCGCCAGCCGGGCTCCGGAGCTGCTGCGCGCGTCGGTCCCCGCGCTGCCAGCAGCCCTGTCCTCTTCTTTCTTTTTCTTTTTCGCCTTCCCCCGCGCTCGCCGCCTCCTCTTCTTCTTTTTCTTCGTCTCCAGCCGACGGTGCTGGCTGCTGGGGCTCACCATGGGCCGCGGCCCCTCATGTTGGGAGGGTGGTTGCGGAGGGAGTGGAGCTGCCGCCGCTCTGAGTCCAGCCCGGCGCCTCCTCTCTGCACCGTTTATCTTGCTTGGATTCACCTTCAAGAGATTTCCGGACCCATCAACCAGTCGCCGCCACAGACGGGGGAGTCTTTTACATCATTATCTCTGAGTAGGTTATTATGAAGAAGACTCGCCTGTTGGGACAGCGCTTTCTACCCAATCAGGTTAACGTTTTAATTAATAGGATTAAAACGGTAACAAACAATCGCAGGCGCTATCTGGCCTAGAGTCTGAATAGTTTCATTTCCCAGGTCTGAAGACAGGCAGCAGCCAGAGCTTTATAAAAGGCGCCTGCTCCATTATTCTGCCTGCCATCTGTATACACAGCTTAGCGCATATGTTTGCAAGGCGCTGGGTCCTGTTAGTAACCCAACAACTGCCTTTAGCTTGACATGTGTGGCGACTTTCACTCATCAATGAGCACACTAAAAGCCCTACTTAGAGCCCAGGATGTTCTTTGCTCCTTCAGCAAATCGTAGATTGGCGGTAGTGGCTGGGAGTTCAGTGAAAAGCAGACTCCCCCACCCGCCCCCAACTGCACACCACCCCTCACTACCCCTCACTCGCCACTACTGTTTCAGCTTGCGCAGTTACCCTCACCGGAGATTTTTACATTCCATCCTGTTCAGAACACCTCTGCATTTGGAGATGGGACCTGGGGTGGTTGGGGTGGGGGTGGGGGATGGGTTATGTTGGTCTCTCCTGGCTTGCCTCGAATTTACCCTAGATTTTCAGCTAGTATGGAAAGCAAAGCAAGAGCGAATCTAGATCTTTCTCCCACCATGACTTTCCCTCACACCGCATCCTATACAGACGAGAAAAATTAAAAATTAAAAAAATTAAAGCACTAAAATGATAATCAAGTTGCATACATAGCTCTTTTGATTTAAAATTCGAAGGGAGTGGGGTGGAGAAGGCGTTTGCAGAGTCCCCACACACTGTTAAAGTGGTGGTGACAGAATGCGCTGCTTCATGGTCAGAAGAAAAAAAGTAGTTTCAAACTTTCGTCAAGATTTAAATCCAGTTACTTCGCAAGAGTGAACGTCAAGAGTCAGTCGAATCCTCTCACACACCAAGTGGGGGCATTCCTGCATAATTATTTAGCTGCAAACGTATCGCTGCCACTCGGAAGCCATTTGGGGACATCTGGATCCATCTGGGCTGTTCCTGGAGGGTTAGTTCGAGGCAGAATTATGAACGCAAGTGCTGTCCGGATGGAGACAGTGCTTCTGAGTTCGTGCTTCTGTGTTCAGTCTTTCGAAGCACATGGTTTTTAGCAGCTAGTTTTCATCCTTATAAATAAAAACGATATTCCCTAACATCTCCAATAAGTCTCTCTTATGTGGCAGAATTACTGAAGGTTGTGCAGTCTGGGGTTTCTCTGGTTTCATTAAAAACCTTTTAATTGTGGCTTTCAGAGTTGGCCCCAGGTGTTGGACTCTTTTCATTATATTTTGCTCTAATGTGATGAAATTCTAATTCTCTCCTTACCATATGGTTAAATTTCCCCACTGAGAATTAGTTGAAAGGGGAGAAATAATCTATTAATCTCTGTAATAGATTCACAAATGAGGTTCACTGCAGAATCTGTTTTTGAATAGTAATATCAAAACAGTTGGGCACTTTATTTCATACAGGAAGCATGAGGGCAACACGGAAATGTCTGCACTGTCACCAGGAAAGGATGGAAAGGAGCCTAGTTCTACTTTTCCAGAATGATTGCCTGAGTTGCAACTGCTAAAGGAAAGAAACCCGACCAGGTCTTCTGTTAAGGTGTTCTTTCAGCTGTATGGGAACCCAAACGCTGAGAACCAGTGGGCCGACTGTCTGAAGCTCTGTTGCCTGAGAGCCTGGCTGATAGCAGAAGGCCTGCTCCTATAGAGCTGTGGACCAAAGCAGCTTTGGTGCAGGGCGGTGCCTCTCTTGCGGCTCTGCCTTGCCGCTTCCTCTTTCCCTCTTCTGTTCCTAGCAGCTGTTAAGTGTCCCTTTAGGAAGCTAAAGACACACTAGTGTTATTGTTTGTCAATTACCAGCTTTGTTTTCAAAGGGATAATAATGGAACCGGCTCTGTGAACTTTGGCTGATAATAGGATCTTATCAGGATACTAACAAAAGGGCGGAGGCTAGCGCAGTGCTGATTCTGGGCAGGGTGGCTAAAATCTTCCCTGATCTCTAATTTCGTTCTTAGGTGTATTTTTCTTGTGCTCTGGAACTTTCCTCGGGATGCCCGGATTCCATCGGGTTCTTGAGAAGGTTTTTAAAGAGCATGAAATGTAGCAAAGACCAGCTTGATAGTAGCTCTAACTTGGGTGCCCCGTGTCTTTCCGAGTGGCATCCAGGATGGGCAGGAAGTTTAAAACAAACAAACAAACAAACAAACGCCCACAGTGGCAAATGTCACAGCTTTACACAGCAAGCCCCCTCCCAATCCTGTTTTGTTTTGTTCCTCGTAGATATGGGATATCGCATGATGAGTTTCCGTTTCCCTATCCCACCTCTGATGTCCTTCAACCATTCAAAGCTCTACAAGAAAGTTTAGCTCAACTTTACTCCCCTACGAAGTAGCCACACACCTCTTCCGATATTGGAGAAAATCTCCCCAGGCTCCCGGAGGGAGGTGGCTGTTTAATAGTGGCAGAAAAGTTGTGCTGGGGAAATGGCCAGAGAATTTATGGGAGCTCTAAACGCGGGCCTTATAACCACCGTCGGGGAATGGTCTTCCAGGTTTATGCACTCGTAAACTTTTGCTGATTGCTTCTGGGAAGTTGTCAGGCACTTAACACTGCATTTATCTTACAGGGCAATGAAAACACATCTGCCCGACGTCTTGTTACCCGGTGTAATCATCTTCAACCGGAGGCACTGCCTTAACTTCCTTTGACTTTGTGTGGAATCAAGCAGCAGGGGTTCTGGCCCAGGGGAGGGTGAAATCAGGAGCTCTCTCCAGGGCCTCTGACTGCGGGAACTCTAGAAATCTTAATGATTGATCCTGTAGAAGTGTTAGCGGAAAGGCCTGGGCTGTTAGAGCAACGGGCAATTTGCAAAATTGAAGAGGAAGTCCAAACCAAAGTTTTCATCTAAGTAGTGTGAGGTTGGAGGGATCAACCAGGGCTTGATCCCCTGACTAAGGCATAACCACCTATTTTGAAGCATCTGTGGAAAACTCCCCCTTCTGTTTTGCAGTTTATCTGTAGGGAGTTTGGAAAAGGAGAGAACCAAGAGACAGGTTCTTCAGAGAGCTCTAGCAGCAAGTGGGACAACTAGGGCCACTTGGGGAAAACAGTTCCTGGGCATCCCTGGGTTTGGACTGGTTGGCTCAGAGAAGCTCCTGGGCCAACACATCAGTCAAGGGTGCGTTTTTGGCAGTGTTGGATGCCAAATCTACACACATCAGAGCGTTCTCATAAAGATAAACACATTTTATTATTGTTGGATGAAACACTCCGAAAGCCACCAAAGGAGGTTAAAATATTCAGCAGCAAGCATCACGGCATTGGAATTAGTGGGGGAGTTGCAGATCCAAGTAATGTGTAGGTTAAACTTATATTTCTTAGAGATCATTCTAATGTTTGTTTGAATTTGGAAATAGCTCAAGCAGAATCATAATGGAGCTCACTCTACCTTTAAAGTGGGATGCTAGGAATTTCGCAGTGGTATTTCTGCATCTATGATAACTTTATGGCTTATATAAATTAAGCAGCCAGGAGAAGTCTGGCTGTGGCTGTCTGGGTGTTTCAATTTATCTATTTCAGAACACTTTGAAAAATAAAATAAAAAAAAAACAAAGTTGAGGGAAAAAATCATAAACTTTAGGTTGGAACCCCTCTGGGGGGAAGGCAAATTCTGTAAGAGCTGTGGGAACAATGTGACAGACTGAGGGATGCCTCCAGCCCGACCCCCACCCCGCCCTTGAAAATCCTGTCTATCAACAACCACTGAGCCCCCAGGGACCCTTTCTGACAAATTGTCCCTGTGCTGACAAGTCCAGTGATACGTAGTCAGCATCCCCCATCCCTTTAGGCCAAGGCTCCCTTGGCAATCCTCCAGCCCCAGGAAGAGGCACCTTGACCTTGAAGTTGCATTTGGTTTCTCTATCCTGCAGTGTTTGGCTCCGCTTTGTTCTTGGGTCGCTGCAGGATCCTGCCGCCCCCTGGTTCTTTGAGATCTAAGTGGCACAGAGTCAAGTTCATCCAGTCCCAGGGTAAAGTTTCTTGCATTCTTTTGCCCTCGGTATTTTCTCTGCCTCTTCCAAAGCTCTTAGAAAGACTGGGTCTGCAGGTGCCTTTTGCACCATCCGGGTTGAAAGGAACCCCTTGCCAGGAGGAAGCAGAACCAGGACAGAGGCCTGAGCTGGCACAGTTCTGCTAGCACTGGAAGGATCTCAACCTCCTAATTACACATGGTTCTCAATTCCCGGGATTTTCGGACCTTAAAAGAGTTGGGGTTTGCTACAAACGTCACCCACGGAGTTCTTCCTCTTAATCTAGTCTAGACAAAGGAGGTTGTTCCTCTCTAGTCTCTGGTGACGCAGTTGTTTAAATATGAATAGATACCGGGCAGAAATCCCTAGCCTCCAAAAATGGTATTGCCAGAACCCATACAAGCCAACTCAAGCCCCTTGTTGAGAAGTTCTCAATTCTGGTGACTTTCAAGATCAGGTAGTCTGCCTGACAAGATAGTAATATGCTGCCTGCTAAAACCCAGAGGACGATCTCAGCTACGTGGCTGAAACCAGTGGAAACTAGTGGAAAGAATTGACAAGGAATTCACCGTCTCCTTTTTCACTTTAGACAAAAAAAGAAAAAAGAAAAAAAAGTGGCTGTTCAACAGACTTATTTGCCCTGTTATAGGAGTCTCTCCTCCGAAATCTTACCTTTATTATGTTGGTAAACATTCGGGAAAATGTTTAAAGTAATTCGAACAAAAATGGTGGATACTTTTAAGGTCTGATCAGAAATAAGGAAACTAAATGTTCATGGGGATTTGGGGTTGCTAGCTCTGTGATTTAAAACCCACAGCGCCATCTCCTGACAGCCAAGGGAATATCATAGTGTACGATAATATTTGAATGATTAAAAAAAAAACAACAAATATTTAGTTATCAGAGACACATTTATTTTATGCCTCAAAAATTTTAACAATAGTTTGGCTATGATAAAAAGCATTATCTAGACATCTTTTGACATTAAACACTGTCATGCACAGTTCCCAACGCTAATTATCTGTAAAGAGAAGTTTGTATTCTAGTTTTACATATACTTCAGTTTTATACAATCAGATGTAGTTCTGCTTGGGATTTCTAATAAAATGTAATTTAATTTATCGAATACAAAATTTGTTCATAAAAAGTAAAACATGTGTTAACTTCTAAGCCAGATTGAACTATGTTTATGTGAAGCTCAAGTACTGTCAAGAATGCAAACATCATGGCTTAGGTATTCAGTTACTATTTGGATAATTTATCACTATGTTGCAAAGTGTGAGTTCATTCAACAGAAGTAGTTCCCCCTTACTTTGCTGGATGGTGCTTACTGCCTATGATGGAAAAAAAGAACAAGGGCAGACACATTCTTCCAGACACATTTCCAACCTCATAACAAATATCAGCCAATAATCCAGCCCCGTCATCTTAGGGACCTTCACTCTCTTTAGACAACAATTTCATCATCATACAATCCTATAGAATGGCCAATTTGAACTTTGATCCTGAAATGTCATCTAGGGTAAATACATTTCCAGATGAAATGTATTACTAGAACTGCACATGCTTAAACCTTGGCACTTCTAAAGTGTGTTTTTAAGGTGCTTGCTTTCTTTTATTAATAAATCAAAACCTGATAAGACACATCAATAGGGCAGGGGTGAATAGATGATTGATTAACAAAGTGCTTACTTACCATGACCAATGTGCTGGATTTTATCTCCAACTTTGAAAAAAATTAGACATGATACCCCTATTAAAACATTTCTTCTTTGTTGATTATTGATCTTAGAGACTGTGCTGTTGGTAATGTGTTCGGGAAGTTGTCTCCTGTGCCAATGAGTTCAAGATTTTTGTCCACTTTTTCTTCTAACAGATTTAGTGTGTCTGGTTTTATCTTGAGATCTTTGATCCATGACCTCCCCTATCAGTGGACTGGGGAAGGGGCATGGGAGGAGAAGAGAAAGGGATGGCTGGATTGGGAGGGGCTGAGGGAGGGGCTACAGCTAGGATACAAAGTGAATAAATTGTAATAAAAATTTTAAAAAATTTCTCATCTATGATTTCACACACAGGCCAGCTGCTTGAAACACAAATAAAAGTAGATATGCTTTTTGTAGTGTACAAAATATTATGAATACCTTTCAAAATAGCAGATCAAACAGACAAATGCAAATGCCATTTCAGTGAAAGATTAATTTTATTAATTACAGTGAAGATCTATTAAGCTAAATATTTGGACTCATACTCTGTCAATGTAAGATCTCCTGTTTGAAAGAAATTTGATTATATATAGGAGGAACTAGATAAACAGATGGTTAGCTACAGAGCTGTTCACAGTAAATTTTTTTATTTTACATGGATAAGTTTGACACATTCTCAAACGTATTTGATGAGGTCATTTGATGTCCTCTAGCAATTTGATATTTTTGCCCATAATTATATTAAGGAAATCTTTAGCTTGGTTGTTTTATTAATATATTTCACTGAAAAGTGTGGCTTGAGTCTGGTTAGAACACAGAAGGAGTTCTATATAGAGAGACATATATATATATATATATATTCATAACACGCTAAGATACAACACTTTGTATACTAGAGAAAGTATATCTACTTTTATTTGTGTATGGTGGCACAATCCTGGAATTTATACACCTAAGTCTGGGGAAGGAAAATGGTCAATTCTAAGCCAGTCAGGACTATGTTATAAGACCCTGTCTCAAGATAACAAAAACAAAATAAGAAGTGAAAGTTGCAAGCCATCATAGCATGACTGTCAATACACAAACACTATCCTCTTATGAAAAATTCCCTGCCAAATCTCTTGCGGACAACACTTTACAATATAAGTTCATAGGATGCCCATGGGGAGAATGACATTAGCGTGCAGGTGGTATCGAGACAGTGATACATATCTCAAACTAACTTGAAGAGATGGTGGACCAGAAGTACTTCTCAAAATAAAGCAAAACAACGACGACAACAACAACAAAAACAACAAACCACTGTTGTCATGGATGAGAAGTTCAGATAATTCCAGAAAGATTGTTTGTATTTTTACTAACTTGAGTTACTTCGCATGATTTCAAAAACAAAACTCACAAGAAAAAATAAGAGAAAACAATTGTAAGAGAAGGAAATATTTGTAGTTGCTCCTAAAGAATGTGTACAGAACATATGGAAAGGACTGTCATAGAGACAGTCTGTTTCTTCTAAGAAGTTGGTGAATTATGATTCACACATCTGTTGGACCTGATTACACTGCTCTTTGAATTGTTTAATAAGGCAAGAATAGCATTAACAGAAGTAACGGATCTATGGCTCAGTAATATTTGTAATATGTACACTTGGTGATTTCCTTAAGCCTACTTAGGTTCAAAAAAAATGGGCTTATTAATCATGCCTTTTCTGTCTTCCTCATGGAATTAATCAATGGAGACTAGGAGAACAGTTTCTAAAGTGACACATGAATTTAATTTCAATATTATATTTCTTTCACCGTTCATCCTAAACCAATCCAGTGTCCTTTCACTTGATAGTTTGTTCTCTGTTTCTATCTTAGTGACTTATTTTCTACCTTAGCCTTCAGGTACTTGCAGGCTTCATCGAACCTTTTATTGAATTAGTCATGGTTAACTCACTGGATACAGCACCTAGAAGGCAGAGATAGGGTTCCAGGAAAACGTGTTCTACATAGGAAAACTATGTCAAAAATGTTATGAGTCATATGGTTTTGAACATCATAGTGTGTCACTATAATTCCAACATGTGGGACACAAAACTGATAGGATTTGAAGGTCAAAGTCAGCGTTGGCTACATAGAAAGTTTGAGGCCAGCCTTGACTACAGGAAACCCTGTTTGAAAAAGCAAATAAAAGCAACCAAAAAATCATAGAATTTGGAGACAAAGTTTGACTTTTTATCGTCAGTAACCTACCATTGTCTTTCTCTTCTGCCTTTAAGAATATCCCTATGTGCCCCTTATGAAGTGTTTGCTAAATTGAGTACATTTGTTTCTAGTCTGTTACAAAGCCTACAAAATCATCTCAGTACCAATATATTGTTACACTCAGTTGCCAGTCTTAGTGTGAGCCTTGTATCTTTCTCCAAATGGCTGAATGCATTAATGCTCCCACTATTTTCATTACTTATGGTCCATTCAACAGTGTTCAATTCAGTGAGAGTATTCACCTTAAAGAAACCACCAAAAATTAATTTCTGATAAAATATTATTAAGATAGTGCATAGCAAAAGGTATACATTTATTATACCTCTTGTTTTTTGTCACCAGCTAAGATGCTTATTTTTATTGAAAAAATATCCTGTCTGAATTATTTTTTTCTTTTTTAAATCTCAGCTATTTGTTGTGTCAGGTTTTATTGTTTTTCAAGATAAATTTTACTTATTTTTCTAGCATTAAAATTACTCAATCTAAAATCCTAGTTAAGTTATACTTTCTAAAATTGGAAAATACACATCATGTGAGTTAAGAACATTATTTCTATAAAGATTATTTTATAGACAGCATACAAAGAAAGGCCTTTCTATACAAAGTAAAAACCAGGATTCACAAAGAAAAGAGTTGTCACACTGAAAAACACTAAATTTCCTGTTCTGCAAAGAAAACAACCACAAAGTCAAATATATAGGTAGAAAATAAGCATGTCAAGCATAAAAAGAACATCTACAAAACAAAAGTTATTTAACAGAAAAATAGGATAAAATAATTTAAAAATAATTTAACCTGGTAATTAACATAAAAGTAAAAATGTCTAATATGTTATAAAAGGAGATTTATGATTTTTAATAAAAATCGAAAGTGGTCAAATTTTAAAGTAACTATATGCAGAGTTATAAGAAACGTTGTTGTAGTAAAAATTGTTACAAACAAATGTTATAATCTAAGTAGTTATGAGTTCATGTAGAAAAATACCTGAGGATTTTCTTAAAGGGAAAGAATATGCTTGCAAATGATTAAATGCCTCCATACCACAAAGTAATATACTGTTATAAGAAGTGATTGTGATGTTAGATATGGTGAATATACCTAGAATTCCACCACTTGCAAGGGCATTAAGACAGGGGGTTTGAATGTTTGAGGCAAACCAGGCTACATATTAGAGACCCTAAGTCAACACAAAAAGACAAAATTGAATGTGGGAAGTTTTAGAAGCCGTGGCCTGAGAAGAATGTTTTGGTACATAAACTGAAAAAGAAAGATGCAGAATATAACATATTTAGTACATTTAAAAATGTGTATGCTTCTTTTCACCATTCAAGGCAATAAACATAGGATGCATCTGTTTGCAGGATAAAATTCCAAATTTCTTTGGAAATTCCCAGTAGAACCATCGTCATCTGACTAGAGCCAGGACTCATATGTCACCTCTATGAAGTGGATCATGGGCAGCTGAACTCACTTCCCACTGTTGGAGTGGGAGTCATGGTGCCTCCCATTGGCAGGGAAGGCTATGGTGTTCCAGTTATTACCAATGCGGTGAAAGTAACACAAGTAAAACGATGGCTCTTGCGGTTGTTAGAAGGAGAAAAGGAACTCATGACATACAAGAAAGGCCTATTGGCGTTGCTGCCCACCAGAGGACCAGCTACAAAATAAGGCAACACCCATTGACAACCTACAAGCCTGATGTGGTGCTTGACCACTGTAACTCCACACTCAGGAGTCTGAGGCAGGTGGGTTGCAGCTGGTGGGAGGTCAGCCTTGGCTTTACAGGGGGAGAAGCTGTAGCTATTTCATTTCTTGTTTGATAGAAACTTTATTTAATAGGTAATTTTCTTTCCTTCTTGGCAACTGAAATTGGGAGGTTGAGGGTGAGACTTTTTTTTATAATTTTTTTAAACAGCTCTACAAAAAGTAGAACAATCACTGACAGATGTTCAGTTTCTGTAGGAATAAATAAGGAAGAAATTTCCTTATCTTCTATAGGGTCTCTATCAAAATCCATTCTCTTCTCCACTTAGAAATAGAATCATCAGTTTTTCTAATTTTAAAATAAATCTAAAATTATTCTGCTCTAGCTATTACTAGCTTTTTTCATTGTTGTCTTGGTCAACAATGTATTTTAAAGTAAAAATACTATCTATGAATATCTATTGCCTAACCAAACACATCCATTTTTCCTTAATGTTCACCTACACAATTTAGGGGCATTTTCAACATTCAAAACACAAATTAATTAATTATATTGCCAAACTAGTGGCTTTATTGAACTTCAGTAAAGAGAACTGGGATTTAACTTTTGAAAATTAAGCCAATTTATGCACACAGTTTTCTATGACCACAGCACTATTTTCTAAATACTAAAAGAGAAAGAGATTGTGGAGCAAGAATCCTTTTTTTAAATTAATTAATTTTTAAAATTAATTTATTTTTTAATTACACTTTATTCACCTTGTATCCCAACTATAGCTGCCCCCATTCTTTCCCAATCCACCCACCCTCCCTCTTCTCCTCCCATGCCCTTTTCCCAGTACACTGATAGGGGAGGTACTCCCTCCCTTCTCTCTGACACTGGTCTATGAGATCTCATCAGGAGTGGCTGCATTGTCTTCCTCTGTGGCCTGGCAAGGCTGCTCCCCCTCAGGGGGAGGTGATCAAAGAACCAGCCACTGAGTTCATGTCAGAGACAGTCCCTGTTCCCCTTACTAGGGTACACACTTGGACATTGAGCTGCCTTGGGCTACTTCTGTGAAGGGGTTCTAGGTTATCTCCATGGTTCTTGGTTGGAGTATCAGTCTCAGAAAAGACCCCTGGGCCCACAATTTTTGGTTCTTTTGCTCTCCTTTGGGAGCTTCTGCCCCTCCACATCTTTCTATCTCCCCTTTCTTTCATAAGATTCCCTGCACTCTGCCTAAAGTTTGGCTAGGAGTCTCAGCATCTGTTTGATACCCTGCTGGGTAGAGTCTTTCAGAGGCCCTCTGTGGAAGGCTCCTGTCCTGTTCCCTGTTTTCTCCTTCTTCTGATATCCATCCCCTTTGTCTTTCTAAATGAGGATTGACCATCTTACCCAGGCTCCTCCTTCTTGATTAGCTTCTTTATGTGTGCAGATTTTAGTATGATTACCCTATATTATATGTCTAGTATCCACTTATGAGTATATACCATGTATGTCTTTTTTACTTCTGGGATAACTCACTCAGGGTGATCTTTTCTAGATTCCACCATTTGCCTGCAAATGTCCTTGTTTTTAATTGCTGAGTAGTATTTCATTGTGTAAATATACCACAATTTATGTATCCATTCCTCAACTGAGGGGCATCTGGGTTGTTTCCAGCTTCTGGCTATTACAAATAAAGCTGCTACAAACATGGTTGAGCAAATGTCGTTATTGTATACTTGAGCATATTTTGGATATATGCCTAATTGTGGTATAGCTGGATCTTGAGGTAGCGCTATTCCTAATTGTCTGAGAAACTGCCAGATTGATTTCTAAAGTGGATGTACAAGTTTACATTTCCACCAGCAATGGAGGAGGGTTCCCCTTTCTCCACATCCTCTCCAGTAAGTGTTGTCACTTGAGTTTTTGATCTTAGCCATTTTGATGGGTGCAAGGTGAAATCTCATTAACTTCTTTTATATATATGAATGACGTTTATTAGGTGGAGATGAAGAGAGAGAGAGAGAAGGAGAGAGCAAGATATGATAGGGAGAAGACAGGGAGTGCCTCCCTACAGAGAAAGGGGAGAGGGCATGAGACAGAGGGCAAGAGAGAGTCTAAGTGGTGGGTTGAATCTTTTTAAGGAACAATGTAACCATGCCTGCCAGGTGTGACTACCTGGCAGGGGAAACATGATGACATCATAGGATGATAGGCAACCCAGAAGCAGGCTGCCTAAATACTAACATTTCTCTCTTTTTCTATAATTAAAAAATGAGGAGCTTGGGCTGCTTCTCATATAAGGCAAGTTAAAGTACATAAATTAAGGTTCATTGGAAGCAGCTCTTGGTTGCCATGCAAGGGGGTAAGAAAGACAGAGAAAAATAATAACAACAAAATGTTTAGATTACACAGTCAAGAGGACGGGAAGCCCCTGCCCTGGAAAGTTCAGGGTAGAGGTTTGCCAGTAGAGAATTGCCATCCACTCGTTAACTTCTTTAAAAATTTTCTTTGAGATTTTACTCTTTCCATCTATGTACTTGTGTTTGTGTTGCAGTACATCCATTGTAGCTCCTGGTTAGAAGAACAAGGGTTTCTGTGTCTAGCTGCTAATGTCCTCACTTCAATCACTCAGGGGTGGTTATTTCTGCATCACACTCAGATGTCTGATTGTCAGCTTTATGTCTCAGAAAGTGTTCCCTGCAATTCAGGCACAGTAAAGTATCTCCTTCCAGATAGCTTCCATGTACTATATAACTTTTATAGTCATTATAAAAAATAATTTATTGAAAAAACCTAAACCTTTTCAAACTCAAGTGACTTTTGATTTAAATGTCTGTGGTCATGCTTATGGTAATCAGTTATGGTAGAATTTTTTCTTCCGAATTAAGTTTGCTGCTTAGATTACAAAGTTTAGAAAATATAAAAAGCACCATCTCAAAAACTGAGAAAAATGGAGAGTCTGTGGTCCCCGTTTATCATTAGTTGCTTTCGATTTATATGTAATACAGGGCTCAGAGAAATTTCTTATTCTTTGTGTCATATTTCTCCTCTTCTCTATATTTTTTACTCTATTTGTATGGTTTTGCCGTAAAGTCCAACGTACAATAAGCCTTACTCTGCTATCATTGTTTAAATCAGTTTGTTAGATAAAATTATGAGAAGGAATTTGAGGTATTAACAATGCCATTAAATATTCAACGGAACAATGAGTTATGAAAGGGATTTTAGGAGGTTATTTAAAGGTGATGGCATAAGCAACAAATCCCTGCAAATGTTTAGCCGTTAAGCCTATGAAGACGTAAACTCAATACACTGTGATCTGAATTTGAAGCTACTACCCTGACAGAGTTATTTCCTATGAACCTGCTGATAAGATCAATGTGTCCCATACAACCCTTAGACATATTAAACAAAAATTGCACCTTTCTTGCAAGACATACCTCCTCCTATGTTGCTTTGTTATCTAGATTTTGGGCATTAAAATTAAATCATTCCTTGCTCAAATGCAAACAGCACTACGCTATTTTTATATTTGCCAACTGAGCTATTCTGACTCGGACTGTGGTCAAAGCAATTAAGTCATCTTTCATCTGTGGGTAGTTTGATGTGCCAAGATCCACAAATATAATTTGTTATCATGCTACCATTTAAAATAAAGCAATTTGCATACTACTTAAGCTCAAAACAGCTCTTCTCTGCTCTTTCATTTGGGATTTTCTTTGATCAAATCTCTGTATCTTCTAGCTATCAATGCTGATGGTATGACCGTTCTTTAAAATTGTGACCTAATATGTGAAAGATATTATGACACAAAAGCATAATTGAAAATAATCTCAGACTAGAGCAAAGGGACAAATTAAATAAATACAGACCCGTCTTTTTTGTCTTTTTTGTGGAACTAGTGCCTAAGTGAAGACATGGTTGCTAGTTACAACAATTTTAAAAATAAATCTTTTTTGTCTACTTCAAAGATGATAAAAAGCAAGATCACAGAACTTGTACAAAAAGAGACTTGAAGATATTTTAAAACTGTTAACTAAGTGAACAAAACCTTTCGAATTATGTGGGAGATAGCACAGCTGGTAAAATGCTTGCTCAAACAAAAGGAACTAGATTACATCTTCAGCACTCAGGTAGAAGCTGAGTGAAATGGTTCACATCTATAACCCCTTCATTGATGGAGATGGAGGAGGAAGACCCTGGAACTTGCTGATCAGGAAGCTAGATAAATTGCAGAGCTCCAGAGTCAGTGAGATGTGGTGTCTCAAAACGTTAGATGGGGAGTAAGCAAACAAGAAATTGACAAGGATGATGATGTATCTAAGAGAGCATTGATTATTAATGAGTGTAACCCATAACAGAAGTGACAGCTTTAAGCCGTAGGTTGATTTGGAAGAAAAAGGAGGCAAAAGAATGCTTTCACAAGACTTTCTTCAGTCTATTTTTGAAGATCAAAGGTCCTGGA
The DNA here is from genome assembly GCA_028658305.1 of Pachyuromys duprasi. NCBI lineage: Eukaryota > Metazoa > Chordata > Mammalia > Rodentia > Muridae > Pachyuromys > Pachyuromys duprasi. Next base: position 24,773,025 of record CM053750.1, on the reverse strand, counting down.
AGGTGAAATTGCTTCAGAGCTCATTATGAAGATAAAATGTGATGCTTCATCTTCATGAGGGTAAGCCGTGAGTTTAAAACTCACTTGAAGGAGCAGCTAAGAAAGTTCCTGCCTCTGTGAAGCATGTCACAGGAATTTTTATAACCTAAATAAAGCTAAGTGGTGACAAGACCTATTTAAGCATCTCTGCACTCTCCGTGCTAATGGGCTCAGTTCACCGCCATGCAATGGGACTTAGTTCCACAAAAAAACAATGTAACAAATACTCAAGAATACCCCATAGGACTAGCTTTAAAACTCAATACCTAAATTGTCAATTTGCCAATACAGTTGATTTTTAAGAATAAGAGGCCAATTCTGAATTAAATATGTAAAGTTCCTAGAGGCCCTGGATGCTATGGAGGCATGGTGACCTGTAATTTAGCTGAAGTTTTTGCAAGTCCTAATATTTCCTAGATAGTGCCTCTGTCACCCAGTGATGGTTCTGGGAAGCTGACCTCCCAGGTGGGCAAGTACTTGCTGTAAACGACTGACAACTCAGGTTTGATCCTGGAAGCCTACAGAAAACAGAAATGTCTGCATGTGTATCCTGGCAGTGTACCCACACACAATTAATAATAAGAAGAAAGATAAGAATAATAAAAATAAGAATAAAAATGGAAAAATAATCCAAAGAAGACTCTCCCCTATGCTGGAATGATGATCCAGAGCATCAGAGCACTCACATGGAGTTTTAAGTCCAGTCCTAGGGCAGATGCTCTGTTCTGTCCTCCTAAGACATTCCCTTCATATGGTGCACAGACATGCATGAGAGAAAACACCCATAAGTACAAAATAACAAATTCTCTCTTTCTTCGTGTTTGTACTCTTTCAAATAGATAGGGATGGTGCCTACAATTCCAGCACTCTGGCAGAAGTCTTGGGAGTTCAAGGCCAGCCTAAGTTGCGTTGTGAGCCTTGTTTCAATAACACAATAATGGAGGAGCAAAGATTAATAGAAATTTTAAAATCAGTTAAGAAGGTAATCTTATTGTGACATTGTGCTAATAGTGAATGATCTTGCGCTTTGTGTGCAGAATTTCATTATTCCAGAATCATTCTCTTTATTGTCCTTCGGTTCAAGATCCATGCATATCCCACTCACGTTTATTTTATGTCATCTCCATGTCAGTAAACAACAACATCAACTAAGAGGAAAAAAATAGCATACACATTCCATCACTTTCAAATATTTAATCATGTTAATTTTTAATTTAGGCTTCTGTAGAAGAACATAGGATCTCGGTGATAAAATGCATACATTGAATCGGTACTGTCAATCTGTATATGGCTATAGATCAGTAGCATTCATGTGACAATCAAAGTACATCAGAATAGAAGCTTGGAAGGATGGTTTTGTTTTATTTTGAAACTCTGGATTTAAGATATCTAATAATAATTTTGAAATGTAAGATGTTTGAGGCAAGACTCGGTCAAAAAGCATAAATTCATATTATTATAAAAATTGGAAATTTTGTTTTGAAAGTACCGTCTTATTAGTGTTATTACTTATAATTATCTAATATCTGTTTATTGTATCTTGAGTTTCTCTTAAAAAAAGAAAAAAACCTGGATTTCTTGTTTGAAGTTACAAACAACAATGATGCAAAGTGAAAAGCATTTTATTTATTAAGATATTTCTTTATTTGAAAATTCAACAAATACATAAAAAAATAATAAAAGTTCCTGTTTTCTTCTTCTGATGTCAATCTGCTTTGCCTTTCTGACTGGGGATTGAACATTTTAGCCAGAGTCTTCCCTCTTGATCAGTTTCTTTAGATGTACAGATTTTATTTTATATGTCCTATTTTATATGTCTATATGAGTGAATATATACCATGTGTGTCTTTCTGCTTCTGGGATAGCTCATTCAGGATTATCCTTTCCAGTTCCTACCACTTACCTGCAAATTTCATGATATCCTTCTTTTTTATTGCTGAGTAATATTCCATTGTGTAGATGCACCACAATTTCTGTATCCATTCCTCAGTTGAGGGGCATCTGGGTTGCTTCCAGCTTCTGGCTATTACAAATAAAGCTGTTAAAAACATGGTTGAGCAAATGTCCTTATTGTTT